>JBBBDQ010001026.1:5627500-5800000 GCA_037127315.1 Ascarosepion bandense | reverse complement strand
GTTAACTTAAGAATATACACAAATAAAAAAAAAACTATCTACTTCTGAAAAATAGAAACAGTAGAAACGGAAACAAAAAGATTGACGAAAATACTTTTGACGGGTAAACTAAATGGAATATATTCACTTAAACGACAGAATAAAGCAACGTAAAATTAAATAGGATGTGCGTTGTGGTGCATTGAATATCGGCTCGGAATGAGAAATCGGGGAGCCGAGTTCGAATTCCAGTTGAATCCACTGTATTACACTTACGCGCAAATACCCTTGGGAAAGGTATTAATCCGTCTATTCCTTCCAGTTATGGATTAAATGACAGGACAGATTGGGTTCTATAGCCTTGGTCGGTTTTGTATTGTTATGAAGTAATAAGCTGATCCCCACTAATTACTACTTAATAATAGAATACATCTCTTCCCCCTCTAGCTATGAGTCAAAATAACATGGCAGATTGGGTTCTATAGCCTTGGCTGGCAACCTATTGCGGGATAATCTTCTGCCCAGTCAGTCATATCTCTTTCGAGACATGATCGCCCAAGCGTATATCACGTATGGCACTTAACTGAAAATTAAATAAAACAATGTAAATTTTTTTTTCCTTTTTTTAATTCGAAACGCAAAAAACAAATTATGGAAATACTATTAAAAGAAAATAAATGCATGTAAAAATAACAAGTTTTACCACATAAATTGGCTGACTTAACACGAAAAATAAAATAATATCAACTTACTGCCGGACGAGGATGAAAAATTAAAAAAAAATGAAAATTCAATATAATTTATACAAAAAATAAGTTAAACAGAAAAAACTAGGAGCAGAAAACATAAAATTAGAACTGATGGAACTCAAAAACTGAAAATTCAAACTGTTCACACTAAACAGTCACCAAAGCAAATGTAACAAAAATTAAAGGTTAAAATGAACGTAAAGTTTATAGTTGTTCAAACTCAAATCTGCAAAGTCCTAAAACCTCGTTTGGCAAGTGGCAAAAATTGCACTAATCTGTAGTAAACACACAAACTTGAATTATTATAACGATTAATATTTATTGTGCTATGTATAAATACTCCACAAGGTCCTGATAGGATTGGGCAGGTCTTCACATGTTTTATCGATAATTTAACTAGCCTTAGTCACTGGTTCAATCGTCTCTATATTGTATTGATATCTCTAGTCGCTTAACGGAGTAGAAAATTAAAATTAAGAAAGTGGGTGCAAAAATAAAAGAAGTCAATGAACACATATCCCCTGCCTAAATTAATTTTGACGGAAAAAACTAAAAGCCTAAACTACCCTATTTGGGGAGGGGTCGCCAATGTTCACTCCATAAATTCCAATATCCTTAATGCCTAACCGGTCTCCAAATCCCACTGTAAGTCACCACTTTTCACTCAGCAGAGACGCACAAGACTCACCCACCCTTTTCCAAATTCTGACAGAGGAAGTCGTTTCCTTTTCGTCTTAATTTTTAAGCTGATGCCGAAAGAACAAAATAGCTGGGAAAAGTGAACTTTTTGTTCACAGAGAATTCCTTCTGACGCGTCAGCCATATAGTAAGTAAAAGGACACTTAGGGATAAACTTTTGTCAATTGTGGTAAGACATTACTACAAGCAGAACTGGCCGCACTAGAGTTCCTGATATAAACGTCTATTATAGTCTGTTTTGTCAACATTTCCACTTTTATATTTCTGTTATTAATAAATATTTTATTATTATTTTATTTATTAGTATTCACCCCTCCTCTTTCTGGCGATTTCGCCAACGTACTGAATTTTGAATGTTTTACGTTTAAATTCAACCTCCAGTTCTTCTGTCCATTTACTTTATCTGAAAATCGTTCAACAAATTCTTTAGATGTAAATATATCAAAAACATCATACACTACTTTCATAAGTTCTTTCATATTTTCTTGCCTTTCTTTGGTAAAGCTTTTCTTTAGATGATTGTAATTTCTTTTATATTCCCATGTTTTTCTTTTACAATGCATCTCCAATGAACTTAGATCACTGGTGCCCCCTAAATACAAATTTGCACGAGATACTAGATTAGCAACTAAATCCCACCCTTTTCCAGTGAAACCGATAAAATGCAGCCGTAACTTCTACTCCAACAGTTTCTTTCCTCGCACTTCCCGACTGTGGAATTCCCTTCCACACGATTGCTTCCCCGACGGATACAATCTCCAGGAGTTTAAATGTAAGGTCAATAGACACCTCCTAACACACTAACCTGCTCCCATTCTATCAAATACTCTTCCCATCTGCCCAACCCTCATCCTCGGTATCCTTACTCATCTGTCACCTTCCTCCTGACATTCCCTATGTCTAACCACTCCTTCTCTTTACCTTCCCCTATGTAGCCCCATGCGCAATAGTGGCAGTGGAATGCCTTGCTTGGGGTAAGATGATTAAAAAAAAATCTCATCTTTTCAATTGGTGACATTATTACGCCGTTTTTCCACCTTTCATTCCCAGTCTTTATACACTTAGAAAAAAATCTTTTTCGAAAACTGATTTAATTTTTCTTAATTCTTGGCTTATTTTTTATGACTTGCTTTTTTCAAAGGTCTCTTGAAAGTACACACAAATTGTTCGGCTTGTTTATTTAACCTTGGGTTATACAACAGTGTAGTAATATGCTCAGTGGAGAACATTTTACAAAAGTTTTAGAATTGTGTACCGTTATTCGATACTATGACATCTAGAATGTTTTTTCTTGCAAACAGTTCGCATAAAAAATCACTGTGAGCGTAGAAACCGCTGTTTTGTACTTAAAAGTTTCAGGTCACTTAGTAAAGATATCCACTACTACAAGTTAATATGACCCATTTAGTAGACCTGCGAAATCTATATACAGTCTTGACCATGGAATGTCTGTCTTTGGCCAAGGTTAGTAAGTAATTTCGCTGGCAGAGCACAACCTCTTCAAGATTTTTCTACTTTTGAGTGCGCTGTTTATAGATCCTAATATGAGATTGTATCATTTATAACTTTATTTGTATTTGTGATAGAAATAATCTCTAAAAAATGTTATAAAGTTTAATGTACACTACCGGCCATAATGATTACGCTACCCCAGTGTTTTAAAAAATGATGTATTTCGCGCTATTTTTTAGTATCTATTGCCAAGTAAATAATTGTCAATGAAAATAGAATGATTCTTTTGTTAATATTGCACACTAACATGTGCATCAAATGAATGTATAAATATTTAATAATCTATATTGCAGTTTCATGAATGAAAAAATGAAGAAAATTTAGGATGATTCGACCGATTTCGTTTTTCCTTCCATATCTTGTGAAATTTTGCAGTGTAATAAAAACAAAAGAACCTTTCTATTTTCATTTGGCAATAAGTACTAAAAATAGTATGAAATATATAATTTCTTTTAATAAAAGAACTAGGGTTGCCTAATAATGATGTCCGGTAGTGTAGATCCGAATATAAGATTTCATCATTCAAATTCTCGGATGTCCAACATGAAATTCATTTAATATTCGCTTTTGTAATATGCTAGTTGAATTCATTGCATTCACTTACGCGCAAATACCCTTGAGAAAGGTATTAATCCGTTTCTTCCTTCCAGTTATGGGTTAAATAACAGAACAGATTGGGTTCTATAGCCTTGGCCAGTCTACCGCAGAAAGCAATAGCAACCTACTGCGTGATAATCTTTTGCCCAGTCAGCCATGTCTCTTTCGAGACATGATCGCTCAAGCGTGTTTCACGCATGGCACTTAACTGACTGACTGAATATAATAGTTGGAAACATGAATATGGCTTCTACTGGTCATAAAGTGGGGGATCATTTTTCTATTGTTTTAAAGTAATAAACTGATCCCCCACTAATTATTACTTAATAATATAATACATGTCTTCCCCCTCTAGTTATGAGTCAAAATAACAGGACAGATTGGGTTCTATAGCCTTGGTCGGCAACCAGTCTACCGCAGAAAGCAATGGCAACCTACTGCGGGATAACCTTCTGCCTAGTCAGCCATGTCTCTTTCGAGACATGATCGCCCAAGCGTGTTTCATGCATGGCACTTAACTGACTGAATATGCTAGTTATTACAGCTCTTTGTGCGAACCTAAGTACTTTGTTCACATCGCAAGTAATCGTTCAAATCTAGATTGCGCTTTTTTCGTTTTTCTTTCCTTTAATTTTTTTTTCTTTTTCGCAATAAGAACGTCTTGTTCTGCGTTTTCTTTATTTCTTCAAGTAATTCACGTACTATATTGCATAATATATTTTTAATTTCAATTTCGCTTTTTAATACTGCAACGAATGTCCTCGAACGGTTCAGTATTTTTGGTATAAATCTTAATAACCCATCCGCACGTTCTAAATTTTGGAAAGATTGATATTCCATCGTAAAATCTTAATTTAATGAGATAGTACCCCCAACATTTTGGTCTATTCGCTCTATATGTAGGAATTCCTTTTTTCGAACCATAAACTGATAATAGAAGTTTGCGGTCTGCCCAAAACCGAATCGTCTTTCCGTTTATAAATCTGTGAAACTGCTTCCACATAAACATATTTTCTGCTCTTTTCTGTGACTTTTTCCGTCGTAATGCTGTGTACAATTTTTTCTTGTGGGACTTTTTCCTTGGTTTTATTTTAAAGTGTCATTTTATGTGTCCTACATTATCACACTTGAAGCATCTCGAATTCTTAAAGGGATAGTCGTCTCCGAGGTACCTTTCAACATCTGAAACAATCATTAATGTTATTTTATGAACATTTTCTTTCTTTGTATGCATGTGTATTCTTTTTTTAATTTCTTCAGCATCGTGTCTAAAATTTAAACTTGTCTGACGATTTTCTGTAAGTTTATTGGCCTGTTTTAGTTTCGTTAGAATTCTCTCCCGATTTTCTGCATCTTTTATCGCCGTTAAAACTTGACCGAAAATTAAACCTTTACACATATAAGGAGTCAATTCGTTTATTTTTAACAATTCTAGTATATGTGACAAAACATTTCCCTTCTTGTTTCGTCAGATTTATACATTTCCAACGAGTGTCGAATACAGAGCTTTTATCGCAAAAAAAAATTTGATAGAATATTCTCTATTTCTTCAAAATAAATTTCTTCTGTTTTTGTCTTTTGTTTTTTTTTGTTTTTGTTTTTTTTTTGTTGTTTAGTTTGTTTTATTTTGTTTTTCTTTGTTGTGTGTTTTTGTTTTTTCTTCGGTAGTTATATTATTTTTCATGACCTTTTCAGAAAAAGGTCATGTTTTACTCTCGTCTTTCCAGTCACTGTATTCCTCTCTATACTTTGTTCGCATCATCAAAAATAAGCAGAAATGTAGAGATTATGCATGAAAATTCTGATATGGCTTTGCCAGGGCTTCGAAAATAAGAGCAATTGAGAATTTTCAACTTTCTTCAGAATTATTCACCTTAACTTTTTTGTTGTTTTTAAAATTCTAACAACTGCTTTTGTTGTTGGGTTTTTCAAAGCTGAGCAAATATTTCCTCCATATTTGAAGGATTTTATTCTTTTTCTTTATACGCGGGTCATTCAATAAATACGGTAAATTTTTCGGTATAAGGGCTTCTAATACAGATAGAAGCTTACTTTATTTTTAAATTTTTCCTTTACCTTTTTTTCAAAGGGATTTAATTTTTTGCAGATTGAAAACAGAAACTTTGAGTGTTTTGAAGATTAACAAAGATGGCCGACCAAGAAGCATGCTCCAGGATTGAATAGAAGTCATTTATCAAGTCTTTGGTTGCTGAAGGGTGCAAAACAGTTGAAATTCATAGGAGAATGTCAACTGTGTATGGTGCTACATGTTTCAGCCAAAAAATGTCTACAAGTAGGCTAAATTGTTTAAAGAAGGACGGAGCAGTATTGAGGGTGAAAACAGGACTGGGAGGCTTACAGAAGTGAGGTCTCCTGAGGTGACCAAATCAGTCAATGATCTCATTCAGCCTGACAGAAAAGTGACAGTGGATGACATTGGAAGGACTTTGAGCCTATCGGTTGGGACAACACACAAAATTGTCCATGATGATCTTGCCTACCTGACACAGCAGCCCAAACGGTGCAGACCATCAACGAGCTGGGCTGTGAACTGCTCCTTCATCCCCCTTACAGCCCAGACCTTGCCCCTTCAGACTTTCACCTGTTTGGTTCCTTGAAAGCGTTCACGAGTGGCACGAAGTTTGAAAGTGACGGTGAAGTCAAAAGTGCTGTGAGTGATTGGCTGAGACATTAGTTCAAAGATTTTTACGCTGAGGGAATACGGAGGCTTGTGCACAGATGGGAAAATTGTGTGACACTGCTAGTAGACTATGTTGAAAAATAAAAAAGTAAGCTTCTATCTGTATAAGAGGTCCTTATACCGAAAAATTCACCTTATTTACTGAATGACCCTCGTAGAAGTCCTTATACCGAAACATTCACTTTATTAATTGAATGACCCTCGTAGAAGTCCTTATACCGAAAAATTCACCTTATTTATTGAATGACCCTCGTAGAAATCCTTATACCGAAAAATTCACTTTATTTACTGAATGACACTCGTAGAAATCCTTATACCAAAACATTCACCTTATTTATTGAATGACCCTCGTAGAAGTTCTTACACCAAAAAAATTCACATTATTTAGTGAATGACCCTCATAGAAGTCCTTATACCGAAAAATTCACCTTATTTATTGAATGACTCTCGTAGAAATCCTTATACCGAAAAATTCACCTTATTTATTGAATGACCCTCGTAGAAGTCCTAATACCGAAAAATTCACCTTATTTACTGAATGACCCTCGTAGAAGTCCTAATACCGAAAAATTCACCTTATTTATTGATTGGCCCTCGTACTAAGATAGAAAATTAAACGAGCGTAGTTCAAAATTCTCATCGCCTCCGTTATCCTGTGTACAGAACAACACTTATTTTGTCCTTCTCGTTATACTAAGTATTATTTTCAATATTCTCGTAGCTCCTGTTATAATTCGTATAAGTTTCGATTTTCGTCGCCATTGTTCTAACACGTTTTCTATCGGTTATGATTAGTATCTGGCTTGAGCACTCACTTTGACGTCAGTAAGAAAATAATACTGTGAAAAATGACTCCAACGGGTTTTTTTTTCAGAATCACCACAGTTCTTCATTTATACATCGAGACTTCATTTTGTCACCGGGGGTATGTTATTTAATTAACAACAGTGTGTGTGTATGTGTGTGTGAGAGAGAGAGAGAGAGAGAGAGAGAGAGAGAAATGTGAGTGTGTTTTTTTATGTGCGTATATATGTTCGTGAAAACGATGAGACAAAATGGAACATTTCAAATCAAAACGCACTTCACCTGTGAAAAGCTTAGCTTCTGTTCTCTTTGGTCGCATCAGTTTAACTAAAATAGAAAAGACAAAACTATGTGTTGGAAGAGTGCTTTTAGGATCTCTGAAGATAGTCAGTTAAATGCAATACGTGATACACGTTTGGACGATCATGTCTCAAAAGAGACATGACTGACTGGGCAGAAGACTTTCCAGTAGAAGGTTGACATTACTTTCTGTGGTAGAATGGTTGCCAGCCAAAGCTATAGAACCTAATCAGTCCTGTTATTTTACCAATTAGTGGAGGGAAGGGGCGGATTAATACCTTTCTCAACATGATTTGGGCATAAAGTGGGGGATCCGTTTTATATTGTTATGAAGTAATAATCTGATCCCCCACTAGTTACTACTTAATAATATAATACATCTCTTCTCCCCTCTAGCTATGGAGTCAACAAGACAGATTGGGTTCTATAGCTTTGGCTGGCAACCAGTCTATCGCCGAAAGCAACGGCAACTTACTGCGGAATAATCTTCTGTCTAGTCAGTCATGTCTCTTTCGAGACATGATTGCCCAAAGCGTGTATCACGTATGTCACTTAACTGACTAAACCATTTGTATATAGATAGAAAATTAATTTAGTGAATACACAAAAGTAGAAAAGGTGTTTGAGCTTGAGTTTCAGTTTTGTTTAACGGCATATCAACACCTCTGTGGGTTATTTAATGCCAAAAAGGTAGAGTTTGAAAATAATTTTTAATGTTCGGTTATAGTGAGAAGGTTGATTTAGTCAGATTTTGATAAAAAAAAGAAACTAATTTATAGCATTTAACATTTTGTAGCATTTAACATTTTGGAGATTGCAGCTATCAAGGAAGCAAACAAAAAGGGAGTTCCACAGACGGGATGTGCAAGAAAAGAAACTGTTATTAAAATAATGCAGCTTCAGGATTAGCACTTTTTTTAATAAGTGAATTTTTAAACAAAATCAATGTACTGTTTTTTAAGTGTTTGTTGTTAAAATAGGGCCATTTTAGTGATAAAATCATAAGCAAATTTGAGTTTAAGTCTGAATCTGCTTTAACGGCATATCAACACCTCTGTGGGTTATTTAATGCCAAAAAAGGTAGGGTTTTAAGGTATTTTTTTTAAACGTTCGGTTATAGTGAGAAGGTTGATTTAGTCAGATTTTGATAAAAAAGAAACTAATTTATAATGCATTTAACATTTTGGAGATTGCAGCTATCAGGGAAGCAAATAAAATGGAGTTCCACAGACGGGATGTGCAAGAAAAGAAACTGTTATTAAAATAATGCAGCTTCAGGATTAGCACTTTTTTTAATAAGTGAATTTTTAAACAAAATCAATTTATTGTTTTTTAAGTGTTTGTTGTTAAAATAGGGCTATTTTAGTAATAAAATCATAAGCAAATTTGAGTTTAAGTCTGAGTCTGCTTTAACGGCATATCAACACCTTTGTGGGTTATTTAATGCCAAAAAAGGTAGGGTTTTAAGGTATTTTTTTAAACGTCCGGTTATAGTGAGAAGGTTGATTTAGTCAGATTTTGATAAAAAAGAAACTAATTTATAATGCATTTAACATTTTGGAGATTGCAGCTATCAAGGAAGCAAATAAAATGGACTTCCACAGATGGGATGTGCAAGAAAAGAAACTGTTATTAAAATAATGCAGCTTCAGGATTAGCACTTTTTTTAATAAGTGAATTTTTAAACAAAATCAATGTATTGTTTTTTAAGTGTTTGTTGTTAAAATCATAAGCAGGTAGGGTTTGCAAGGTATTTTTTTAAACGTTCGGTTATAGTGAGAAGGTTGATTTAGTCAGATTTTGATGAAAAATGTTATTATTATTATTATTATTTTATTATTTTAGAAAACTGAGGATGTTTTCTAGTTTTTAATTCAAAAATGTAAATTATTTTCCCCTCAAAAATGTGTTATGGTAATAATATTTTTCCTTCAAAAATGTATTGTTGGCAATATTTTTCTTTTAAAAAATGTACATTCTATTTTTATGCATCAGTCAGTCAGTTAAGTGCCATGCGCGATACACGCTTGGGCGATCATGTCGCGAAACAGACATGACTGACTGGACAGAAGATTATCCCGCAGTAGGTTGCCATTGCTTTCTGCGGTAGACTAGTTGCCGACCAAGGCTATAGAACCCAATCCGTCCTATTATTTAACCCATAACTGGAAGGAATAGATGGATTAATACATTTCCCAAGGGTATTTGCGCGTAAGTGAATGCAATGAATTCAGCTGGAATTCGAACTCGGTTCTCCGATTTTTCGTTTCGAGCCGACATTCACTGCGCCACAACGCACATCCGCTCATTTTTATGCATATATTTCCATAAAGTCTGTTTTTATATTTTCATAGTGTTTTGACCCCAGTTTGAGGATCAACTATTTGCCCATAGTTGGGACCCTAACAGGTGTTATCACCCCGGGTCAGGGTGGACCTGAGATCAACAGCAATTAAGAGATGATTCTATGCTCCTCACAACCTCTCAATCAGAGGCCTTGCTGCCGGATGTGGTTTATTGTCATACCCAGGACCAAAAAAAGTAGTTACTCAAACTTTACTATGGGGCAACATTGAGAGAATTAGAAGTTCTAGTAGGATTTATTGTTGGCGGCCCCAATCTTAACAATATAAGACACGGGGTTGATACCAGGGAGGAAGCAACCGGACTCATCGATAATGTAGCAAAAGAAAGAAACAAACATCAACTGAAAGAAGGTAGGGTTGCCAACAAGAGGAAAAATTCAACATGTTAACTACGGATTGAAGACATAAAAATCAACCAGGTACAAATATTTGCATTTATAGGAAGCATTTTAACAGAGTTTCGGAAATTGCAACTCCGATATACAAAGATGGATTCGGGCAACAAAAGAATCCTTCCAAAACCTAAGCAAGGTATTAAGAAACCTGAAAAATTCGTTAGAAACAGAGAAAAGCGTACTGAACTGTTATTTAATATCGGCGGCGAATGTTCGACTAACAAATGAAACATTGACTCGAGGCAGTAGAAATATGGTTCTCACTATTTGCATTATTCCTCATCTTTGTTGCCATTTGTATGACGTTTCGGCTGTTTCACGCTCCGGCCTTCTTCACGTGCTAAGAATTTTGAACCGAACCCTTTATTACGATCACTGGGGTATATCATTCTCATCTCTTTGTGATGAGTTATCTCACTCTAACTCGACTCTAAGCTGTAGCCTGGTATTGAACTTACACATTCTTTGAGTTAAGTCACTGGAACTAACCAATGCCTATATCCACTTGGCTATGTGTCCTTAAGGACGAAAACAACTGAATTTCTAGAAATTATAAACAGTAGCCCTTTTTTACCAGTGTTATGGAGTAGTTTTTGCACTGAAAGTTATAATCGTGCTATGTCGGTTGCCAATCGACTTAACGCACTCAAAATGTTAGGAACTTGGTAATCTTCCACTGAAAGCTGACTCCTTAGTATTCGGCTAACTGCCGACTAATATCAGCTGCCCAGTAGTTCAACTGGACTTCAATAGAACTCTAAAGAACTCCTATGAACTTCCCAAGAACTCCTAAGAACTTCTCTAGAACTTCCTGTTAACTCTTATAATGTAAACGGGAGAGTCCATCATCTCAGGAATAGGTGTGTTACCCCATAACACATAGTTCATACTGCAATTTTTGATGTTAATGGTTTTTTCTTGTTTTTTTTTTTTGTGCTAATGGTTTTCTCTAATATTTATTTTAACAGAGTTTATATCGCAATTTTATGTTCATGGTCTTTTTATGTTAATGTTTTTTTTTATGTTAAAGTTTCCAGATGAAATACATTCCTTGATTACGCTAAGTTTACCCTTCACAACCAGGAACCCTCATGCTACTTATATATATATATATATATATATATATATATATATATATATATATACTTATTTATAAATGGAACTTTCTGTTTGTGTGTGTGTCCGTTACCTATAGACTCCGACACGGCTGAACCGATTTTCTTGGAAATTTACACAGTTGTACTGTAAGCGTCTGCGAGTGTTCTTAGCTAGGTTTTGTGTTGAGGTACCCCCATAAATATCGAAAATTGATAATCGAAAAAATTGGGTTATAGAAGGAGTGGTCCGATTTTAATCAAATTTGATACAATCATAGAAAAAAGACATAAGAAACGATATTCAGAAGTTTCAAGGTTGTAGTTCTTACAAGAGTGCAGAAAATCGATAATATATATATATATATATAAAAGGCAAGATATTTGTGTGTGTGTCTGTTTATCTGCCTGTATGTCTGTATTTTTTCAGCCCTTTTATTTTAGTTTTTGCTTCAAGTTTGGCTCTAAGTAGTTATAATTGTAGTTCTTAGTCTCTGCCATGATACCATTTACTCAGAGGACTTATTTAGCCCTCAAAATTCAGTTTACGACAAAAAAAACTTATTTGATATAGATACCAGGAAATCAAAATTTGACTTACATCCATTCATTTTTCTTTCAATCTGCGGTTTCGCTTTATCTGGAAACAACTATTGCTTTTTAGTCTTTCGTACCAACGTCCAAAAAGTCTTAGCTCTAGGACCATGGATTAGTTTTAAAGCTTTCATTACACCCGAGCAACGCCGGGCTATACTGCTAGTATATATATATATATATATATATATATATATATATATATATATACCATACATTTCTTTTGGTGAGAAGTTAGTTTCACTCGAATAGCTTATTTCTGGGAACCACTACTCGGTGGAACTGACTTGCTACAATTTTAACCAGTCTAAATCTAGGGCTAACCGTCATCTCCTCTTCCTCTTTTCGGTATAAACAGCCTCTTAACGTAACACTCTACCATGGACATTGTACAAGCTGAACCTTACAATAAACACTAATTCTACTATCCCGTGTCAGAGTGAAGCTGGAAACAACAGCAATTAAAAGGTGGTTCGACGTTCCTCAAAACCGCCAATCTTCCGATCAGAATCCTTGCTGCCAGATGTTGTTTAACGTTTTAACCATTATTTCTGTAACAGGTGCTACCACTCCGTGTCAGGGTGGACCTGGAAACAACAGCAATTCAAATTGGTTCGACGTTCCTTAAAACCTTCAATCTCCCGATCAGGGGTCTTGCTGCCGGATAGTTTATCTTCCCTGGTTTTCGTTTTAGGCCGCATCTAAGCAAAGCGTAGTAAATCGCCACAGAGCAGGCAATATGCTTGAATGGATATGCATGTGTCAGGCAAATATATGTGTTTATGCGCGCATTCGTTAATATAATATTAGAGTAATCTAATGTCCACATGACTTTTCAACGTTTCTTTCTTAATGGTCAAGTAAAAATATAGCTAGTGTTAATCTTTTGTCCACTGGATCCAAGAGGTCAGAATAAAATGCTGCTCTCTATCACTAAGCGCTTTATCGATCCTGGATCTCGACTGTCACCATTATAGTCCGTTCGAAATCGACCGATTCACTCACCGTTTCTCAGCCTCCTCGCATTCACACAGAACTTCTTACGACATGGACACATCAATAAGCGATGAACAGAAACTAACAACAAATGTGGACGTTAATCGAACTCTTTTATCATTTTTAACGAAATTCCAGTTTCCATTTCGTCGTTTTGGTTCGCTTTTTATTCTATTTATTTTATTTTTTATTTTATTTTATTTTGTCTCTTGTAGTATTTTCCTCTCTTCCATCTTCCTTACACTCTCTAAAAAACTATCTCTCTGTCTCTATCTCTGTCTCTGTCTATCTCTCTCTCTGTCTATATATATATATATATATATATATATATATATATATATATATTTCTCTTTTTATCTCGCACTCTTCAATGCTGTTTTCCCTTACTGTTTTCTCAACGTCATTTTGCGTCCTTTGCCGCCATTGCCTGTCCGCCATTTTGTTTTACTTCGCCTCCTGCCACAAGTTACATTTCTTTTAAAAGTGATCATCAATCATCGATTGAAAATGTAAGTATGTCTACATAATCGTGTGTGTGTGTGTGTGTGTGTGTGTGTGTGTGTGTGTGTGTGTGTGTGTGTGTGTGTGTGTGTTTCGGTCTTGTTGAAATGAAAGCATCTATTGATCCGAAGTTCAATATTTGATCTGAAAAAATAAAAGAAATAGAAAATAAAGTTAGCAGTAAGCAAAAAAAAAAGAAACAAATAAGGAAGAAATAAATCACTAAAGTTAGGAAATGAATAAACAATGGCAAAGGAATAGATTTAAAGGCGAAGAAAGAAAGAAAGAAAGAAAGAAAGAAAGAAAGAAAACGGATAAAATTAAGTCTGATATGAAATAAAAAACAAATAAACAAAGGAAGTGGTTAAGAGCAACAAATAAGAAAGGAATGAATAATAATAACAACATCAACAACAATAATAATGATAATAAGCGAAATAAAGAAAGAAGGGAATTGAAGTAAGAAGGAGGTACAATACTGGATTAAAGAAAAAGATGTTCGATACTAGAAAGAAAGAAAGAAAGAAAGAAAGAAAGAAAGAAAGAAAGAAAGAATTCAGTAATAAAAGTAAAGAAAGAAAGAAAGAAAGAAGGAAAGGATTCAGTAATAAGAAGAAAGAAAGAAGGAAAGGATTAAGTAATAATAAGAAAGAAAGAAAGAAAGAAAGGATTCAGTAATAAGAAGAAAAACAGAAGGAAAGGAATAAGTAATAATAAGAAAGAAAGAAAGAAAGAAAGAAGGAAAGGATTGAGTAATAAGAAGAAAAACAGAAGGAAAGGAATAAGTAATAATAAGAAAGAAAGTAAGAAAGAAAGAAAGAAAGAAAGAAAGAAAGAAAGAAAGAAAGAAGGAAAGGATTCAGTAATGAGAAGAAAAAAAGAAGGCAAGGATTCAGTAATAATAAGAAAGAAAGAAAGAAAGAAAGAAAGAAAGAAAGAAAGGATTCAGTAATAATAAGAAAGAAAGAAGGAAGGAAAGGATTCAGTAATAAGAAGAAAGAAAGAAGGAAAGGATTCAGTAATAATAAGAAAGAAAGAAAGAAAGAAAGAAAGAAGGAAAGAATTCAGTAATAATAAGAAAGAAAGAAAGAAAGAAAGAAAGAAAGAAAGAAAGAAGGAAAGGATTCAGTAATAGGAAGAAAGAAAGAAAGAAAGAAAGAAAGAAAGAAAATGATTAAATTAAATCTAGTAAGCTGGAAACAAACCTAAGAGGAAGCTAATGGTAAGAAACAGGAAAGGTAGTAATAATAATAATAATAATAATAATAATAATAATAATAATAATAAAAAATAGACGAAAGAAAGAACTTAATAAGAAAAAGGAAAGGAATTACTAATAATAAAATAATAAATAACTGAATAAAGCAGAAAAAGATGAAATTACGTCTGATGGGAAAAAAAAGAAAGAACTGTCCGAAAAAAAAAACACAAAAAGAAAGCCGAAAACAATGTTTTAATTCAAATATTATAAAGGAAAAAAAAGTACAATTCATAAATGTACTTTTAACTTTTGACTAAAAGGAAAAAATATTACGGAGAGCAGCAAGCAAAACAGAATAAACACACACACACACACACACACACACACACACATATATATATATATATATATATATGGAAAAAAGAAAAAAATAGCAAATGGATTGAATTGACAATTGAAATTGAACGAAACAAAGCAAGGAGTGCCTCTGATAAAGGGAGGCGAAAACTGAAACGGTAGTAATGTCCGTAAAAGCAGCCGTAACAACAGATTTACAAAAATGGAGAACGGAGAGTAAGGTGGAGAGTCATGTGCAGATGAGAATAAAAGGAATCGTGAATCGAAAAATATTGTTTCCTTATCGATCTGTGTTTACTTGCGATTTTTCTTTCTGCCCTCCGAGTTCGATCGTTTGCTATATTTGTTCTGGTAAATACGATGTCATCTGCAGTGCCTTGCGTTTAATCGCAAAAGATTATAGATTATCAACGTGGACAGACGTATGTACGTATGTGTGACGGGGTTTGCGCATGCGTGCTCGTGCGAAAATGCGCGCATGCGCGTACAAGTGTTTATTTTTTTTATGCTTACATGTATACTTCTGTTGTTTGCTTAAATTGATTCGTATAGAATCGGTCTGTTTAAAGTTCGTTTCGACACCTGAAATTACCCTACTCTCCAATATAAATAATGAGGATTTCATATTTTCAAGTGTCCATATTTCTTTACGTTTTTATGCTTTTCTAACTCTTCTTCTCCGTTTTCTGTCTCTTCAGAACGTGGACGATCATCGCTCTCCTCAATTTCTTTGTAGCTCTTAAAAATGTTTGTCTTTTGTTTATCACCCCTAAATTTTGCCCTGCCACTCAACTTCACTAAGTAGGTTGCGCGTTGTTTCCCCTCTGTCTCTCTTGACTTCAAGCTTTTTTTTTAGTATGTGTCCTTGAAATTTCAAGATATTAAGTTTAACAGTTTTTCTTTTTTTTGTGGGGGGGGTTATAATCGTGTCGTCCCAAGAAAGGCATTTTACTGCCACTGTTGTGCAGAGGGTTACATAAAAGGAATGTTATAAGAAAAAGTGACAAATTACAGAAATTGTCAGAAAGTGAGTAAGAGAAAGATGAGAATACTGATGAAAATGGAGTGAACGAATAAAGAAGCATGAAAGAGAGAGAGGGGGGGAGGTGCAGGTTAATGAGATAGGAGATGACAATTGACTTTACATCTGAATTCTTGAAGATTGTAGCTGTCGGGAAAGCAAGTAAACGGAAGGGAATTCCACAGACGGGAAGTGCGTAAAAAGAAGGTGGTGGAGTAGAATTTGCGCTTACAATTTATCAGTTTCACAGTAAAAGGATGGGACCTAGTTGCTAATCTTGTAGGTCAAGGAAATTCATATATAGGGCGTACCACTGATCTAAGTTCATCGGAGCAGAAGCCGTAAAAGTATTTGTAGAAGAGACACAGGGAAGCCATACTGCGTCGGCGAGAAAGCGACTGTATCCTAGTTGCCAAGTCGGGATCGATTACATTACATATTCTCCGATGGATTTTGTCAAGGACACCTAGGTGGATAGCAGGAGCACCCGACCAGATATAGCAGCAATATTTAATGCACGGGCGGATGCTAAGTCGGATCGATCACATTACAGATTCTCCGTTGGATTTTGTCAAGGACACCTAGGTGGATAGCAGGAGCACCCGACCAGATATAGCAGCATTATTCAATGCACGGGCGGATGCTAAGTCGGATCGATCACATTACAGATTCTCCGTTGGATTTTGTCAAGGACACCTAGGTGGATAGCAGAAGCACCCGACCAGATATGGCAGCAATATTCAATGCACGGACGGATACTTTTTGTTTCAATTTTCTCTCCAACTTGGTCTATTGCTCACATGTTCAGGGTCGGGTATTCACGGTATCTTTCTGTTGCTTCAATCCCTTCTTCATCTGCGAGGAGTTGTAATTATTGTTTGTTTTTTTTTGTTTTTTATGTTCGATAATATTTTATTTGGGCCAATTCAGGCCTAAAATGGAGTCTTCTTTTATGTGACGTGTCTCTTCAGGATTTAGGCAATCACGGCCTTCCACTTCTTTCTTTTGTTAGTAGCTCCGAACACGTTTTCTCCTGTTACCCCTCCAAAACCTGTCATCTTCTTGCTCAAGCCCGTCAACTATGCTTCGCGCTATTTTCCCCTGTATCACTTTCCCTATCTCTGTCCTGTGAGTCTAAGATTCTCCAAGCCCTCCTTCCTCATTACAAGTTACAGAAACTTCAGCTGTCTTTTCCTGATGTAGTATTAGTTTCCTTTTTGTTTCTGTCCCTTTCCAAACCTCATCATTGCTCACAGGCTTGCTCAATGATGTCCGCAGCATCTTTCTGTAGAACCACATTTCAGTTGATTCAAGTCTCTCCTTCATCTTTGATGAGATGGTCCAGCATTCACTGCCATATTGAAGAACAGACATCACATAGCAATCCAGTACACTATTCTTTGTTTCCGTCGAAATTTACCTGTCTGTCAATACTGTACTCAGATTCTGGGATGCATCCTTCGCTTTCGGATCTCAGTGTCGCACTTTCCATCTTCTATTAAAACACTTCCCAGATATTTAAGTTTCTGTACTTGCACTGTTGTCATATTTAGACAAGAACTGGTCAGCCGTTTTACTCAAGTCTCTATCAGGTTCAAAAGCGTATCTGAGTCATTGTGGGTGAATATTATTTTGCACTCTCCAGCCATTTTCTCGCAGGCGAGATGTGGTACGCCTCTAAATATACTATCGCTACTTTCATGGAAAGGGCTCTGACGAAATACATTACTTTCTTCCACCAGATACACGGCAAAGACCCGCCATGGCCCTTGCATAGAAGCAAACCACCCACATTCCTTCCGTATTATTTCCGTAAGAAGTCAGTTCCACTCGAGCAGCTTCTCGCGAACTACTGCTCTGTGGAACCAACTACCAAGAGAAGGTTTCTCCGATCACTTGAATCTTACCCTGTTAAAGTCCAGGATTAACAGTTATATTCCTCTTCTATCTGTATAAAAATGCTTCTTAATGTAACCCCCAACCCTCTTTACAGGGTGAATAAAAAAGATACTGGACGATGAAACCAATGAAAACAGAACAACATAAAACGTAAAAATTGAAATCTGCGTATTATTTCATTTCATAAATAGATATAAAAAAACTCGAATAGATAGATAGATAGATAGATAGATAGATAGATAGATAGATGTGAATAGCCTAAGATAGATAGATAGATAGATAGATAGATAGATAGATAGAAAGAAAGAAAGAAAGAAAGAGGTGAATAGCCAAGGATAGATAGATAGATAGATAGATAGATAGATAGATAGATAGATAGATAGATAGATAGAAATTAATCGCCAGAGATAGATAGATAGATAGATAGATAGATAGATAGAAATTAATCGCCAGAGATAGATAGATAGATAGATAGATAGATAGATAGATAGATAGATACATACATACATACATACATACATACATACATATACATACATAAAAATGAATAGCCAGAGATAGATAGATAGATAGATAGATAGATAGATTAATTTATGGTGTTTGGTTTTCAAACCGAGGATAGTCCATAGGATTCTAAAAGGGTTGGATGAGTCTAAGGGTAATTACGAAGTTGTTTGAAGTACCTTCCATTCCAGACTCCTGCATTACCAGTCAGCTCTGCCCCCGACGTAGTTTCCGTCAACATTTCAATCCGCTCTTACTCTACTCAAGAAAACCAGACCAGCAGAATATCATACTGCTACCAGAGAGCAGACTGGGACTCGTTCCGAGACTTCCTCTGCGACGTCCCCTGGAACAACCTCTTCGATCTTCCTGTCAAAGACAGTGCGTCCGTGGTTTCCTCCTGGGTTGAGGCTTGCATCGATGCTTTTATCCCGGACAGAAAATTCCAGCTAAAATCAAATTCGTCCCCCTGGTTCTCACCCGCTTGATCGGCCGATATTGCCCACCGGAATCATTTCTTCCGGCTCTATCGAAGCTGCTCGTCGAAACAAAATAGGCGCCTTTTCCCCTCAGCACGTAATAAGTGTAAAAAAGTACTGAACGAAGCTAAGAGGGTGTTTGCTACCAGAATGCGGCAACGCATAGCATCCTCTGGGTTCGGCTCCAAAGATTACTGGCGACTCTGCAAAAGCGTGCTCAGCAAGAGCAAGACTTCAATACCTCCACTAATGAATGAATTTGAAGTTCTCACCTCCCCAGCGGACAAGGCTGAATGCTTTGCCCGTAGATTCTCCACCAATTCGACACTGGACTCGTTAGGAATACCTACACCCGACTTCCCACCCAGAACTAAGGCTTAACTACATAACCTCCACATTACACCCTCGTTGGTCTCCAACATAATTGCACAACTTGACCCACACAAAGCGAGCGGCGGGGACGGAATCCCAATCATAGTACTGAAGAAATGTGCCCCAGGACTCTCCTCTGTCCTCTCAAAACTCTATAACCTCTGCCTATGTGCTTCCTGTTTTCCTGCCTGTTGGAAGTTCTCCTGTGTAGTTCCTATATTTAAGAATTCTGGCGAAACCTCAGACCCCGCCAATTACCGTCCTATTAGTCTCCTTCCGATCTTCAGCAAAGTTTTCGAAGCCATTATCAACGCCGAAGTGATTCAGCATCTCACGACCCACAGGCAAACATTACGGGTTTCGCTTCACCAGGTCTACTGCTGATATGCTAACGACCATTGCCGAGTACATATATCGGGCTCTTGACAAAGCGTTCGACAGGGTCTGGCCTCTTGTGCAAACTGCGGAGCTACGGTATAACTGGACATCTGTTTGACCTCATCCAGTCATTCCTCTCTAACCGCACATTGAAGGTAGTATTAAATGGGCATGCCTCCCAAAACTACCATACGAACGCGGGCGTCCATCAAGGTTCTATCCTAGGTCCCACGCTTTTTCTGATGTACATTAATGATCTCCCCGACGCCATTAGATCCCAAGTAGGCATGTACGCCGATTACACCACAATCTACTCTCGCCTCGATCAAAAACGTAAAAATTGAAATCTGCGTATTATTTCATTTCATATAAAAAAAACTCGAATAGATAGATAGATAGGAACAGACTGACATAGATAGATAGATAGATACATACATACATACATACATACATACATACATACATAGAAATGAATAGCCATAGATAGATAGATAGATAGATGTGAATAGCCAGGGATAGATAGATAGATAGATAGATAGATAGATAGATAGATAGATCAATCAATCAATTTATAGTGTTTGGTTTTTAAACCGAGGATAGTCCATAGGATTCGAAAAGGATTGGTTGAGTCTAAGGGTGATTACGAAGTTGTTTGAAGTAATCACGAGGAATATATCTCTACATTTTTTGAAAAAACTGGAAAAGAATGTAAATCGAACTATCTACTAATATTAAGAAAAAATAATGAAATACTAAATAAAATTTCAAAGTTTATACGGAGATGTTGAGAATTTAATGTTGATATAAACTTTTGAAGGGACAGGGAACCCAATTCTAAACAGGAAATCAGGGATAAACTTTACTACTTTTCAAAAGAACGGGGAGGTATTTATAGCGAACAATAGTAACCACAACGATTACATAGCTTCTAAAATCAAAGCTTTGATATGAGAGAGTATATCGGTAATAAGGAACTTACCGGTCTGTTTTCGAATTAACAGGATTCCAATATCTGAATATTAAGAGCTTCGATCGTTCTCGTCGTTACAATAGACAAACGACTCGTAGGTACTGATTATCCGCGTCTATCGATGTCCAGCGAAGCTGGTCTTGGCTTTAAACAGAATTCTCTTCACGTCTCTCTTTTGTGCCGTGGAATATAAATAGCTTTCTTTTCTTTAATTGGAAGACGACTTTAAGAAAATGCAGACACACGATATCGAAGATCCATTGCTTGTGTAGAGTTTCTGCTAACTGACGAACAGTTTCTCAATAATTGTGGGCTTTCGAGTGACTGGGTACTTAATTTTGACACTCATACAATAGAACTGGTCTAAACTGGGCCAGCTGTCAATCTCACGACCCTTCTTTTTCTTTTATGCTCAAATAACCTTGGGAAAGCTATAAACCCACCTCTTCTCCCCTAGCTATGGGCTAATTCAGTCAGTTAAGTGCCATACGTGATACACGTTTGGGCGATCATGCCTCGAAAGAGACATGACTGACTGGGCAGAAGATTATCCCGCAGTAGGTTGCCATTGCTTTCTGCGGTAGACTGGTTGCCGACCAAGGCTGTAGAACCCAATCTGTCCTGCTATTTAACCCATAACTGGAAGGAAGAGACGGATTAATACCTTTCCCAAGGGTATTTGCGCGTAAGTGAATACAATGGATTCAACTGGAATTCGAACTCGGCTCCCCGGTTACTTGTTCCGAGCCGATATTCACTGGACCACAACGCAGGGAATCCAATACAAAAAAATAGAATGATACCCAGTATAACTGTAGATCTAGAAATAACTGTCCAGTTGAAATCGTGTAATGTGAGAAATCGTGTAATGTTGAAATCGGAGAATGTGATCTATCAAGCCACCATCTACTCTAAGGAAAATAAGGGGAGATGTAATGTTTATATCAGAATTTCGGCAGAAATTTAGAAGCAACGGCTCTATACCCACAGACACTCCTTCACCAATCCTAGTTTAAGATACCAAACAGCGCTTTCTAGAAAATACTGGGAATTAAAAGAAAGTAACTTAGATCCTCAGATAAAATAGGAACTCATAGGCAATGCTAGAACCCCTAATAGCTTAAAAGATATTTGTAAACTATGTTTGACGGAAAAAAAATTAAAATTTTAAAAGTTCAAGACCAAAATATACTCCTAAACAAACGAAGGGAGATCATAAGTAAGTGTCGCTATAGAAATAGATATAAATTACAATAATTAAACTATTCCCCCAATTAGTCCCAATAAAAACTTTTTAAATTTGCCCAAACAGTTACTTCCCCGCCACCTACCCCTACTACCTCAAGGGTCAGACCACTTACCTCCCACTACCATGAAGGAATTACTACTAAATTCCTTCTCCCAGCCCAACCCAATGAAAAACAATACATTCCAACCCCTTTCTTTACCCAAGCTAACCTCTAGGCTTAAAATCTTTCCTCATTCTCTGTTTATAAGGGGTTAAAAATGTATGCCTTAAAATGACATGTTGAAAATGGCTATTTCCTCTCTAAATTTTATCTGAATTTGCAGATAAATAAAGAATTATATATATATATCAACATCTTACTGCCCACAAATTCTTCTCTGACAGACAATACGGCTTCCGCTTTGCCAGGTCCACAGCCGATTTGCTAACAACCGTAACGGAGTACATGCTCCAAGCCCTTGATGAGTCTGACGAGGCTCGCGCGGTTGCTCTGGACATCTCCAAGGCTTTTACAGGGTTTGGCACTCTGACCTCCTATGCAAGCTACGGGGTTACGGTATTACCGGCCGCCTGCTTGACCTAATCCAATCTTTTTTAAATAACCGCAAAATGAAGGTCGTTTTGAATGGGCATGCCTCTTCATTCTACAGCACGAATGCTGGTGTCCCACAGGGCCCGACGCTCTTCCTTATTTTCATCAACGACCTCCCAGATGAGATCAGTTCCCAAGTAGGCATCTACGCAGACGACACCACAATATACTCCCGCACCAGTAAGAAACCTATCGTGGCAGACAGGCATAATCTCGATGCTGACATTGAACGGGATCTATACTCTGTGGTGAATTGGGGCAAGAAGTGGCTTGTCAACTTCAATGCGTCTAAGACCAAGCTGTTGTCTGTCAACCATCACAGGCAACCTCTCCTGCCTCCCATAAGCATGGACCAACACATTACGCCTCCTCGGCCTTACCCTCTCCTCAGACCTCAAATGGAACTAGTATATTGATTCCATAGCTAAATCTACTGCTAAGAAGGTTGGGTCTCTATGCCGATCCAGGATGTTTTTCCGCCTGAATCCATCCTGCATATATACAAGTCAACCATCCGTCCGTGCATGGAGTACTGCTGCCATTTATGGTCAGGCGCGCCTGCCGTTCTCCTCAGTGTTCTCGACAGGCTCCAAAGGAGAGTCTGTAATGTGATAGGTACTGATCTGGCGGCTCGACTGCAGCCACTTCCCCGCCGTCGAAATGTGGCCTCCCTATGTCTGTTCTATAAATACTTTCATGGCTTCTGCTCCAACGAACTTAAGTCACTGGTGCCTCCTCAACAGGTGTTTACTCGTGCAACCAAACTGGCAACTGGGTCCCACCCATTCACAGTCAGGTTAGCCAAATGCAGACGACAATTCTACTCCTGCAGCTTCTTCTCCCGCACTTCTCGCCTGTGGAACTCTCTCCCATATTCTTGCTTTCCTGACGGCTACAACCTCCAGAAATTTAAATGCAATGTCAATGCTCATCTATTAACCACTGGACTCTAGCTCTCTCCCCACCCCCGTATATCCTTCCCTTTCTCTCCACCTATGTATCTGTCATCGCACCTGCATTCTCAGTTTTCTATTGCTCCTTTCTAACTAATTTGTATTCCTCACTCTTTTCTAATTAATCTTTTTACAGTTATGTAGCCTCCAGCTCATCAGTGGCATTTCTGCCTTGCTCGGGGTGAAATGATTAATATATATATATATATATATATATATATATATATATATATATATATATATATATTATGCTCTCATTACGATTGAGCTCGCTAGAGAGGAAAATTTAAATAAAAACAATTACCACTTCTGCAATTTATGCATTACTCTTCGGCAATGAATTGTGCTCTTTCGGTGACTGGCGTGTATATACACCGCTTATATATAACACGCTAAAAGTTCTCTTCTCTGATTCCATGAGCCTATGGCTTAGGAGTTAGTGACTTCGATTAACACCAAATCGGTCGAGTTTCGATTCCGGCTAGAGGTAAGTAGATGTCTAGCGACATCGATCAGAATCCTTGCTGCTGGATGTAGTTTATCGTCATACTGGGGACAGACTTAGCTTGATTCAAAATACTGGCATTCATCGGTGGGTATGAAAAAATATTTTAATTTTTAAAAAATGCTGTCTCTTCAGGACGTAAGCGGTTATGGCACTCCACACTTTTACATTTCATGTTTGGCTTTAATTGTGGATAAGATATCAAGTTTATATTTTTTATTTTTTATTTCTCTCACTCACTCTCTTACCCTCACACTTTCTCTATCTCTCACTCTCTCTCTTTCTCTCTCTGTCTTTCACTGTCAATCTTCCTCTTTCACTATCACTCTCCATCAACATCTAACAAATAGAAAGAAAGAAAGAAAGAAAAGTAAGAGCCATTTAAAAAATAGAAAGAAAGAAAGAAAGGGCAATTTAGAAAGAAAGAAAGAAAGAAAGAAAGAAAGAAAGAAAGAAAGAAAGAAAGAAAAGTAAGGGCCATTTAACAAATAGAAAGAAAGCAAGAAAGGGCCATTTAACAAATAGAAAGAAAGAAAGAAAGAAAGAAAGAAAGAAAGAAAGAAAGAAAGAAAAAAGAAAGAAAAGAAAAGTAAGAGCCATTTAACAAATAGAAAGAAAGAAAGAAAGACAGGGGCATTTAACAAATAGAAAGAAAGAAAGAAAAAGAAAGAAAGAAAGAAAGAAAGAAAGAAAAGTAAGAGCCATTTAACAAATAGAAAGAAAGCAAGAAAGGGCCATTTAACAAATAGAAAGAAAGAAAGAAAGAAAGAAAGAAAGAAAGAAAAAAGAAAGAAAGAAAAGTAAGAGACATTTAACAAATAGAAAGAAAGAAAGAAAGAAAGAAAGAAAGAAAGGGACATTTAACAAATAGAAAGAAAGACAGAAAGAAGGGGCCATTAACAAATAGAAAGAAAGAAAGAAAGAAAGAAAGAAAGGGACATTTAACAAATAGAAAGAAAGACAGAAAGAAGGGGCCATTAACAAATAGAAAGAAAGAAAGAAAGAAAGAAAGAAAGAAAGAAAGAAAGAAAATCGATTTGGAAGAACGACTTGAGCAAGATGATTTGTGGAAGCGAAAATTGGACGTGCCTGTTTTCTCTATCGGTCTCCTGTCACACCAACTTTTCTTACGCAGCCTCAAAAACTTATCCCCCGGACTTCTCTGACTGCACGACGGTGAGAAATCTTATCATATATGATTACCATTTGTCGATTTTCAAAGAAAGAAAAATAAATAAAAGATTTAGGGGAAAAAAAAGCAACAATAGAAACAAAAGAGAAGTTCAACCGAATAACTCCATGTCACTTTCTGTGTAATATTGGTCACCAGCTCAAAGGGAGGAAAGTGGGTTTGTCAAGGTCCTTCACCGAAGTATGCCGCCGCCATTATTCGGATTATACCTGCCAGCTTTGATAGAGACGCGAGTCATCAAGATTCGAACAAAGATGGCGTCTTCTCATTTCCTTGAATTTCCTTCGAAAGAAAGCGGATAATAGCAAAAGAAAAATGCTACGCAACCCTTTCAAAATGCAACAGACATATTTTCAAACATACAAATATTATTATTATTATGTCATTTTTCATCAAATTTAGATTTCTGCATTGGTCTCACTACCAACCAAGTCTGCGGGGAGACCTAAGGCAGGTAGTGGCGTGTTGTTATGACTCCATTTCATGTTTTTCTATCCTCCCTATCATCCCCAGCATTACATAGATAACGTTTTCCTTAGTGTGTGGGCTGTACTTAATAAGACAATTTTTTGTATATCTCTTAAGCTGGGGTTTCCAGGGATTCTTTCAATGTGTTGTTTTGTTCCATTTTTTATCATTCCAAGTGCACCTACTATCACTGGCACAACTCTTGTTTTCAATTTCCACATTTTTTCTATTTCAATTTCCAGGTCTTTATATTTTGACAGTTTTTCAAATTCCTTGATTGCTATGTTACAATCCGCTGGACAAGCCATATCAATTAATAGACAAGTTTTCTCCTTCTGGTTTTTAACAATAATGTCTGGCCTGTTTGCTTCAATTTTTCTGTCTGTGTAGATGGTGTAATCCCATAGAATGGTTACATCTTCTATTTCTGTAACCGGTGCTGGATGATGTTCATACCAGTGTTTGTTTACAGCTTTTCCATAATGTTTGCACATTGCCCAATGTAAATATTGCCCAACTCTATCGTGGCGATTTTTATATTCGTTTGGGGCAAGCACAGAACAGCCTGAGATTAGGTGGTCTATTGTTTCTTGGTGTTTATCACAAAACCTGCATTTTGGATCCATATTATTATGCATAATATTTGCCTGAAAGTTTCTCGTGAAAAGACTTTGGTCTTGTGCTGCAAGTATAAATCCTTCAGTTTCAGACTTTAATCCAGATGCACGTAACCATCGATGAGTATTAACTTTGTCAACATTGGATTTATTGGCACGTACTGGATATTGGCCATGCAGAGGTTTGTCTTGCCAGCGCTGTTTCATCTTTTCAAGAGCTTTATCTTTGGCTTTCATTTTCATATTTTTTGCCGCAATAGTTGGTTCTTGGCTACTGTTTTGCTTTTCTACAGAATCTACTAACTGTAATTCTTGTTTGTATTTTATTATTATTATTATTATTATTATTATTATTATTATTATTATTATTAATCATAAATTCAAAGACTTACTGTCATTTGTTCTGCACTGAAAACTACACGATATAACTCAATTTCGACATGAACAACGAATAATGCGTCGAGGGTATTTCAATTGAAAAACTAAACGTTTATTAATGGCGACCAAGAATATTTATATAAATATGAAGGATCTTCTTCTTCTTCTCCTTCTTCTTCTTTTTCTATGAACCATTTTCCTTCAGGACGTGGACGATCATGGCTCTCCAGAACTTCTTTGTAGCGCTTAGTTAGGTATTTATTTTGGCCGTCTTTCTTATTTCCTGTTGTGCTAACCATTTACACAAAATTGTTAGTTCACTACTTTCCTTTGTCTCTCCTTCCTTCAATATGTCCAGTGAGTGTCAAATTCCCCAAGCCTTTTCTTGACTATGTGCCATTGAATTTCCAAATGTCTCTTTCTTAATCTAAGTATAAACGTTCTTTTTGTTTCAATTTTCCTGAGAATTTCTCACTGCTCACTTGTTCATGGTATTCTCAGCATCCTTCTGTAAAACAGCATGTTGTGGTGCATTGTATATCGGATCGGAACGAGAAATCGGGGAGCCGAGTTCGAATTCCAGCCGAATTCATTGCATTCACTTGGGAAAGGTATTAATCCATCTCTTCCTTCCAGTTATGGGTTAAATAACAGGACAGATTGGGTTCTATAGCATTGGTCGGCAACCAGTCTACCGCAGAAAGCAATGGCAACCTACTGCGGGATAATCTTCTGCCCAGTTAGTCATGCCTCTTTCGAGACATGATCGCCCAAGCGTGTATCACGTATGACACTTAACTGACTAACTGCCTGAAGTCTTTTTTTTCTGCGATGAGATTTTCCAGCATTCACTAAAATAATAAAAGGAATGATAATACATACCAGTTCAGCACTCTTTGTTTCTAACAACATTTTCCTGTTTCTCGACACTTTGCTTAGCTTTCGGAAGGCCTTTTCCACTATTTCAATGCACCTTCGGATTTTGCTGTAGTATTTTCAATCCTCTCTTAAAGCACCCTCCAGGGATTTAAATTTTCCTGCTCCTTTTTCTTGTGAACCATATATTCATTTGTTAACGTTTCACGCCAAGCAAGGCAGTACTTCCACTGGTTCGCAATGCGGCTACATAAGAGAAGAGCAAAGGATTAAATTTTTTTTTTTTTAATCATTTCACCCCGAGCAAGGCAGAAACGCCACTGATGTGCAGGGGGTTACATAAATGTAGAAAGATTAATTAGAAAAGAGTGAGGAGTACAAGCTAGTTAGAAAGGAACAATAGAAAGCTGAGAAAGCAGGTGCAATGACAGGTACATGGGCGGAGAGAAAGGGAAGGTTATACAAGGGAGGGGAGAGAGCTAGAGGCCAGTGGTTAGTAGGTGAGTATTAACTTTGCTTTTAAATTTCTGGAGGTCGTAGCCGTCAGGAAAGCAAGAATACGGGAGTGAGTTCCACAGGCGGGAAGTGCGAGAGAGGAAGCTGCAGGAGTAGAATTGTCGTCTGCATTTGGCTAACCTGACTGTGAATGGGTGGGACCCAATTGCCAGTCTGGTTGAACGGGTAAACACCTGTTGAGGAGGCATCAGTGACTTAAGCTCATCCGAGCAGAAGCCATGAAAGTATTTATAGAAGAGACAGAGGGAGGCCACATTTCGACGATGGGAAAGTGGCTGCAGACGAGTCGCCAGATCAGTGCGAAAAGAAATAAGAACAGGTTACGGGGGGGTGGGTAAGAGAATGGATAAGGGAAACATTGGTGTGAAGAGTACAGTGAAAAAGGCGAACAAGATACAATAAATAAAAATAAAAAAATAAGGATAAATGGGAGTCAAAGCGATAAGAAACAGAATTGAAACTTTTGGAGGTTGTAGCTATCAGAGAAGCAAGTATACGAAGGGAGTTCCAGAAATGGGAAGTGCTAGAAAAGAAACTGTTATAGCAGAAGAGGAAGTTACATTTAACTATTTTGACGGTAAATGGGTGTCACCTTGTTGCTAGTCTAGTTACTCGAGTAAATTCGTGTAGAGGGGGCACCAGGGATCTAATCTCATTGGAGGAGAAGACGTGGAAATATATGTAGAAGAGACAAAGGGAATCCAAGTGCCATACGTGATACACGCTTTGGGCGATCATGTCTCGAAAGAGACATGACTGATTGAACAGAAAATTTTCCAGCCATTGCTTTCTGCGATAGACTGCTTGCCAACCAATGCTATAAAAACCCAATCTACCTTACTATTTAACCCATATCTGGAGGGAGGAGCGACGGATTAAGACATTTAACCAAAGGTATCTACTCGTAAATGAATGGAAAAAGATTAAACCGGAATTCGATCACGGCTCTCCAATTTCTCGTTCCAAGCCGCTATAATCCTTTCTATCAATACTATAAATATTGTCTTAAAAGATACTCTTCAGTACTCATTTTTTCTAACGGAAGTTTCATGTTTCATTATTAACCGCGAATTGAACTGAACACTTGGGAAATGTGTTTATTTGTAAGTTATTTAAAGCCAAAATATAATTTGCAATGTGAGAGTTTGCTTTCGGTAGCTTTCGGTAGCTTTGGCAAGAGGTCCCCCATCCAAGTACTGATCAGACTCGACACTGCTTGAATTTCCTGATCTGACGGTCAGCTTCGGGAATGTTAGTGAAGTGATTCTCCCGCTGGCTTTTCTGGTGAGCTTTCCTCTTTGGTACCAAGACATTATGAATTTAAGCGCAGTACTAGATTGGCGGCAAGGTCTCATCATCTTACGATTGAAATAGCTAGATGTAACCGTAAATTCTATGCTGATAGTTTCATCACTCGCATTTCTAGCTTTTGCGTTCCATTCAACTTTGATCATAAAAATTTAAATGCAATGCCAGTCAATAAATTCAGTTTTCTTAATTCATGTTCATTTATTGTTGTCTCTACTTAATAATGATTTTTCTTATGTTCACGTACATCTAGTAACACCCCTTATGTCTTAGTGGCTTTATTGCCTTGCTTTAGGTAAAATGATTAAAACTAAGTTTGGAATTCATATTAACCCTTCATTTAGACTTATTCCTAGAAAGTCCGGTTTACCCTACTATGTAACTTATGTTCCAGGGATATGAAATAAATTCAAGGATTTTGAGGCCAAAATTTGAACTCGGCTCGCCGAATTCACTTTTATACAACCCGTACATTGTAAAAATATATACAGTTGATAAAACCGAAAAAATGTGTGTAATACAACCTGATTGTCTCTATATTGCTAAAATACTAGTATTAATTATCATGTCAAATTCCAATTTATATAGCCCATTAGGGTCATAGGAGTAGCATATGTGCTGCAGCCATTGCAGCAATGGTGCATCTAGGGTAAGATAGTCTGACGAAGCCCATCCATCTTCAGGTCAGTTCTGAATTCAGAGCTTTTTTTTTCTCTTAGACTGCTTTCTTGCCTCTGTATGGCAAGATAGTCAGCCGTGCTATTTAACCTATAGCTGGAACGAAAGTTAGATAGATTCACAAGCTTTACCAAGGGAATTTATGCGAAATTTTATGGAACAAACTCGGCTAAAATTCGATTCGCCTACAAATCTTTCAGAACCGCTAAATATTGCACTATATGCATTTGATAATGAAAAGTAATGTTTGAAAAAAAAACTTTATTAATATTCGAAACTGTTTTTGTTGTTGTTGCTGGTTTTGTCTTATCGTTTATTCCTTCTGTAGAAAAACGGTTGAGTTCGGTATATCTACTTTTTTATTTTTTTCGAATTTCTTCTCGTTTTTGAAATATCGATTTTTTGCCGGATTTAAATCTCTGCTTCTAATCGAAGTTTCAATCTGTCACACGGTGTTCCATCAATAACCTTCGAGTTGAAACTTCCTTGATATTTAGAAAAACGCACGAAAATGGAAAAAAAAATCTTCCAAAAGAATAATTATCCGACGTTTCCTTAAAATTCATAAATAAATACGAAAGTGATGAGATTGCTTCTGCCATGAAAGGATTGATCGGTCGATGAGTGATCGATTAAACAAGAGTCGCTGCTGTTCGAACTGCTATGGCTTCGGAAGCTTTGATATCAGAACATGAAAGTAACCAATTAGATTAGGATATTGTAAAGAGTATTAAGTCGTGAGGGTCTGATAAGGATAAAAAAAAGGAGATTAGGGAGGTGTGTGTGTGTGTGTGTGTGTGTGTGTGTGTGTGTGTGTGTGTGTGTGTGTGATGAGAAGAAGAGGAAAAAGAAGGTCAGCAGGTGAGGTAAGAAGAAGAAAAAGTGAAAAAAGGAGACGGAAGAGGAAAAAGAAAAAAAGATAAGGAAGGAAATAATAAAGAAGACAATAAGAAAAAACATACAAGAGAAAGATGAGGAGGAAAGAGGGTAAGAAAGAGGAAGGAATGAAAAAGTAGAAAAAAGATGACGGGGAAAAATAAAGTAAAAAGAAAAAGAGAAATGAAGAAAGGAAAAGTCAGAAGAATATAAGGAGGAGAAAAAAAGAAAAAGGGAAAAAAGGCAAAAATAAAAAGAAAGCAGAGAAACTGAAGATAAAGAAAAATATAAAAATGAAGGAAGGAAGGAAGGAAGGAAGGAAGGAAGGAAGGAAGGAAGGATGGTATACCTGATGGAAAATTAAAATAAATTAAAGGAGAAAAGAGGAAATAAAAATTAAAATAAATGAAAGAAGAAAAGAGGAAAGAAAAATGAAAATAGAAAAAGAAAACACAGTGGAATGAAGAAAGAGAGTTGGAAAAGAAGAAAAAAGATGAAATAGAAAAAAAAAGGACTTTGGCTGTGATGGATGTTCTTGGTATACACTTCTCAAACTGGGTATCAAGACGGATATATAGGTCAATATATAATTCTATCACAGTTTCCTTTTGCTGCTTTTAGACTCAAAAAGATGAAAAAATCTTCTTCTTCTATGTGCCCTGTCCCTTCAGGACGTAGGCAATCATGGCTTTCCACGTTTCCCTATCCCTGGTGGCTCTGAGCAAGCCTTCTCCTGTTACACCATGCAACCCTCGTTCCATCATCCACCTGATTAGATCCCCCAAATATGTTATCCGTTGCTTTCCCCTGTCTCTTTTTCTCTCTATCTGGCCTGTTAGTATCAAATTCTCCAAACCCTCCTTCCTCATTAAATGTCCCAGGAACTTCAGTTGTCTTTTCCAGATGCTCACTATTAATTTGTATTGATTTTGTCGACTGCAAAGTGTAGTAGGGTCAGTTGGGGAGGCATCATCTGTGAGAAAACGACCATCATCATTAACCTTAGTCACATGGAATTCTTCTTCTTCTATGTGCCCTGTCCCTTCAGGAAGTAGGCGATCATGGCTTTCCACGTTTCCCTATCCCTGGTAGCTCTGAGCAAGCCTTCTCCTGTTACACCATGCAATCTTCGTTCTGTCATCCAACTGATCAGGTCCTTCAAATATGTTATCCATTGCTTTCCCCTGTCTCTTTTTCCCTCTATCTGGCCTGTTAGTATCAGAATCTCCAAGCCCTCCATAGTTTAAAATAAAACGTCAAATATGAAATTGTAGTCAAAGAAGAGAGTAGGACCCATCTCAGTTATTGATGGTTCTCTCGACAGAATAAGAACTCATCTTGGAGAATAGAATTGTCAATGTGAAGACTGGATATTTACAGGATTCTATACGCCATTAAAACTACTTGTATACTCCGAAGAGTTCCTGAATCATAATGAAAATATGCCACCTCAGTTTATTGGTTTTGGACATCTGATACTTTGGTTTCATATCCAGCAAAATCTGTTGTTTGTGGATCAAACAACAGCAACAACAACAACAGCAAGAGTAATATATATATATATATATATATATATATATATATATATATATATATATTTCAAACATACGCACCGTAATGGGGGGGGGGGCACTAGAGGGTGTCGTCAGTGATGTCATCGCGAGGATCACTAGGGGGGTTCGGGTCTTTCAACATCATACCCCCCACACCGCGCCGACCCGACCAGAGATGATCAGTTTCTGGCCCACCCTCGATAAGCGCTTTCAGACACTGGAAAATTACATTTAAGCCCGGCACGAAACCTTGCAAATGATTCTGATTGGCGACAGTCAGAGCCACTTTCCATTTAGAGGCGAACCGCACATGAGTGCGTCCGAAACATTAACTCAGACGCAGAATTTCGATGAATTTTAGCTAACAATTTGGAATCCAGGCACTCTCTCTTTTGATCCATAACCAATTAGCTGTTCTTTCCGCTGTTTCGGTTATGGACTTGAGTGCTTTCTTTTTTTTTACTCCCACTATCCCAATATCTGTTAAGGCTTTGCATAAGGACCTTGCTGCAAATCCTCTAGTCCCCACTTCTATAGAAGTGCAGCTAGCCCTCCAGCCTTTAACCCTGTAACTCTCCAGCAGTTCGTCATATTTTAACCTCTTCCTTTCATGAGCTTCCTCTGCGTTTTCTTCCCAGGGTACCGTCAGTTCCCACAAGACTATCTTCTTTAAATAATGTGAGAAGAAAACTATATCTGGGCGAAGTTTTGTGATGGCTATTTGCTCTGGGAATTTCAATCTTGAGCCTATATCGGCCCCTAGTTCCCAGTCTGTTGCAGGAGATAGCAGGTTTGGATTTACCTTTCTATTTCGTGGGATAAGAGTACTATATATATATATATATATATATATATATATATATATATATATATATAAGGCAATCTGTGTGACTGTGTGTGACAGTAAGCTATGCACACCTACATTTTTTAAGCTACACCATTCAAACTTTCTGTGGACACATATCTACAGGGAAGCCAGGTCGACACATACTTTTCGAATTTAAGTTCACCAATTTTCCCTTTCGCTATATATATATAAGGCAATCTGTGTGACTGTGTGTGACAGTAAGCTATGCACACCTACATTTTTTAAGCTACGCCATTCAAACTTTCTGTGGACACATATCTACAGGGAAGCCAGGTCGACACATTCTTTTCGAATTTAAGTTCACCAATTTTCCCTTTCGCACATTTTGGCCAATGAAGCCGATTGTTTACATTTGCTCCGTCTAACATCTAAGATCTGAGATGCTTGCTGAATTACGTCACAGAAATCAAATCACACGTGTCAAACGCGACTAAAATAAGCTAATATCTGCGCTGTAAAGTATTCCAATTTACGGGAAGGAAGCGGGAAGAAACTGCTATGAACATCTCCTAAAGTCGGTTACAGACATAGGACCTGTAACGATTATATGAGACTTTACTATACACACAGACCGAACAATCAAGTCTAATCACCCAGACATCAGGATGTAAGATCGCAAAAACAAAATATGTCTTCTTGTTGAAATGTCAGAGCCTACAATCTGTAATATTAGATTAGCAACTAAATCCCACCCTTTTACAGTGAAACCGATAAAATGCAACCGCAACTTCTACTCCAACAGTTTCTTTCCTCGCACTTCCCGACTGTGGAATTCCCTTCCACACGATTGCTTCCCCGACGGCTACAATCTCCAGTGGTTTAAATGTAAGGTCAATAGACACCTCCTAACACACTAACCTGCTCCCATTCTATCAAACACTCTTCCCATCTGCCCAACCCTCATCCTCGGTATCCTTACTCATCTGTCACCTTCCTCCTGACATTCCCTATGTCTAACCACTTTACCTTCCCCTATGTAGCCCCATGTGCAATAGTGGCAGTGGAATGCCTTGCTTGGGGTGAGATGATTAAAAAATATATATATATCGTTGATGATACTAAAAAACATCAAAATACAAGGGTCTTGAAGTAGAAATCTCAAACATGTGGTACATGAGGACCTCAGTAATTCTAGTTGGAGTTGTAGCCCTCGAATTAATTGGAAATGTTCTGATAGACTCATTGAAGGAATTTCTGGTAGTTACAATTAATAATAATATGAAAGAGTAAAACATTGTGTCATTGTCAAAGAAACGATCTGAGGGAAAACGACATGACAATTTAAAAGAAAAGCAGCTCGATGGTCATTTTTTTTTTCAACAGATAAAAACAGTTTCTTGGCTTTAGAAGTTCTATTAGATAAAATGGTGGACGGACATTTGCATAGCGGATATCTGCATCCCGGAAAATTGCGTACCAGGTTTTCGTCCCTAGACAAATGTGTCCCTGGGTAACTACGTACCTCTGGTAATTTTTTGAAGTTTCAGTTACCAAGTAATTTCAGTTCAATCTAGCAGTGCGTACCACAAACATCTATTAGGTTCTGGATTTTATAGATCATATTTTTATTTGGAAGTCATGGTGAATTTCAGAAAAACAAACACTGGTTGAAAAAATAGTTTTGTCGAGAAAAATTACAACTACCACAACTACCACTATCTTAATGAAATCAGATAAGTATACTACTGTAAACAATATAAATTTATTAAAAGAAGTAGCTCACAACATTCATAACATTTGATTAATTTGTGGCGCTACAATACTTTTCAATTTTTTTAAATAATTTTTAAACACTGTTAATGAGGAAGGAGGGTTTGGAGAACCCTATACTAACAGGCCAGATAGAGTGAAAAGTAGACAGGAGAAAGCAGTGGATAACGTATTTGAAGGACCTGATCAGGTGGATGACGGAACGAGGGTTGCGTGGTGTAACAGGAGAAAGCGTCCTAAGAGCCACCACGGATAGGGAAATGTGGAAAGCCATGATCGCCTACGTCCTGAAAGAACAGGGCATATAGAAGAAGAAGAAGAAGAAGAAGAAGAAGAAGAAGAAGAAGAAGAAGAAGAAGAAGAAGAATGTATCATTGCATTTATAACAAAAATAATTTTTGTTTTCTTCCTTTTTTAAAAAAAAATGCGATTTCTACCTATGCTTTTTAAAATAAATTATGGTAATTGCCTTTAAAACTTCAAAAATTAACTAAAGTTATCCTGGGATGCATTTGTCTAGGGACACATATGTTATGGTACGCAAATATCCGGTACCCAACTGTCACAGAATCTGGGCGAAAGAGAGGAATAGTGTTACTTACGCTTGCTGCACAGGAACAGGTCATCAGAACGCTTGCAATCAAAACCAAGATAGAAAAATCCCAAGAAAGCAAATTAAGGATGTGTGTATAAGTTGATGTGACAGCCACATAGTGAAGGAACCAAGTTAGCACATCAGAAGTAACAACATCATTGAACTGTTAAGAGAATCTATTGAAAAGTATGCCGTAAATTCGGTTTCAGGGCGAAAGCGAAATGGTATCGAAAGCAGTGAGAGGCACATGTAGAAAATGACAGTCACAGAATATGGGATTTTTCGATTCAGACGGTTCTGTCATTGAAGTACGAAGCCACGGTCATGTTATTTTTTTAATCGTTTCACCCCAAGCAAGGCAGTAATGCCACTGATGTGCAGGGGGCTACATAAGAGTAAAAGGATTAGATAGGAGGAGAGTAAAGAGAACGACGAACCAAGGAGAAAGGAGCAAGAGAAGGATGGGAATACAGGTGTGATGACAGTTGCAAAGGTAGAGAGAAAGGTAAAAATATACAGGGTGATGTAGAAAGAACTGGAGTCAAGTGGTTGAGAGATGTGTATAGAGATTGCATTTAAATTCCTGGAGGTTGTAGCTGTCAGGAAAACACCCCAATCATGGTGGTAACGCCACTGATGTGCAGGGGGCTACATAAGAGTAAAAAGATTAGATAGGAGGAGAGTAAAGAGAAACACGAACCAGTGAGAAAGGAGCAAGAGAAGGATGGAAATACAGGTGTGATGACCGTTGCAAAGGTAGAGAGAAAGGTAAAAATATACAGGGTGATGTAGAAAGAACTGGAGTCAAGTGGTTGAGAGATGGGTACTGACATTGCATTTAAATTCCTGGAGGTTGTAGCCGTCAGGAAAGCAAGAATAAAAAGTAGCAAAGAAAGTGACACTTTATGAATTTAGATCTTCCATATTCCAAAAATCGAAAAAGATTGAAAAAAAATGCTAAAATATGGCTACGGAGTTAAAAAAAAAAAAAAACTTACAGAACATGACATTTGAAGTAATTTTAGTAGCAATGGGTTCACTTGGGACACAACCTGGAGTCTAGAACGAACCTATTAGGAAAACTGGAATTAAGACCGAATTATAGAATTTCAGAATATTGCTGTCATTTACTGCGCGAAAATTCTCCAAAAAGTTCTTGAAGTGTGAGGAGCCTTTTTGATATGATACCTCAAGAAAAAAATTTTTGGTTGACGACATCAGTGTCCGACAATATAATGATTATAATGATGATAATAGAAGCTTTTAATAGTTTGTCCTACCCATGAAGATATAACAACCACAAAGCCCCCAAAATTTATAGATCCATAAAATACATGAAATACAACGGGGATCATGAAATCCTGAAAGACCACCTCCAATCTTTACCACACAGATGGTTTATTAACAACAAGATCGATTAACATCAAAAAGGTGATCTCGTACGGACATTCACTATCGTCACTTCTCTTCTCCCATGCACTAGCCTCTCTCAACAATCTACTGAACACCGACTGCTATGGAGCAGAACCGGTTGGAGAATATTAAGGTCAATCAGTCAGTCAGTTAAGTGCCATACATGAAACACGCTTGGGCGATCATGTCTCGAAAGAGACATGACTGACTAGGAATAAGATTATCCCGCAGTAGGTTGCCATTGCTTTCTGCGGTAGACTGGTTGCCAGCCAAGGCTATAGAACTCAATCTGTCCTGTTATTTAACCCATAACTGGAAGGAAGAGACGGATTAATACCTTTCCCAAGGGTATTTGCGCGTAAGTGAGTGCAATGAATTCAACTGGAATTCGAACTCGTCTCCCCGATTTCTCGTTCTGAGTCGATATCCACTGCACCACAACGCGCATCCGCATTGAGGTCAATATTAAGACTGAAACATCTGTTCTACACATCATAATATTTGCCAGAAACGATATCCAGTGAAAAAGTCTAAATACGATTATCAAAACCTTCAGCGATTGAATTTGAATTTGATAAATGTTCAAAAAGCACCTTCAAAAAAGGAAGCAGAAGACTTCAGATTCAGAGACTGGTATCGATTCCATGATCAAGGATTTTGACAAATAGAAAACATCTAATTGCCATGGAAGATAGGAATTAGACGAAACAAAAACCTCATTTTAAGATAAACTTAACACGAAAGAAATATTACTCCAAAAATTAATCATGGTCGTCAATACTTCATATAATTAATTTTATTTTAAATAAATATCTTAAAATATACTTTGAGAAAGTAAGAGAATGACCGGGTAATCTGAAGGTTAAAAGTCCAGACAATGGATTCGGTGATCCGAGATCCAATTTCGATTAAATCTGTGTTCATTATGGCCTTGAGCAAGGCATTCATCTTCGAGGGTAAATCCAAAAGTAAATGTAATTTCCCCACATTTTTACTTTTATTGGTGAAAAACAAATGCCTATATCTTTTTTCGATATAATCCCCATCACCCTGCGACTAATCAATGGTTGGTCGGAAATCCTTCGACAATACGACACTACACAACACGTTCAAGCACCGCTCTTACTCACATCTCTCTTATCCAGACCTGATTCTCGGGCAATTGTGTGTGGATACATCAGTTTCCTTGATACAGGGTAAAAAAGAAGTAAGCATGAGATCACTTCATTCTGCGCTTGATAACTATTGTGGGACCTCCCCTATTTCTATGATAATGGACTCGACTTGAGTATACATATACTCCTGCTATAGTGAGATCCGAGAGTTACTGTACGAGTACCGTAAGAGGTCCGTAAGTTACCGAGAGATACCGAAGTTACACAGAGAATACCGCGTCAGTAGGCATAGTAGGTCTGAGCTCCACTTAGCCAGAATGATATTACACGGATATACTATTTCCAGCAAGGCTTCACATCAAAGACTTTGATATATATATATATATATATATATATATATATATATATATATATATATATATGTAACAAAGTTGTGGAACTTGTATCTTTTTTACCTGCTGTTCATGCATTTACTTTTATAAAGAGTGCTCGATACAACGTAGAGCGTTATATTGTAATAGTTGTTACAATGGTTTATAAATTCATAGTATTTCTACACAAAAATTTTCGAGTTTCGAAGCTGCTTTATACGCTTCTCATCGGGTGACAAAGTTGGAATCCAATGTCACCCGACGAGAAGAGCGTAAAGCAGCTTCGAAACTCGAAAATTTTTGTGTAGTGATACTATGAATTTATAAACCATTGTAACAATTATTACAATATATATATATATATATATATATATATATATATATATTCCTTATTAATCCTATTCCAGGACTACTAATCTGCGTTCCAGTTTGTATATTTACGTTTAATACAACCTATTTTTTTTTTTATCTCAAATGTTTTGTTGTTCATTTTTTTGTGCGGTTCCTCATCCGGAATCCACAACAATTTATTATTTCTGTAATCTCTACGCCAAAATCGTCTAAGCCTGTCAGCATCTCTATTAGAAATCTGTCTGGTCCTTCTGCCTTGTTTCTTTTCAATTAGGCCGGCGCAGCTTCCGCTTCGGTTTTTAATATTTCTCTGGAAAAAATCGGGGTATACCAGTTTATCTGGGGAACGTCGGGGTATACCAGTTTAATGTGGTTTGCTTATCTATTCTTTTCTTTTAGTAGTGGAGAGTCCGTGATAGTGAAGGGTAGTTGTATACTGTTGCAGGTTAACGGAATTTGGCCTTGTTGTAGATAGCCCACTATAAGTTATAAAGAAAGGTTATAAACCAAGAAAAGCAAATTGAGTTGAAAGATAACATTTTATATATAACACTATCAATGTTTTTACAATTGAAGTAATACATGAAGTATAGGTCCAACGGAGGTCAAAATGTTCATGGCAATAAAATGCTGAAAGAGAATTAATGCTTAGGAATTTGGGAGTGTGTAAGTAAGGAATGTCTTTAATGTATTCGCTCCTTTGGTCAGTAAGTAGTTTTTGAGACAGGGAAGAAGGTAAGGAGAGGTGAAGGGAGGCAAGCATAGTAGCCGCTTGACTTAAGTCAAGGGAATATTGTTTACTCTCTTCTCTTCGCGTCGGTCTGCCTGGCGATGCTTTCACTATCCGCTTTTTATATCTTTTTTGGATCACAGCATCTCATTTGGGATTTCACACTTGTATTTGGTTCTGGGCTTCCCATTGGCTGATAAATAAACTTCGCGTAAGCACGCGAACTGGAAATTTAATATTTAATTTTAGTTTTCATTTGCGCGGAGCCGGCTGCGCAATGACGACTTTTGGTCATTTGCTTTTTGGTCGTGAAAGCGCTAACATCCGCTCCATTGCTTTTGCTCGGTATCACCACATTTCCACCCGTCAGTATTTCTGTGTATTGCCTTTTGTTCTCCTTCGTCCACCCATTATTTTGTGTTGTTTCTCAACCGGAATTCACAACAATAACAGTAGACAACAAATTTCAGCCTTTCAGTTATTTCTTAAGCATTAGAGATAATTGCTTTATATCTCTATCGATGTAGATTAATGTTGGACGTGATCTCCAGCTATGTTCTGGATCTTTCTCAACATGTTGGTATAAGCTCAATCAAGTCGTTTCTCTAAATGAGCAGATAAATTATCATGTCTATGAAACTACAGAGAAGGATCTGCTCAATCAATACTTGGAAAGTTTGAACTTTTAAGGAACATGAAAAGTTTGAGCTAAAAATCTTATCAAGTTCGCTGCGTGTATCTCAAGCAAGAGCCGTTCGTATTCGAATTTCTTTAACTGAACCTACTATCTACGATCCAAGTCTTCAATCTTCTTGGTTGGGGAACAATTGAGAGATTTAAATTTATTTGCCTCAGAGGATATAACGAAGTTGTTTTGCTCTCATTGCAGTGGTGGCCAACCTGGGTAGCTACTGACTCAGATGACGGCAACAAGCACTGAAGCATCCTTTATACAATGTAAAATCAGGGCAAAATCATAAGCAAAATCCAGACCGGTCAAATATTTCACGCAATGACGACTGCTCTGGCGTTGTTTAAGAAGGAATCTCTTTTCTTTGATGCGCTGCGGTGCAGTATATATCGGCTCAGAATGAGAAACCGGAGAGTCAAGTTCAAATTCCAATTGAATTCGTTGCATTCACTTATACGCAAAATACATTTCGGAAATGTATGAATCCACCGCTTCTCCCCCATCTATGGGTTAAACAGCAGACAGATTGGGTTCTAAAACCATGGTTCAAAACCAGTCTACTGCAGAAAGTATTGGCAACCTACTGTGAAAAAATCTCATTCTCTTTCAAGACATGATCGCCCAATCTTGTCTCATGTATGGCACTTAACCAACTGACTGGCTCATGAAGAAGCATAGGTGGTTGATGCTTCTGTACCTTATCTTTTTTACAGGCAGGGGTGCTAATTTCGTTATCCTCCGGGCGAGGTAACATTTAGTTAAGTGTCATACCTGATACACGCTTGGGCGATCATGTCTCTTTCAATACATGACTGACAAATCAGAATATTTTCCCGCCATTTTTCTGCCGTAGACAAGTTGCCAACCAAAGCTATAGAACGTATTCCACTATTTAACCCACAGCGAGGAAAGTGATGGATTAATACCTTTACTAAGTGTATTTGCGCGAAAGTGAATGCAACAACTTTCAGCTGAAATTCTGAACCGATACCCATAGCAATACAACTCACATCCGCTTAGAATAGAGTATCTCCTATTTATATATGATATTTATTTAACTTAATTTTTCATGCTTGTTATTACATTATAGATTTATTTTCTTAAAATACGTTATTTCCATGTGTCCAATATTATAGTGAGTGATTGTTTCTGTTTATTCTGTTGCAGATAATGCTGCTAGTTCGGTGAAAAGTAACGACAATAAAACATTTTTACATATGAATGGCTGTCTTTATTTGTGGTTGCAACAAAAATTGAATTATTGTGGAATGAATGGAAATAACACGGGCATATTTTCTCATATTTTTGCCAACTATCAAAGGGTTAACAAAAATGATAGAAAACATTAATATGTACATAGTGGTAAAGGAAGGAAAGACATTAGACGGAGCTGTTAGTAAACGTGTGTGCGTGCGTGTGTTGTGTATGTGTGTGTTCAAATGTTCAAACGGAAGTTACCCGTGGGAAAGATATTGTCCCTATCGACAAGTTCCGTACTAGTGCTTCTATCTTCTGCTTGGTTGAAAGGAGGAAAGAAAAATAGAAAGATAAGCTCGTTTTTATAGTACCTATATAGCACCACCTAACGGCGTCTTGGCAGACCAAGTGGGTGTAACCCCACAATCCTATAGAATTAATTACAGAATATTCGTTCTTTATTTATTCAACTGTTCCCTAATTTATAATTATTTACATTAATTTACATGGTGAAAAGTAGTTTTTTTTTTTTTGTGTGGAGAAAGATTAGTATTATATCGTTAATAGAATTTGTAGAAAAAACAGTTTTGTTTCAAATACTAGCAAGAATTAACGAAAAAATACACTGAGGATTTTGTAAATAAGGAAGGTAACTAAATAAATATATATATTTTTTTTTTATTCCAACCAAGGCAATAAAAGCTCCTAGGCTACAAGGGGATACTTTTTTTAATCATTTCACCCCAAGCAACGCTGTACCACCACTGATGTGCAGGGGGCTACATAAGAGAGTTAAAGTTTTAGGCAGGAGGAGGTGAAGAGAAAGACGGACCAGCTACTGGGGGTGAAAGAGAAAAGGCAAGAGAAGGGTGTGAACGCAGGTGTGAAAACAGTTGCAAAGGTAGAGAGAAAGGAAAAGAACAAGATACACGGGGTGGTGTAAAAGAAGTAATGGAATCAAGTGGATAAGAGATGGGAATTGACATTGCATTTAAATTCCTGGAGGTTGTAGCCATCAGGAAAGCAAGTATATGGAAGGGAGTTTCACAAACGGGAAGTTCGAGAAAAGTAGCTGATGGAGTAAAATTGTCGGCTGCATTTGGTTGATCTAACTGTAAAAGTGTGAGACCTTGTTGCCAGTCTGGTTGCCCGAGTAAATTCTTGTGGAGGGGGCACCATTAACCTAAGATTGTCAGAGCAGAAGCCATGAAAATAATTATAGAATAGACATAGGGAAGCTACATCCTGCCGGCGAGAAAGTGGCTGGAGTCGAGCTGCCAGGTCTGGACCAATCACATTACAGATTCTCCTTTTAAGCCTGTCGAGAACACTGAGACAAACAGCAGGGGAGCCTGGCCGGATATAACAATATTCCATGCACGGTCGGATGGTTGATTTGTATATGTGCAACATGGATTCAGGCGGAAAAAAAATTCCTGCCCGATACAGTGACCCAACCTTCAAGCAGTGGATTTAGCTATTGATTCAATGTAATGATTCCACTTGAGGTCGGAAAATAGGGTAAGGTCGAGGAGGCGCAGTTTATAGCATTCAGGAAGAATTGCTTGGTCCATGCTTATGGGTGGCTGGAGAGATTGTCTTTGATGATTGACAGATGGGAATTTCGTTTTAGTAGCATTCTTACCCCAGTCTACCAGTGACTGGAGGTCCTCCTCTATATCAGCAACGAGGTTATGTTTGTTCGCCTCGCCGGATATTTTACTGATGCAGGAGTAAATGGTGGTGTCATCTGCGTAGATGCCTACTTGGCATTTGATCACGCCCTGGAAATCATTTACGAAGATCAGAAAGCGCGTCGGGCCTAGGATAGAGCCCTGGGGCGCACCAGAGTTTGTGCAGTAGGACGTGGAGGCATGTCCATTCAAGACGTTATTCATTATGCGGTTAGATAGGAAAGATTGGATCAGATCAATAAAGCGTCTAGTGATACCATAGCCTTGTAGCTTGCGCAGAGGGCCATCGTGTCATCCCCTATTAAAAGCCTTGGAGATATCCAGGGCAACAGCACGAGCCTCGCTGGACTTATCGAGGGCCTGGTATATGTACTCCGTATTGGTCGTTAGCATATCGGCAGTAGACCTGGCAAAGCGGAATCTATACTGTCTGTATAGTTTATGGGCAGTAAGATGTTGAACTATCTCAGCATTGATAATAGCCTCGAACGCTTTTCCAAGTTCGTAAATACAGGAACGACAGAAGAGGACTTCCAGCGGGTAGGAAAACAGGAAGCGGAAAGACAGTAATTAGAGTTTAGAGAGGACTGAGGAGAGTTCAGGGGTGCATTTCTTCAGGACAATGACCGGGATTCCATCACCCTTCACTCGCCTTATGGGGATCAAGCTTTGATTAGTTCAGCCTCAGTTCTAAGAGGGAAGTCGGGTGCGGGTATTCCTGACGAGTCAAATGTGGAGTTTGATGAGAATCTGCGAACAAAGCACTCGGACTTGTCCACAAATGCTGTGAGGACCTCGAATTTATTGACTAAGGGAGGTTTGGAAAATCTGCGAACAAAGCACTCGGACTTGTCCACAAATGCCGTGAAGACCTCGAATTTATTGACTAAGGGAGGTTTGGAAAATCTGCAAACAAAGCACTCGGCCTTGTCCACAAATGCCGTGAGGACCTCGAATTTATTGACTAAGGGAGGGTTGGAGAGTTGCACACGTTTGCACAGCTGCCAATAGTCCTTGGAGCCGAACTTGCGGTGAATTATGCGAAATAGCCGGAAGTAGTGGTTCCTGTGAGCAATGGCAGCCGAACAGGCAGGAAAGAACCAAAGGGAGGAATGATGATTTGGACGGAACTTCCTGATCGGTATGAAAGCATCAATGGCAGCTTTCACCCAGTTTGAGACCTCAGAGGCGCAGTCCTCAACCGGGAGACTGAATACTTTTCCCTAAGTGATGTTGCATAGGAAATCGCGAAACTCATCCCAGTCTGCTCTTTGGTAGCGTTCAGAGATCCTGTAGGTAAGAGGCTCCTGAGGGAGTGAGAGTGAAAGAATGAAATAAACAGATAAGATATATTTATTTATTTTCATGGCTTATCAAAACTTTTGTTTTTATCTAAAACCAGAATTTATTTTAAAACTGTGAGAATTTTTACTGAGATAATAATGGTTTAGTTGATTACAAATTAACAAATAGCTGGAGGGAAAAGAGTCGGATTCTAAAATTTTCCCAGAAAATTTGAGCGTAAGTGAATATAACGAACGAAAGGGGAATTAGAACTCTTCTCTCCGATTTAAAATCCCGAACTATTATCTATTACACCAGCTGCTCATCCACGTTTACAGCACCTGATATTTCAAAAAATACTTACAGATTATCACCTAATTAATGACCATGGTCGAAATTGAAGAATTTCCGTGATTATAGAGGAACCAGTGGTTTAAAATGACGTGACGATTAACATAGAAAGAAGTCAATAGCATTACAGGATTCAAGGAGACAGAAAGAATGATATCATTTTTATCTTTATTTCCTTGAGGCGTGTGAATCGTTTTTAAAACATTTCACCTAAAAAAGGTAAAACGAAAGGGCATTAGAATACAAGGTGTTACTTGGTAGCAAAGAAACAGAGAAGACAATAGAATAACAGGACTTAAGGAGATAAAAATGATGATATCATTTTTTTCTATTTTTTCCTCTAGGAGAGTGATTCGTATTTTAAATCATTTCAACTAAACTAACTGAAAAAAGGTATTAGGATAGAATTGGATTCCTGCGTATGAAAGAAACAGAAGACAATAAAATAACAGGATTTAAAGAGATATAAGCGCTGTATTATCATTTTATTAAGGAGATAAAAAGGACGCTATTGTCATTTTATCTTTTTTTGCCAGAAGAGTAAAAGGTTTTTAAATCATTTCACCTAAACCACAGTAAAGCAAAAGGCCATTAGGTTACAAAGAATTACTGATTTCGGAAGAAAGCGATGACAATAAAATAACAGAATTCACAGAGATAGAACGGGCGCAATTATCATATTTTTATTCATTCTTCTAGAAGATTGACGCCATTTTTAAATTATTTCACCAAAATCAAGACAAAACCAAAAAGTATTAGGATACAGGGGTTACTGAGTATAAAAGAAACAGCGAAGACAATAGAATAACTGGGTTCAAGCAGATAATAAGGATATTATCATTTCTTTGTTTCATTCTTCAAAGTGTGTTACTCATTTTTAAGTAGTTTTATCTAAACCAAGGTTAAAACCAAATGGCTTGGAATATAAAGGGTTTATTGAGTAACAATAAAACAAAGAAAACCATAAAACAACAGGATTTATGTAGATGGAAAGGACGCTATTATCATCTTTTTTGTTTCTCTCTTCCAAAGATTTGACAAGTTTTATAAAGCATCTTAGCTAAACGAAGGGGTAAACGAAGGGCATTAGGATAGAACTGGTTACTGAGTGTGAAAGAAACAAAGAAAATAATAAATTAACAGGATTTATGGAGATAGAAAGGACGCTACTATCATTTTTTTCGTTCTTTCTTCCAGGAGATTGTTCGTTTTTTAAAGTATTTCACTTCAAACAAGGCAAATTCAAAATGCATTAGGGTTGTAGCAGCCTAACTACTTTTTTTTATTTGTTATGAAATAATTTTAGCTTCTCAATTTTACGTGTACCAAAAAGTGAACAAACAAGACAGATGACAGGGTAAATAAATTTTAATTTTAATAACAATGGTGAATATTAAAATAAAGGGGTAAAATAAGTTACCTCCCTTTTACTGTTGTAGACAATAATTTGACACAGTTCAAAGATGTTGAGTTGGAAAAATAGTCTGTATTTCCAAATAGTTGAAATAATTCAAAATGATGAGTTGGAAGAAATAATCTGTATTTTGTTCCAGTTCAAAGTGAGAGTTGTAAAATAATATGCAATCAAAGTGTGTGCATAAAAAAATGTCAAAAAATACTTGCAGTTTACCAGGAACAAAATGTTGAATATAAAACTTAACGTCTGGTCAAGTAAAGAAGACGGCTTACTTTCTTTTTACGAGTGGTAAAAACAAGTATTGCCTTAAAAGAAAAGGTGAGCACGAAACAATAGGTCCTGTGTCTTCAAAGGAAACTTTCCAACTGGAGCTTGAAGAGCGGGAAGATTCCCGCTTTTTCGAAAGAGAGGCAAAATGCTGCTGCTGATGGAGAACGAACCAATGAAACGTTTGGTTTCAAAAAGAAGATGGTTTGATTTATTTTACAAATTCCCTTCTCTCACTTTTTATAAATATAGGTGATACGAGGGTATCGTAGAGAGCTCGACAGGGTACAAGGGGTTACTGATTACAAAAAGAAGACGTAGACTACAATAAAATAACTGCTTCTTAGGAGATAGAAAAGACACTATAACCATTTTTTCTATCGTTATTCCAAGAAATTGAATCGTTTTTTTTAAATCATTCTATCTAAACCATATCAAAACCAAAGAGGATTAGGATACAAAGGTTTACTGAGTACGAAGAAAACAATGAAGACAATAAAATAACCGAATTCAAAGAGAGAGAAAAACATTTTTTATCATTTTTTCTTTCTTACTTCCAGAAGAGTGACGCGTTTTTAAAATATTTCACCTAAACCAAGGAAAAACCACGGCGCATTAGGTACAAGGGGTTACTGAACACTAAAGAAACCGAGAATACATCAAAATAACAGATTCAAAATAGGTAAATACTAGCAGTATAGCCCGGCGTTGCTCGGATGTAATAAAAGCTTTAAAACTAATCAATGGTCCTGGAGCTCAGACTCGGCCTAAAAAATATTTGTGTGAAGTTTGGTGATAATCAGATAAAATTTGTGGATTTATATAAAGGACATACAGATAAACAGACACACACACAAACATTTTTTCTTTCATATATATATATATATATATATATATATATATATATTATCGATTTTCTGCATTATCGATTTTCTGCACTATTTTAAGAACTGCAACCTTGAAACTTCTGAATATCGTTTCTTATGTCTTTGTCTATGAGTGTATCAAATTTGATTAAAATCGGACTACTCCTTCTATAACCACATTTTTTCGATTATCGATATTTATCGGGGATACCTCGACACAAAACCTAGCTAAGAACACTCGCAGACGCTTATAGTACAACTGTATAAATTTTCAAAAAAATCGGTTCAGCCGTTTCTGAGTCTATAGGTAACGGACACACACACACAGACAAAGTTCCATTTATAAATAAATTTAGATTATCATTTTTTTTTCATTTTTTCAAAAGTGTAACTCGTTTTTAAAGCATTTGACCAAAACCAAAACAACAACAAAGTACATTAGAATACAAGTGGTTACTGAGTCTGAAAAAACTCAGAGAAGACAAGAAAAGATTCCAAGAGGCATAAAGAACGCTACTGCCTATTTTCTTTCTTTCTTTCTTTCTTTCTTTCTTTCTTCCCTGCGAGTGACTCATTATGCCCTCTCGGGATAATGAAGGGGAAAGGTTATGTTGAAAACAATTACTATGCCTGCTGGTTTAGGCCAGACATTTCTCGTCAGAATCTATCTTTTACCTTTATAATATCTAACATCCGTTTATGCGTTGAACGTTCCTGTCAGGTCTGGTCTGGGATATCTGCTCTAAATCAACTGATTCTTCATAAACTCCAAAGAATTGTCTGCAATTTTATCGGTCCTGACCTGGTATCACTGCTTCAGTCACCTTCCCAACGCCGTAACATAGTATTCCTTTTCGTTCCAATTGTTCTTATGAGCCTTACTCTTTGGTAAATGAACTTTTAAGAATGTAAACGTAGTACTGGCTGTTAGGTCCCATCCTTTTACAATTAAAATTTCTAGATTTGAACATATGTTCCTTGCTAACAGTGTCTTCTGTCACAGTTCTCGCTTCTAGTGCCCTCTTCCGGCTTTTACTTTCCAGTCACCTTTGACCTTCGATTATTTAAATGCAATGATCATAATAACAGGAAAATGCAAAATATTGTGAATATGATAGGTGGAGTAAAACTGAGCAACCAATTTCAATTTTATTTTTTTCCTAAATGTTGCTGCATGTATCCTTTGCGTTGTCATGGAAGAAATGAACAACATTGTTGCTTTCGTCATTACCCTATTGATAAATTTTAATTTTAATTCAAATTGACCAGCATTATTATTATTATTATTATTATTATTATTATTATTATTATTATTATTATTAGTGTATATCTATTTCTTTTCGGGTTCTAACCAGAGACCTAAGGTCAGTAGGGGCATCATAACATTTTCCGCTGAGCATTTTTTGCAAAAAAAAAAAACAAGTTCACTCACATTTTCCATATATAAACCGTTCATAAGGTGTGAGCTATATTTGTGTGTACAATATATTTCTCTTTCTTTAAGACTTGGGCTACCAATGATCTCTTCAATCAGTCTATCGGAACCTTCTTCTAATCAAACCTAGGGATCCAACTACAAATGGAATTGCTGATGCCCTCACGTGCCACATTTTAGAAATTTCGATTTCAAGGTCTTTGTACGTTGATATTTCTTTGAAGATTTTCAAAAATACATTACAGTACGTAGAGGCTGTCATGTTAATTTCAAGTCATATTCTGTTTTTGTGGTCTCAGATCACGATGTCTGGGTAAAAAGCTTTGATTATTTATTTTAATGTCCTATAAAATTGTAACCAGGTCTGGGTAGTCTTCATACCAACTTCTTGCAGACTTCTTTCCGTAAAAGTTGCATATTTTACAACGCAGATATTGGCCTACTCTGCCATACCGTATCTAGTGGACGCCAACACTACGCAACCTGATATAAGATGGCCAATTGTTTTTGGATATTTATCATAGAATCTGCATTTTTGGTTAACACAGCTTTTCAGTGTGTGAGTTTGGTCATTTCTAGTTATTATTAGTAATAGTATTAGTAGTAGTAGTAGTAGTAGTAGTAGTAGTAGTAGTATTAAGTAATTTTCATCACAATTTGATTTCTGCTATAGTCACACTACCTACCAAGTCTACGGAAATACTATTCATTTTTTCTATCTTGTCATGGTTGCACTACCTACCAATTCGGCGGGAAGACCTAAGGCAGGTCGTGGTGTGTTGTTATGGCCCCATTTCATGTTTTTTCTATCGCCCCTAACATCCCTAGCGTTACATAAACAAAGTTCTCTTTAGTGTGTGAGCTGTACTTAACAAAACAATTTTTTGTATATCTCTTAAGCTAGGATTTCCAGGGATTCTTTCAATGTGTTGTTTTGTTCCATCTTTTATCATTCCAAGTGCACCCACTATCACTGGTACGGTACTTGTTTTCAATTTCAACATTTTTTCTATTTCAATTTCCAGGTCTTTATATTTTGACAGTTTTTCGAATTCCTTGGTTGCTATGTTACAATCCGCTGGACAAGTCATATCAATTAATAAGCAAGTTTTTTCTGTTTGGTTTTTAACAAACATTTCCGGCCTACTTGCTTCAATTTTTCTGTCTGCATAGATGGTTTAATCCCATAGAATGGTGACATCTTCTATTTCTGTAACCGGTGCTGGGTACTGTTCATGCCAGTGTTTATTTAGATATTATTCCATAGTGTTTGCACATTGTCCAGTGTAAATATCGCCCTACTCTATCGTGATGATTTTTATATTCATTTTGGGCAAGTACAGAACATCCTGAGGTTAGATGGTCTATTGTTTCTTGGTATTTATCACAGAACCTGCATTATGGATCAACATTATTATGTATAATATTTACCTGAAAGTTCCTAGTGAGAAAACTTTGGTCATGTGCAGCAAGAATAAAGCCTTCAATTTCAGAATTTAATCCAGATGCACTTAACCATCGATGAGTATTTTTATCAACATTGGGTTTATTAAGCACGTTCTGGATACTGGCCATGCAAAGATTTGTCTTGCCAGCGTTGTTTCGTCTTTTCAAGTGCTTTATCTTTGGCTTTCTTTTTTATATTTTTTGCTGCAATAGTTGGTTATTGGTTTCTGTTTTGCTTTTCTACAGAATCTACTAAATGTAAGTCTTGTTTGTATTTACTGCCTTCTTTCATTATTGAATATTTTTCTTTCTGTTTTATTATTATTATTATTATTATTATTATTGTTCCCCTTCATATTAATTTCGTACATCACCCCAACAACAAGAGTAGTAATACTATAACTGCTGTTATCATGATTGCCGAAAGATCCTAATAACTCTATGATAAACAGTAACAAGAAGTGTATCAGTAAGAAAAATAATACTAGTAATAAAATATAATATTAGTCTAACCAAACAAGATCTCTGAGAATTTATCTGCAGATCTCCAAGAAATCATTTCCACAAGAGATTCTAAAACTACACCCAATTATGACAAACTCTTTGTTTTCTTTGAAGAATTGCAGAAAAAGGAAGGGAAGGCAAAAAAGGCCAGAAATGCAAAAAAAGAAAAAAAAAAAAAGAGGGCAAGGCAAAAAAAAGGAAGAGGAAGACAGAATCGAAATGAATCACGAGACGAATAAAAACGCATCGTTCTTGATTTGTGTTCAATGAAAAACAATTGACAAATTAAATTATTTGATTGATTTTTAATTTAGAGAAATTCTTGAAAAAAAATTATTATTCAAATTACAGAGGCGGAAGCGAACGTAATTTAATAAAAACAAATATTATTCACGGGTGCAAACTGAATGATTTTCTTTTTTAGATAAACGACAAAACATAATTGTTTTGTTTTTTTGTTTTTTTTCGCATGTAAGTGTGAATATATATTTATATTTTTGTATATACAAGTGCATGCTTGAAATAATACATATACATGTGTATATGTTCGTGGTATGTGGGTTTGTTTCTTTTTGTGTCTGGTTTGTGTGTAAATGGGATGGGTGCGTGAGTGTAATTGTTTATGTGTTTGAGGATGTATGCGTGTGTGCGTGTAAAGTAAAATAGTTCACTTAACTTATTTAACCCTGGAACACTAACCATCAATTAAAGTTACACCACTACAAACCATCGGTGTATCATACACAATTTTGAAAATATCAAAAAAATATTAAATATAAATCTTTATTTAAAATATTTAACACGCAGGCACTTCAAATTTTGTAATTTTAATTAACATTAATAAGAACTGAAAACATATTATTCAGGTAAGAAAATCATGAACGAAAATTAAATTCTAATTAAAATAGCGTCATGGTTAACGTTCTCGGGTTAAATCAGTACTCAGCAGATTTTTAGCTAAGGTGAAGGCCTGAAGTTTCTAGTCAAACAAGAACCAATGTTGACCTCAATGTTCAGCAAATAATTTTCTAAACATATACTGTTAAATATAAGAGAGAATGAATGTCTATTATGTTTAATCATGAGCCGTTCTAAACGTCGTATTTTGGCTTTAATTTCAGTTGAAAATAAAGACAAAAGTTCTCCAACATTTGGTTAATTTTTATTAAGTTGGTTCTAAGCTTTCGGCTCACATGAGCCATCTTCAGAGAGGTTATAAGGACGTTAACGCAAAAACATCCACCATCAGCGACGATTTTATATTGTGTTGACATAAAATTCCGCTAAGAGGTTCTGCTGTCATTTCGCGCTCTCACGCGGTGTGACGTCATAGAACCGCATTGGAAATTTGCGAACTGCATTTGTTATTTTTGGTAACTATTACTGTTGCTTAGCGAAATTTTAAGATTTTTTAATATATATAGTAATCACTTGATAAAACACGGATAGTGTCGAAACAAAATGGCTACTTTTGTAGTGATATTATAACATATTTATGTTATAAATTCTCAATAAATATTATTAGCTCTACTTTGTATTAAGCACTTTTGAAAGTATAGTGCTTCTTTGGATACGGAATATTATCCCATCCATACCTACCCTATACTTATATATATATATATATATATATATATATATATATATATATATATATATATATTAGAGAAAATTTTCAAAATTCAAAGGTGCCGGATGTGCATTTCGACATGGGATCTCTAAAAGTGACTCTACGTCACGTCAGCGACATTGTTTTTTTCCAAATGGCGAAGGCCCTGGGTTAGAGTGTGGAGGGGTTTTAGGTTAGCAACAGTCACAAAGTGGAAAAGGACAGAGCTGGTAGTCGCGGGGTTACAGGGTGTTGAAACGGTATATTTAGGAAGGGGAGGAATAGGAGTTAATATTTTATAAAGATAGACAACTAAATGAGTTAAATTACTTTTTAAAGTTAAGATTTTGGGCTGTTTGAAGAGGTGTGTTTAGGCGAGAAGGAATGGGTTTCAATATAACATTTTTAAAATTTTTATTTAAGTTTATTTGATTAAACCTTTTAGGTAGAAGCGAACTAAATGCCAATTACAGGAAGTTATCAGTTTAAAAATTATTAGAGAAAATATTAGAGAAAAAAATATTAGAGAAAAAAAATATATGTGTTAAGCAAGGAAAAAGGGGTTTAGTAAAAGAATCCATATTTCCTAAAGATAGGCAATTAAAGGAACTTGGGATAGGAAGGTAGTGGGGTTAAAATACTTTTTAAGGTTAACGTTATGGTAAAATTAAGATTAAAACTTAAATTGAATCCTTTTAATTTATATTCTAACATCTAGTCAACGGGGATTTAAATTCTAAATTTAAGTATTTGAAAAATTTGCCTTGTGGCGGCACTTACTGATGAATTCCCTCCTAAGATTCAGTAGCCGGTGTTGGTGGGGGTATTTTAATATTGAAATTTTTTCCAGCAAACATAGACAGCACCTATCATGAAAATTCTTCGGAATATATATATATATATATATATATATATATATATATATATATATATATAGGGTTTTGAGTAAAATCTGACACTTGACAAACAGAAAACGAAATAGGGAATAAAAACAAAATTTGTATATGGAGAGACTCGACAGTTTATTTAGCATCAGTTAGAGTTACATTACTACATTATTTTTCAGTGTAACCGCCAACATTTGGATATTTTTTATTATTCTGGTTCTAAGCTTTCGACTCACATAAATCATCTTCATAAAGATTACAAGGACGTTAACATGAAGACAATCACCATCAAGGATCATTTTATCTTGTGTTGACATAAAACATTGCTATGCAACGTTAACAGTCACCGTATAGCAGACGCAGTTTGTAGATTTGTAATGCGGTTCTGTGATATTATATATTAAATTTTTGTCTTTATTTTCACCTGAAACTAAAGCCAAAATACGATGTTTAAAACGGCTCATGATTAAACATAATAGACATTCATTGTCTCTTATATTTAACAGTATATGTTTAGAATATGTATATATTTGTGTGTGTAAGAAATTATTTTGTTGAAATGTTTCATCAAACATTATGAACAAATTTATATAAAAACATTATTATTATTAAAATTTATGTCTAATATTACCCAAAAATAAAATTGCCATTTTCCTTTAAAAAAGAAAACTTTAAATGCCGCAGAATCAAAACTATGAAAAGTTTACTTTGATGAAAGAAAATAAGTAATTATATTTGCTAAAAAATTGCCATAATTAAAAATAAAAGACTTCGAAGTCAAGTTTTGATTTGTGCTTCTAATTTTTACAGCAATTTCATTTGTATCTAAAATATCTTCATCAATTTTCAGGTCAAGACGATTTGTAATTATCCAGGAAGAAATATTTTTAGAGTTGTTTGCATAATTCGAAGACAGACAAAATTAGTTAAACACTGCACCACCGGACCATTAACAAAACGCTTGCGATCACGCATGCGCAGAACGCAATAAACACACAAGTGAACGTGTCTACATACATACTCACGAACACTAGTAGATACAAGTAAAGAGAAGTATTTTTAAAGGTTACACGCTGTGAGCCCAGAGAGAGAGAGAGAGAGAGAGTGAGAGAGAGAGTGAAAGAGAGACTCGTTACTGAATTATATATCAACAATACAAGACAAATCATTATGAAGTAGATTAGTTACAAAAGTAAGGTCCGGTTTACACGAGAGTCAGAAGTTTTAGAAAGGTAGAGATAGTTCCGTGTTTATACCAGAATGAAAAAGTTAAAAAAGCTAAATATCGATCCGGATTACACGAAAGTTAAAATTTAAAAAGAAAATAAATAAAGGTGCGATTTATATGAAAATGAAAAAACTGAAAAAAAAAAGTACATATAGGTCCGATTTACACGAGAAAGGAAAAGTCAAAAATAGGATCGGTTTGCACGTCAAAAGTTTAAAAAATAAGATATAGGATCGGTTTACACGAGAATGAGAAAGTTAAAAAGGTATATATATATGTGCCCAAATTACACGTTAGACCATAAGTTAAAAAGTTAGATAATGGTATAGTTTTCACGAAACTATAAAAGTTAAAAAAAATACAAATTGGCCCGATTTACACTTTATTTACACTACAGTTAGTCTGTAGAAATATGCTCGGTTTGAAGTAGAGTTAAAGACATAAGTTCGCTTTACACCTGAACCAAAACGGTAGATATCGGTGTTGTTTACATCAGAGTCAAAAAGACTGACTGTGGGTCGGTTTATACGAGAGTCAGAAACGTTTACACAAGAATGACATTACCTTAGATTAACACTAAGGCCAAAAAGGTTAGCAGAGGTTAGATTTGCACTTTATTTAAAAATTCGAATTCGCAGGAAAGAGAATGTTAGCAAAAAAAAAAAAATGAGAAAGAAAATGAGAAAAATTAATAAATCGTCGAAATATTTTTAAACATTATTAATTTTTACTTTATTTATTTTCCTACTAAATTCTGGCCGGATGTGCATTGTGGTCCAGTGGATATCGGCTCGGAACGAGAAACCGCGGAGCCGAGTTCGAATTCCAGTTGAAATCCATTGTATTCCCTTACGCGCAAATACCCTTGGGAAAGGTATTAATCCGTCTCTTTCTTCCAGTTATGGGTTAAATAGCAGGACAGATTGGGTTCTATAGCCTTAGTCGGCAACCAGTCTACCGCAGAAAGCAATGGCAACCTACTGCGGGATAATCTTCTGCCCAGTCAGTCATGTCTCGAAAGAGACATGATCGCCGAAGCGTATATCACGTATGGCACTTAAACTGACTGACTAAATTCTGAGTCTGTTTTTATGATGCCATTAATCAGATTGTACATCTATGGCAGTGAGGAGACCGCTCGGATCAAAAACCGGGAATAAATTCTTAGTAAGAGGAAGCTTTATTGAAAGCACTCCTTGTGGTGACTGAATTAGAAACGGATTAACCGACAAAAGATTAAATTTAATTTTAAATCCATCACTCCATACCAAACTCTATTCCGGCGTCATTTTTACGTAGATTTTTTATTAAAAGTAGTATCAACCTTTCCTTTATTTTCCCAAAATCGACGGCCTAGGTAATGATGCGATCAAAGTGTAGTATCTGCCTTCTAGCGGAAAAAACTATATTTTATCGCTCAATCGTGTTTCTCAGATAAACAAATAAATGAGGGATGCCTGGTCCTGGAGATTCTATATCTGCGACAGTACCTCCCTCATTTTACTAAAGTGATAGAATACTGACGTTAACTGCAGAAACTAGAGATGTAAGAGAACCGGAATCAATGCTTTCTTTCAGGACGTTGGCGATCATGGGTCTCCACATCTCCCTATCCCTTGTGGCTCCTAGTATTGACTTCCGGTTCTCTTACATCTCTTCTGGACAGCTCGCTTGTTTTTTTTGTTTTTTTGTTTTTTTTGTTGTTGTTTGTTTTTATAAGCGTTTCACCCCGAGCAAGGCATGTCACTGCCACTACTGCGCAGGGGGATACGTAGAGTGGAGAAAGGATGATTAAATATAGGAAATGTCAGAGGGTGGGTGATAGGCGGGTAGGGATACCGAGAATGGTTAAATATAGGAAATGTCAGAGGGTGGGTGATAGGCGGGTAAGGATACCGAGAATGAGGGTTGGGTAGATGAGAGTGTTCTGAGAATAATTGGGAGTTAGGGTGATAGGAGGTGTCTATTGACCCTACATTTAAACACCTGAACATTGTAGCTGTCGGGAAAGCAGACTTGTGGAAGGGAGTTCCACAGGCGGGAAGAGCGAGAAAAGAAGCTGTTGGAGTAGAATTTACGGTTACATCTTATTTGTTTAACTATAAAAGGGTGGGAGCTAGTGGCTAATCTAGTATCTCGTGTAAATTCGTGCACCAGTGATCTAAGTTCATCGGAACAGAAGCCATGAAAGTACTTGTAGAAGAGGCACAGGGAAGCCACATCACGCCTGTGAGAGAGTGGTTGCAGCCGGTTTGCCAAGTCAGTATCAACCACGTTACAGATCCTCCTTTGTATTTTGTCAAGAAGCCCAAGGAGAGCAGCAGAGGCACCCGACCACATATGGCAGTAATATTCAATACACGGGCGGATGGTAGATTTGTATATGTGCAGAATAGATTCAGGTGGGAAAAACTTCCGGGCCCTGCACAGAGAGCCGACTTTCATAGCAGCAGATTTGGCAATGGATTCGATATAGTCATTCCATTTGAGGTCCGCCGAAAGTGTAAGGCCAAGGAGGCGTAGTATTTTACTCTCTGGGAGGCTAGCCTGTCCCATGCTAATGGGAAGTAGATGCGATTGTCTATGGTGGTTAGTTGATAACAGCTTTGTTTTAGAAGCATTGAAATTTACTAGCCATTTCCTACCCCAGGCCACTACGGATTGGAGGTCCTTTTCAAGCACGGCAGCGAGGTTCGTTTTGTCGCCCACACCTGGTTTTTGATTGATGCGAGAGTAGATTGTTGTGTCATCGGCATACATGCCAACTTGGGATCTAATGGCGTCGGGGAGATCATTAATGTAGATCAGAAAGAGCGTGGGACCTAGGATAGAACCTTGAGGGACGCCCGCGTTCGTATGGTTGGCGAATGCTTCCATAATCCTTGCTTTCAGTTCAACTTTGGTGGTAGAAGGACTTTTTATTGGCCTCTCGTTAACCTGTTCCTCACAAAAATAACCAAAACGTTTGCAGTCGGAATGTTGGGTGGCCAGATGTATAAGGTCATGTGGTCACAGAAATTGTCTTACAGCGATGATTGGGTTCTTTGATTGTGTAGCATGGTGCAGAGTTCTGTTGGTAGACATAGGGTTTTCCAGTAGATACCTTCTTTACCTGGCAGCACTACCACTCCAAGGCACCACAGATAGATAGATAGATAGATAGATAGATAGATAGATAGATAGATAGATAGATAGATAGATAGATATGACAGAATGAAATAGATAGATAGATAGATAGATAGATAGATAGATAGATAGATAGATAGATAGATAATGACAGAATGAAATAGATAGATAGATAGATAGATAGATAGATAGATAGATAGATAATGAGCAGAATGAAATAGATAGATAGATAGATAGATAGATAGATAGATAGATAGATAGATAGATAGATAATGAGCATAATAAAATAGATAGATAGATAGATAGATAGATAGATAGATAGATAGATAGATAGATAGATAGATAATGAGCAGAATGAGATAGATAGATAGATAGATAGATAGATAGATAGATAGATAGATAGATAATGAACATGATAAAATAGATAGATAGATAGATAGATAGATTACTCTATAGCAAAGTTTTTGTACTCTTTTCTTTTAAACCGAATTTTTTTTAGAAATATGTATTCCTGTATTTGCCAAATTTAATCGCCCGTTCCTCAGTTCCACCAAGACCCACGAGCGCCAATGTTGTTGAATTGATCTCTTGGCAGATTTGCCTTCTGTTCATCTCATAGTTCTGTCGTTTTCACAGCGTCCATTTCCGCATATGTTCATAAATGAACATGCACACACAAAACTACAATCGATAAATTGCGCATAATTTGATGCATTGATACTCACTATGCACACAACTGCATATACTTGTACTTGTTTCGGCATTTACCCTGATTGGGTTGAGCCGGCTTCCTCCCGAGCGCGAACCACATCTCTGACCATCGCAGCCCACGTTCACCGATCCTAAGCCAGGTCACACGAAACGCCGAGCCTATCGCAGTTCTCTCGTCGAAGACCAACTACTTGTGCTCCCGACAGTGCTGCTAGGTCATCCTTGATAGTCGTCGCCCACGTCTTCAGCTGCTCACCAACACGTTTGAGCCAGCCAGGTAGAAAAGAGGGGAAAAGGATATAGCGGATGTGCTTTCCCTCCGGACGTCTAGCTGTGTGCCCGAACCATAGATTGCAACGCTGAAGAAGGACGGGTGGCAGAGGTTTGAGATTCAGGCGTCGTCGTAGAGTTGCCGTTGGCACTCGATTGACGCAGCGACATTGTAGAATCATTGTCGAAGAATTCAAGCTTTCGCAGGTCAACCACCCTCAGTGGCCACGTTTCACAACCATAAAGAAGGATCTTCCGAACGATAGCCTGATAGATGCGACTTTTGTTAGCCGTGTACAACTGCATTTATACACACAAAGTTATTAATATTACTAACTTTGAAAAAGGTATGAATCTTTTTTACCAATATTCACCTTAGGGAGTTCGTCTTCCTTCTCGTTCCGTGTAACCTTATACCAACGAGTGATATGTTTCTTTGAGAGGAGGACAGTGATACGCACCACTGAATAAGCTTCACTGGCTCGCAAAATGTTATCAAGGTCTCATATATATATATATATATATATATATATATATATATATATATGTATGTGTGTGTGTGTGTGTGTGTGTGTGTGTGTGTGTGTGTGTGTGTGTGTGTGTGTACTAGCAGTATAGCCCGGCGTTGCTCGGGTGTAATGAAAGCTTTAAAACTAATCCATGGTCCTGGAGCTCAGATTCTTTGGACGTTGGCACGAAAGACTAAAAACCAATAGTTGTTTCCAGTTAAAGCGAAACCGTAGACTGAAAGAAAAATGAATGGATGTAAGTCAAATTTTGATTTATTGGTATCGATATAAAATAAGTTTTTTTTGTCGTAAACTGAATTAATTTTGAAGGCTAAATAAGTCCTTTGAGGAAATGGTATCATAGCTGAGACTAAGAACTACAATTATATCTACTTATAGCCAAACCCGAAGCAAAAACTAAAATAAAAGGGCTGAAAAATAGACATATAGGCAAATAAACAGACACATACACACAAACATCTTGCCTTTTATATATATATATTATCGATTTTCTGCATTATTGTAAGAACTGCAACCTTGAAACTTCTGAATATCGTTTCTTATGTCTTTGTCTATGAGTGTATCAAATTTGATTAAAATCTGACTACTCCTTCTATTTTTTCGATTATCGATTTTCGGTATTTATCGGGGGTACCTCGACACAAAACCTAGCTAAGAACATTCGCAGACGCTTATAGTACAACTGTGTAAATTTTCAAGAAAATCGGTTCAGCCGTTTTTGGGTCTATAGGTAACAAACACACACACACACACAAAAAGTCCCATTTATAAATAAGTTTAGATAATCATTTTACTATAAATAAGCATTATTGGTAGTTTTTCTTTATATAAAATGTATTACTGGTATTTTTGCTATGAAAAAAAATATATTTTATACTTTCAGAGTGTTTCGTTTCAGTATTTTCTCATACCTGGGAACTTAACAAGCGCTACCACCCTGTGTCAGTATGGACATGGGAACAAAAACAAATTGTGTAAATTTTCAAGAAAATCGGTCCAGCCGTTTAGGAATCTATAGGTAACACACACACACACACACACACACACACACACACACACACACACACACACACACACACACACATACACACACACAGACAAAGTTCCATTTATAAGTTTAGATTTCCTCTGTGTCCTTCCCCTTTTTAATTCTCTCTTCTCGTTTCCCATCTTTCTTATCTCCTTTACCACGTAAAAACATTTTACAAATAAAAGGAAGTGAATTTCCATCTCTTTTCAAAAATAACGATTATTACTTGATGAAACATTGTTCTTTCAATATCGAATCAAAATGTACACTTTTGTAGTAGATTTTAGTTTGGACATGTTCTAAAGTAAAAATTAATAATAAATATTCTTTGCTCTGTTTCTATATTGAGCACCGTTTTAAATTAATGTTTTGAACGTTGCAAATATTTTCTTCGTTCCTTATTCATTTATATATATATATATATATATATATATATATATATATATATATATATATATATATATTAATCATATCACCCCGAGCAAGGCGGAAACGCCACTGATGTGCAGGGGGCTACAAAGAGAAAAAGATTAGGAGATTGAGGAGAAGGACGAACCAGTTAGAAAGGAGTAAGAGAAGGATGGGAATACAGGTGCGATGACAGTTGGAAAGGTGGAGAGAAAGGAAAGGATATACAGGGCGGTGTGGAAAGAACTAGGGTCAAGTAGTTAAGAGATGAGTATTGACCTTGCATTTAAATTCCTGGAGGTTGTAACCGTCATGAAAGCAAGAATAAGGAAACGAGTGCCACGAGCGGGAAGTGCGAGAAAAGAAGCTAAAGGAGTAGAATTGACGTTTGCATTTGGTTGATCTAACTGTGAATGGGTGAGACCCAGATACCAGTCTGGTTGCACGAGTAAACACCTGTTGAGGAGGCACCAGTGACTTAAGTTCGTTGGAGCAGAAGCCATGGAAGTATTTATAGAACAGACACAGGGAAGCCACATATCGTCGGTGGGAAAGTGGCTGTAGTCGAGCCGCCAAGTCAGCACCTATCACATTACCGATTCTCCTTTGGAGCCTGTCAAGAACACGGAGATGAACAGCGGGGGCAACAGACCATATATGGCAACAATACTCCATGCACGGACGAATGGTTGATGTGCATATATGCAGGATGGTTTCAGGTCGGAAAAACATCCTGGTCCGACACAGCTACCCAACCTTCCTAGGAGTGGATTTAGCTATTGACTCAATGTAGTGGTTCCACTTGAGATCAGAAGCGAGGGTAAGGCCGAGGAGGCGCAGAGTATTGCTCTCAAGGAGATTCGCTTGGTCCATGCTTATGAGAGGCAGAAGAAGTTGCCTGTAATGACTGACAGACAGCAGCTTGGTCTTAGACGCATTGAAATTTACGAGCAATTTCTTACCACAATTCACCACAGATTGGCAATCCCTTTCAAGATCAGCAACGAGATTATGTTTGTCCGTCACGCCGGGATTCTTTCTGATGCGGGAGTAAATTGTAGTGTCATCTACGTAGATGCCTACCTGGCTCTTGATCTCGTCTGGGTGGTCGTTTATGTAAATAAGGAAGAGCATTGGGTCTAGGATAGAGCTCTGAGGGACACCAGCGTTTGTACAGAAGGGTGTGGAGGCATGCCCATTCAGGACAACCTTCATTATGCCGAGAAGGGATAGCTCAGTACTGTAAAGTCAACTCTGCCGACTGAACACTCTCGACTAAGCGCCGAGACAACTTCGGAAAAAGACTTTTTTTTTATCTAATTTGAGAGTTAAAACCACAATTAGTAAAAAAGTTTTCTTCAAATATAGCGTTTGAGAAAGCATTATTTAAAATATGAATCAGTTTTTGTTTCAAAAATTTTATAATGTGGTTCGTAAAATCTTTAATTATTTCCTATATAAATATTTTATAATGTCGATTCACTTTATTTAAAATAAATTACATTACAATTTAGTTTACGAAAAATAATTAAAAACAAAAACTGTTTAATCCTTTTTTCCATTTTTCGTTTTACTTTATTAAAAATAATTTTTAAAAATTTATTTTATTTTTATTAAAAATAAATTTCCTTACGACTTACTTTATTATATATATATATATATATATATATATATATATATATATATATATATATATATTCTCTATTTTCTTTTTTGAAAAACTTTAAACACCGGTCATATTTCCGTAATAAATTTATTTCAGTCAATAATTGTTGTTGCCAACAATCACCGACTTCATCAGACGGAAGGCCCTATTCGACTTGTTTCATGTCGTATTACTACGAAATGAAAGTTCAGTCAAGGCCAGGCGGAGGGGGATATATATGTATAATTGAACCTAATGAGCCAGACGAGGCTACCTAGATCCTGAACGGATCCTCAGCTCAGGGAAAGCTGGCTAAAGAGGTAAAGAAAAAAATGACAAGACAACTAAGACCACCCCACGTGACCAGGAAATCAAAGAAATTACATAACACAAGGGAGGGGGAGTTTACTATTTTATTAGTTTTAATTTTTAATTTTTTAATTTCAGGGTGAGGAGTAAAACACAACGACGAAAAGAAACGACAGATTTAATAACCAGGCTTCCTATGCCTACATTTATTCAGGTTTTCAGTCTTAGCCAGCTTTCCCTGACGATCCGTTTAGGAGAAACCTAGGTAGGTTTGTCCCGTTCATTAGGTTCTATTAAGTTCGCTCTACCTTTGTATTGAGCGCTTTCTGTTAGATGGTTACTCGTGTCGGTTTTTATCTTCTTTTCCTTTGGGCTTCATGCTGATTTCTGTCCGAATACTTTTGACAGACTTTCATGTCCTAAGCTCTTTCCTTTTTTTTTTCTTTTTTAAAACCAGTTTTTTCCTTCGTTCGAAATTTTTCGAAGAAGGCTTTCGAAACGAATATAACTATATATAATCACGTTTATATATATATATATATATCGGAAAAACTACTAAAAAGTTGTAAGTTAAAAGTGTATTTTTTGACAGTATTTATTTATTTCTATTATTATATATATGATATTTCAGACGGGCTTCGGCCTTTCATCAGAAACAAATGATCAGATTATCCATTTCAGTGAAATGAAACAAATGTTTCTGATGAAACATTTGTTTCTGATGAAAAGCCGAGGCCCGTCTGAAATATCAAATATATAATAATAGAAATAAATAAATACTGTCAAAAAAATACATTTTTAACTTGCAATTTTTTAGTAGTTGTTCCTGTACATATTAAGACAGTATACGTGAATTATCATTATGCTATATATATATATATATATATATATATATATATATATATATACTGTTCACTTCCTTTTCCACCTCAAAGACATGGTTATGAAGACGTTTAATTGGAAATGTGGCAATATTTTCGAAATACTGTTAATGGTGTTGCTTGCAAGAAGAAAATAAATATATTGGTTCTATCCACTGGGCTCTGACATCAGGTGAGTCAATTTGACTACAGGCGAAGCTCTGTAAATTCCAACGGGAGGCATGATTGGTTGATTTAATTTGGTAAATTTTAGAGCGATATTATATCCACCGTCATTTAGTATCACGTTTTTGGCCTGGAATGAATAAATGACAGTCTTACAGCCCACCGTGGACAGTACAATGTCCAAATCACCGTATTTGATTAGGTTTATTCCCATAACAGATATTGATTTAAATCATATCCATTTTTAATTCTAGTGGTGACAGTTAGGATGTGCGTTGTGGTGCAGTTGATATCGACTCAGAACGACAAATCGGAGAACTGAGTTCGAATTCTAGTTGAATTCCTTGCATTCACTTACGCGCCAATGCCTTTGGGAAAGGTATTGATCCCTCTCTTCCCTCCAATTATGGGTTAAATAATAGGACAGATTGGGTTCTGTAGCCTTGACTGGCAACCAGTCTACCGTAGAAAGCAATAGCAACCTACTGCGAGATAATCTTCTGCCCAATCTGTCATGTCTGTTTCGAGATATGATCGCCCAAGCGTGTATCACATATGACACTTAACTGACTCGTGTCAGTTAGCATATTCATTAGGCCAGTTCAGCATGTTTTTTGTTTTTTTTGTTTTTTGCTTCCATTGGATATGGAAGCAAAAACTCTCCTGCGTGTTCTTGGTAACACCGCGTCATCCGAAAGAGTGCTTCAACTGGAATCCAATCCCAATTGGATCCTGGACGACTGTCAGTGTATATTGCGATTGGATCAATCATTACTCGACTGGTGTCTCTTACGTTGTAATTTGTCATCGGGACCGAAATTGCTCAGGATTGGTTTGAGGGGAATCCTGGAAATTTCCGACAAATGGTATGGCTTGTATGTTCACCCTTCAGGAGCAAAATCATGTATATATGTGGTGGAGAGTTTGGATTTTCGTTCAGTTCTGCATCTGCAAATATCAGCTATTGAGACGGCATTGTTCAGCATCTCTCTCCAGAGATCTTCCGAATACAATCGTAATTTATGTCACTTCATGATGCTGAACTCTGATCGGCTATCTATCTATCTATCTATCTATCTATCTATCTATCTATCTATCTATATCTATATATATATATATATATATATATATATATATATATATATACTGATGAAATCTTACAACTTCAAAAACAGTTTCAAAATAACTCAGTTTTAAAATTTACTTATGAACTTAGCAAAGATAACAAAATTCCTTTTCTTGATATATTAATTAACACTGAAAACAATAAATTAACTATCTCACCGGATCAAAAACCCACTAATAAAAATCCCTCCACACTCAATTATATTAGTGAATGCCCCCACTATTACAAAATAGCCATTATAAAAAATCTATTATATCGTGCAAAAGTCAATTCATCTACAAATCAGATCTTCTACAGTGAACTAAAAAACATAAAACAGACACTCATCAATAATAATTTTCCCAACTACATAGTTGATGAACAAATACTTTATTTTCTTAAAAAGCTTAACATGGAAAAAACAACACATGATACTAACCCAACCAATCCTAAACATATCACTCTCTTATACCGTAGCCAGATGCACTCCAACTACCAACTAGATGAAAACATCCTAAAAAACTCATAAATACTAATATTTCTCCGACAGACTCTAACAAAAGAATTAAGTTCATTATATATTACACTAAATCCACTACATCTAATTCATTTGTCCGCAACGACTCTTCCCCCACCGTTAGGGATTTGCAAAAAACCAATGTAGTATATAAATTCATATGTCCATTTAGAGAATGTATCTCTAACAACCTCAATAATATCTACATCGGCCACACCACAAATTCGCTCTCACGGCGTCTGACGTTGCACTTAAATAAAAATTCAAATATATTCCGTCATTTAGAACAACACGGTTATCAACGCACACTTCTGAGAAAAACGCTTGTTGATAACACGTACATACTCAAACAAGAAAATAATAAGCAGAAACTAAAAATCCTCGGAGCACTCTACATTAAACAATTTAAACCTGGTTTGAATACAATCAATTTCGATATTTCCAACAACGTACTCAAATGTCTGTAATCAGACCAGGGACCACAACACCACTATTTTGTCACTGTCTTCGCCATCCGCCACGGTAGGGATGGACTTATATTTTCAATTCAATTATCTTTATTGTTAATAGCTTAAATGTTCTATGTTTACTGTGTGTTAATATTTACTCTTTGATAATGGCTTATGTGAGCCGAAAGCTTAGACCCGATAAAAAATTCAACAAATACTGTGATTTTTTGTTATCTTTCAACAACATCACCATCAAGTATATCAGACGGTATGAACGGATCCTACACAAAATTAATAGACAAAACTTGTCTATATTATTCAATGAAACCTGCATTAATATATATATATATATATATATATATATATATATATGCTAGTTTGTTCATATCTATCTATCTATCTATCTATCTATCTATCTATCTATCTATCTCTGTGTGTTCATTATCTCTCTATCTACCTATCTATCTAGCTATCAATCTATCTATCGATCTATCGATCGATCGATCTATCTATCTCATTGTGTTCATATCTATCTATCTATCTATCTATCTATCTATCTATCTATCGTAAAAGCCATACAATGGGTTCACCCAAGACTTGTAAGTGACAAATCATTGGGACCGAGGGTTTGAACGTCCTGGTTTCGTTCAGAGTGTTGCTCATGCTAGATGAAGCGCTCTCTCCCAGATACTGTAACTATCTCTCTCAGTGTGTTCATCTCTATCTATTTCAGTCACTTGATATTTATTATCTATCTATCTATCTATCTATCTATCTATCAATTTCAGTCACTTCATATCTATCTATTTATCTCAGTCTGTTCATCTCTATATATTTCAGTCACTTGACATTTATTATCTATCTATCTATCTATCTATCTATCTATCTATCTATCTATCTATCTATCTATGTCAGTCTCTTCATATCTATCTATCTATCTATCTATCTATCTATCTATCTATCTATCTATCTATTTCAGTCACTTCATATCTATCTATCTATCTATCTATCTATGAATTTCAATCACTTCATATCTATATATTTATCTCAGTCTGTTCATATCTATCTATTTCAGTCTCTTGATATTTATTATCTATGTATCTCATTCTTCATCTATCTATCTATCTATCTATCTATCTATCTATCTATCTATCTATCTATCTATCTATCTATCTATCCCAGTCTGTTTATATCTATCTATCTATCTATCTATCTATCTATCTATCTATCTATCTCTTCGTATCTTTCTATCTCAGTCCGTCCATATTATTTATTTGCGCGTTGCCGACTGATTAAAACGTTCGCTTTCTGACCATGAAGTCTAATTCCAAATCTCACCATGGTCGATTAGTCAAGAAAGTTACTTCTTGATGTTATTGATCTGGAGGAGACGATCCTAGCCTTCGGCAACTTTGAAAGGGTTTAAAAGCCATACAATGGGTTCACCCAAGCCTTGTAAGTGAAATTGGGTACACGGCTTTCTTTGAGGAGCCGTGGATATTTGCGCTAGGTCGAAGTCACAAGTCATTGTGACCGAGGGTTTGAACGTCCTGGCTTCGTTCAGACTGTTGCCCATGCTAGATGAAGCGCTCTCTCCCAGATACTGTAACTATCTATCTCAGTGAGTTCATCTCTATCTATTTCAGTCTCTTGATATTTATTATCTATCTATCTTTCTATGTATCGGTCTATTTCAGTCACTTCATACCTATCTATCTATCTATCTATCTATCTATCTATCTATCTATCTATCTATCTATCTCAGTTTGTTCATATCTATTTCAGTCTCTTGATATTTATTATCTATGTATCTCATTCTTCATCTATCTATCTATCTATCTATGTCACTCTCTTCATATCTATCTATCTATCTATCTATCTATCTATCTATCTATCTATTTCAGACATTTCATATCTATCTATCTATCTATCTATCTATCTATCTATCTCATCTATGTCAGTCTCTTCATATCTATCTATCTATCTATCTATCTATCTATCTATCTATTTCAGACACTTTATATCTATCTATCTATCTATCTATGTCAGTTTCTTCATATCTATCTATCTATCTATCTATCTATTTCTATCTATCTATCTATCTCAGACACTTAATATCTATCTATCTATCTATCTATCTATCTATCTATCTATCTATCTATCTATTTATGTCAGTCTCTTCATATCTATCTATCTATCTATCTATCTATCTATCTATCTATTTCTGACACTTCATATCTATCTATCTATCTATCTATCTATCTATCTATCTATCTATCTATCTATGTCAGTCACTTCATATCTATCTATCTATCTATCTATCTATCTATCTATCTATCTATCTCTTCATGTCAGTCTCTTCTATATCTATCTATCTATCTATCTATCTATTTCAGACACTTCATCTATCTATCTATCTATCTATCTATCTATCTATCTATCTATCTATTTCAGACACTTCATATCTATCTATCTATCTATCTATCTATCTATCTATCTATCTATCAATTTCAGTCATTTCAAATCTATCTATCTATCTATCTATCTATCTATCTATCTATCTATCTATCTATCTATGTCAGTCTCTTCATATCTATCTATCTATCTATCTATCTATCTATCTCAGTTTGTTCTTATTATTCTATCTACCTCAGTCTATTCATATCTATCTACCTCAGTTTCTTCATATCTATCGATCTCAGTCTGTTCGTGTCTATCTATCTATTGATCGATCTCATTCTCTTAGCATCCCTTTTTTTACTCTGCATTATTTATTTATTTATTTATTTATATACTTATTTATTTTCTGACTCCATATTTCCCGTTTCCGCGACGATTCTTGCACTTGGGCGAACTATTTTCTCTTATTTCAATATCAAATGATTCAGAGGTTTGCTGACGCCATTTTTTATCAAGTGTTCTTTCAATCAATTCATATTCTAGTCCCCCTCCTTCTCTCTCTTCCCCCCTCTCTCTCTCTCTCTCTCTCTCTCTATATATATATATATATATATATATATATATATATATATATCCTCTCCCTCTCTCTATCTCTCCCTCTCTTTCAATATTTGCAAAAATCTATCTTGACCTTGATCATCTTCATCCTTCTTCTCAATTTTCCTCCCGCAAATACAAATAGCAAATCTCTATATCCATTGTGATTAACAATTCCCGCCTTTTCTCCCCAATTTTTATCAAATTTACTGTTTATTTGCTTCTTCCCTTCCTTTTTTTCTTTTCTTTATCTGTGCATTGTTTTTCTTTCACTTCTTTTCATTTTACTTCTTTCCTTTTTTCTCATCTTTATCCTTTGTGATTTGCAATTCCCGCCTTTTCTCCTCAATGTTTGCTTATTCAAATTTACTGTTTATTTGTTTTAAATTTCTTCTTCTCCTCCTCTTCCCTTCCTTTTTTCTTTTCTTTATCTGTGCATTGTTTTTCTTTCACTTCTTCCTCTCCTTTTACTTCTTTCCTTTTTTCTCATCATTTTCTTTCATTGTTGTCTTCTTTATTTTGACCCTTTTTTTTTCTTCTGCACGCTCACTTTTTCATTTTCTTCTTTATCTTTTCCATTCCTTTCCTCATTTTTCTCATTTTTTCAAGCTGCCTTTGGCGTTTTTCTTCTTTTTTTTTCTCCAATTTTCTCATATATTTTTCTTTTATTTTATCTCTTTTTTATCTTCTTTTCAAATAATCTTTCATTTAATCTTTTCGTTCTTTGGGATTTCCTTCTATTCAGTATTTTTTTTTTGTTCTTTTCTTGTTTCTATTATTTTTTTTTATTTTACATCAATTTTTATTAACTTCATTTCACACTACATCATCTTTCTTTTTATTTTGCCTTGTTATTTTTTTTTTTGGTATGTTAACTTTTTAAACCAATTTCTTCACATTCTTAATATTTTTCTCATTTTTTTCCTTCATTTTAAGTCAATTTATAATTATTCTGCGTTTCATTCTTTCTTATTTACTTCCTTTTCCTTTATTTTTCATTTACTTGTTTTTACTTTTTTACTTTTGATCTTTGTCCAAATTCTATTTTTATTGTTTTTCTTTTTATTTTGATATTCAAATTAGTAATTCTTTTTGTTTTACTTTTTTCAATATTTCCATCTTTTACTCCTTGAATTTATTTCTCCGAATCCTTTTTCTTATTACGTTATTCCCTTAGCATTTCCTTTACTCGTGCACATAGATTCTTTTTTCAGATTCTAATTACGTTATTCCCATAGCATTTCATTTAATCGTTCACATAGATTCTTCTTTCAGATTATTATTACGTTATTCCCTAAGCCTTTTCTTTTCTCATTCACATACATTCATCTTTCAGATTCTTATTACGTTGTACCCTTAGCATTTTATTTTACTCATTCACATAGATTCTTCTTTCAGATCCTTATGACGTTATTCCCTTAGGATTTCCTTTAGTCATTCACATAGATTCTTAATTCAGATTCTTATTACGATATTCCCTTAGCATCTTCTTTACTTGTCCACATAGATTCTTCTTTCAGATCCTTATGACGTTATTCCCTTAGCATTTCTTTTACTCATTCTCATAGATTCTTCTTTCAGATTATTATTACGTTATTCCCTTAGCATTTCTTTTACTCATTCTCATAGATTCTTCTTTCAGATTCTTATTACGTTATTCCCTTAGAATTTCCTTTACTCATTCACATAGATTCTCCTTTCAGATAATTATTACGTTATTCCCTTAGAATTTCTTTTGTTCATTCTCATAGATTCTACCTTCAGATTATTATTACGTTATTTCCTTAGCATTTCTTTTACTCATTCTCATAGATTCTACCTTCAGATTATTATTACGTTATTCCCTTAGCATTTCTTTTACTCATTCTCATAGATTCTTCTTTCAGATTCTTATTACGTTATTCCCTTATCATTTCTTTTACTCATTCTCATAGATTCTACCTTCAGATTATTATTACGTTATTCCCTTATCATTTCTTTTACCCATTCTCATAGATTCTTCTTTCAGATTATTATTACGTTATTCCCTTAGCATTTCTTTTACTCATTGTCAAAGATTCTACCTTCAGATTATTATTACGTTATTCCCTTATCATTTCTTTTACCCATTCTCATAGATTCTTCTTTCAGATTATTATTACGTTATTCCCTTAGCATTTCTTTTACTCATTCTCATAGATTCTTCTTTCAAATTCTTATTACGTTATTCTCTTATCATTTCTTTTACCCATTCTCATAGATTCTTCTTTCAGATTATTATTACGTTATTCCCTTAGCATTTCTTGTACTCATTCTCATAGATTCTTCTTTCAAATTCTTATTACCTTATTCCCCTAGCATTTCATTTACTCATTCACTTAGTTTCTTATTTTAGATTCTTATTCATTTATTCCTTTAGCATTTCTTTTACTCATTCACATATATTCTTCTGTCAGATTCTCATTACGTTATTCCTTTGGCATTTCCTTCTATTTATCTTTCACCTTCTTTATCTTTCTTTTATTTTCTTATTCTTTCTACTTTTAGCATTTTTTTCCTTTACTCGTTCACTTTTTCCGCTATTCCATTTTCTAATTCCTTTAGCAATTCTTTCTTTCATTCTTTCACTTTATTTCTTCTCTTTAGTTTTTTATAACTTTCTTTATTTGTCATTTTTTTCTTTTATTCTTTCACCATCTTTCTCCACTTTCGTTTTCTTATTCCTTTTCCATTTCTTTCTTTTACTCTTTCAGCATGATAATCCTCTTTAATTTTCTTATGCGTTCCTTCATTCATTTATCATTACACTCATTTACTCTTTCACTTATTTCCTTCTATATTTGTTTTCTTTTTCTTTTCGTCATTTTTCACTTTCTTATTTTATTCATTCAACTTCCATTTCTAATCTTTCCTTTTCTTATTCCTTCCTTCTTGAAGCATTTCCTTATTTTACGTTTTCAGCTTCATTCTCCACATTACTTTCCTTATTCTTTTCTTCTTTAAGCATTTCCTTCTTTTACACATTCACCTTCTTTCTTCTCCTTACTTTTCTTATTCCTTTCTTCTTTAAGCAGTTCCTTCTTTTTTTTCGTCTTTCAGCTTCATTCTCTTCTTGCTTTACTTATTCCTGTCTTCTTTAAGCATTTTCTTCTTTTACACATTCACCTTCTTTCTCTTCCTTACTTTTCTTATTCCTTTCTTCTTTAAGCATTTTCTTCTTTTACTCTTTCAGCTTCATTCTCCTCGTTACTTTTCTTATTCCTTTCTTCTTGAAGCATTTCCTTCTTTTACACATTCACCTTCTTTCTCCTCCTTACTTTTCTTATTCCTTTCTTCTTGAAGCATTTCCTTCTTTTACACATTCACCTTCTTTCTCTTCCTTACTTTTCTTATTCCTTTCTTCTTTAAGCATCTCCTTCTTTTACACATTCACCTTCTTTCTCCTCCTTACTTTTCTTATTCCTTTCTTCTTGAAGCATTTCCTTCTTTTACACATTCACCTTCTTTCTCTTCCTTACTTTTCTTATTCCTTTCTTCTTGAAGCATTTCCTTCTTTTACACATTCACCTTCTTTCTCTTCCTTACTTTTCTTATTCCTTTCTTCTTTAAGCATCTCCTTCCTTTACTCTTTCAGCTTCATTCGCCTCCTTACTTTTCTTATTCCTTTCTTCTTGAAGCATTTCCGTCTTTTACACATTCACCTTCTTTCTCATCCTTACTTTTCTTATTCCTTTCTTCTTTAAGCATCTCCTTCCTTTACTCTTTCAGCTTCATTCTCCTGCTTACTTTTCTTATTCCTTTCTTCTTGAAGCATTTCCTTCTTTTACACATTCACCTTCTTTCTCATCCTTACTTTTCTTATTCCTTTCTTCTTTAAGCATCTCCTTCCTTTACTCTTTCAGCTTCATTCTCCTCCTTACTTTTCTTATTCCTTTCTTCTTGAAGCATTTCCTTCTTTTACACATTCACCTTCTTTCTCATCCTTACTTTTCTTATTCCTTTCTTCTTTAAGCATCTCCTTCCTTTACTCTTTCAGCTTCATTCTCCTCCTTACTTTTCTTATTCCTTTCTTCTTGAAGCATTTCCTTCTTTTACACATTCACCTTCTTTCTCATCCTTACTTTTCTTATTCCTTTCTTCTTTAAGCATCTCCTTCCTTTGCTCTTTCAGCTTCATTCTCCTCCTTACTTTTCTTATTCCTTTCTTCTTGAAGCATTTCCTTCTTTTACACATTCACCTTCTTTCTCATCCTTACTTTTCTTATTCCTTTCTTCTTTAAGCATCTCCTTCCTTTACTCTTTCAGCTTCATTCTCCTCCTTACTTTTCTTATTCCTTTCTTCTTGAAGCATTTCCTTCTTTTACACATTCACCTTCTTTCTCCTCCTTACTTTTCTTTTATTCCTTATTTCTTTATGCATTTTCTTTTTTTACACATTCACCTTCTTTCTCTTCCTTACTTTTCTTATTCCTTTCTTCTTGATGCATTTCCTTCTTTTACTCTTTCAGTTTCATTCACATCTTTATTTTTTTATTCCTTTCTTCGTTTAGAATTTCTTCTTTTACTCTTTCATATTCTTTCCAATCTTTCATTTTATGCTCCCCTTATTCCCTTAGCACTTCTTTTTTACTCTTTTATCTTCTTCTTCTCTTTTATTTTTTTATTCCTTTCTTCTTTTAGCATTTTCTGCCATTATTCTGTCATCTTCTTCCTCCTCTTTCAATTTCATGTTTCTTTCTTTGTTTAGAATTTCCTTTTTTTACTCTTTCATCTTTTTCTCCTATTTAATTTTCGCATTCTTTTCTTCCTTTACCATTAACTTCCTGTATTCTTTTGTCTTCTTTCTCTTCATTCATTATTTTATTTCTTTTTTCTATTAACATTTCCTTCTTTACTCTTTCACTATTTCTCCTATTTCATTTTCTTATTCCTTTCTTTCTTTGGTATTTCCTTCTTTTATTCGATCATCTTCTATTTCCTATTTTATTTTTTCATTCCTTTTTTATTTTAGCATTTCCTTCTTTTTTTCTTTCATCTTCTTCGTCCTCTTTCAGTTTTATTTCTTTCTTCTTTTAACATTTCCTTCTTTTACTCTTTCTCTATTTCTCTGATTTCATTTTCTTATTCCTCTCTTTCTTTAGCATTTCCTTCCTTTATTTTTTCATCTTCCTTTTCCTTTTCTATTTTTTATTCCGTCCTTCTTTTAGAATTTCCTTCTTTTTTTCTTTGATCTTACTACTCTTCTTTCATTTTTATTTCTTTTTTTTAACATTTCCTTCTTTTACTCTTTCACTATTTTTCTTATTTCATTTTCTTATTCCTCTCTTTCTTTAGCATTTCCTTCCTTTATTTTTTCACCTTCCTTTTCCTTTTCTATTTTCTTATTCCGTCCTTCTTTTAGAATTTTTCTCTTACACATTCACCTGCTTTCTCCTTCATTTTTTTATTCTTTTATTACTTTATTATTTCTTTCATTCTCTCATCTTCCTTTTCCTTCTTTTTCTTATTCTTTTCTTATTTTTAGCATTTTCTCCTTTTAATCTTTCATCTTCCTTCTCCTCTTTCATTTTATTGTTTCTTTCTTCCTTTAACATTTCCTTCTTTCATGCTTTTACTTCATTTTTCTTTTTCTCTTTAAATTTCTCATTTTATTTTATTTTCTTTCTATTCTTTCACCCTCGCTTAGATTCCTCTTTTTCTTCTCTTTTACTTTCATCACTTTTTCCTCTATAACTATTAGTATCATTCAAAATAGCGTTCCATTCTATATCATCATCAGCAGCAGCAGCATCATCAGTAGCAGACTTAACTTTTTTAACTGTGTCGGTACTAATGGTTTCTTTTGTTTCTTCCTCCTCACTTTCGAATAGTCTTCTTTTTCTTTCTTTTCTCCTCTTTTTCTCTTCCCTATCTCTTTTTTCTTTCTTTCTTTTATCTTTATCTTTCTTTTTTATTTATGTTTTTGTACTGGGGAGTTGTGACGGGGGTTTCTTTTCCTATTTTCTTAATGTTCACTCATCACATTTTGAATTTTTTTTTTTTTTGCTTTATTCTATTCCATTTTTCCCCATTTGCTTATTTCATATTCGATTTTTTGCCAAAGATTTCGAAAATTTCTCAACATTTCTCTCTCTCTCACTCTCTCTCTCTCTCTCTCTCTAAAAGCTCCAAACTTGTCGACTCAACCTGTAGTGCACGAACAGCATTAAGGTTTCTCTATAATATTATACGATACTATATGGATTCATGTGGACCTTGATGCATTTACTAAGCGCCTGTCTGACAAACGCTGATATGCATATTCGAATTTTGCTTAAGGCTTTCTACTATACCTTTTCTTCACGCTCACGATTTGTGAAAAAGGCATGAATCTTTTCTTCCCATAATCATTATTTTACCCCCAAATTTTGTCTGAATCTTTAGATAATCTAAACTTATTTATAAATGGAACTGTGTGTGTGTGTGTGTGTGTGTGTGTGTGTGTGTGTGTGTGTGTGTGTGTGTGTGTGTGTGTGTGTTACCTATGGACTCCGAAACAGTTGGACCGATTTTCTTGAAAATTTACACAGTTGTACTATAAGCGTCTGTGAGTGTTCTTAGCTAGGTTTTGTGTCAAGGTACCCCCGATAAATATCGATAATCGATAATCTAAAAAATCGGGTTATAGAAGGAGTGGTCCGATTTTAATCAAATTTGATACACTCATAGACAAAGACATAAGAAACGATATTCAGAAGTTTCAAGGTTGCAGTTCTTACAATAGTGCTGAAAATCGATAATATATATATATATATATATATTATACAGCGAAACGGACTTGTATGTGGATGACTAATATATATATATATATATATGTTTTTTTAATCATGTCACCCCAAGCAAGGCATTCCACTGCCACTATAGCGCAGGGGGTTACACAGGGCGATAGACCACTTAGGATGTACATAGGGGGAGAGTTGGAGAGAATGGGAGGGTTAGTGTGTTAGGAGGTGTCTATTGACCTTACATTTAAACTCCTGGAGGTTATAGCCGTCGGGGAAGCAGGCATGCGGAAGGGAATTCCATAGGCGGGAAGTGCGAGAAAAGAAGCTGTTGGAGTAGAAATTGCGGTTACATTTCATCGGTTTCACTGTAAAAGGGTGGGACCTAGTTGCCAATCTAGTATCTCGTGCAAACTCACACCTAGGGGGGCATCAGATATTTAAGTTCATCAGAGCAGAAGCCATGAAAGTATTTATAGAAGAGGCACAGGGAAGCCACGTCACGCCGGTGGGAGAGTGACTACAGGCGGTCAGCTAAGTCAGTATCAATCACGTTACAGATTCTTCACTGTATTTTGTCAAGAAGCCCGAGGAGAATAGTAGGGGCACCCGACCAGATGTGGCAACAGTATTCAAAACACGGGCGGATGGTAGATTTGTATAGGTGCAGGATAGATTCAGGCGGAAAGAATTTCCGGGCCCTGCACAGAGAGCCAACTTTCATAGCAGCGGATTTAGCAATGGATTCGACGTAGTCATTCCACTTGAGGTCCGCTGAGAGTGTCAAGCCAAGCAGGCGTCGTGTTTTACTCTCTAGGATAAAAGGCAAGATGTGTGTGTGTGTGTGTGTGTGTGTGTGTGTCCTTTATACAAATCCACAATTTTTATCCGATTCTCACCAAACTTCACACAAATATTCTTTAGGCAGAGTCGGAGAATATATATATATATATATATATATATATATATATATATATATATATATATATATATACTAGGTGCGATCAGTAAATTGTCGCAATTATTTTATTATTTCAAATATTCTTTAGGCTGAGTCTGAGCTCTAGGACCATGGATTAGTTTTAAAGCTTTCATTACACCCGAGCAACGCCGGGCTATACTGCTAATATTATCATATTTTAAGCAAGAGTTTTAGGATAAGCTAATGGTGTAATAGATATCGGCTCAGTATGAGAAATTAGAGAACAGAGTTCGCATTACAGTCGCGTTTCTTACATTAGCTTGCGCTCGATATCCTTGGATAATCTAAACTTCCATCTCTCCATAACGTATGGGTTTACTAGTTGGACTGACTGGCTCCTATAGCCTTGATTGGCAACTTGTGTACTACAAAAAAAACGGCGGAAAAAAAAAGCAGTAAATCATCTGCCCAGTCAGTCAACAATCGAAAGACATGTTATCGATCAAACTTGTAGCGCACACGGCATTTAACTGTCTAGATTGGCAAATTCATGCATAGCTACTCTCAATTAACCATCATCGACAATCTCACCTACCTCCCATGGACCAAGCTTGCCTCCCAGAGAGTAAAACACTACGCCTCCTTGGTCTCACATTTTCAGCGGACCTCAAATGGAATGACTATATCGAATCCATTGCTAAATCCGCTGCTATGAAAGTCGGTTCTCTGTGTAGGGCCCGGAAGTTTTTTCCGTCTAATTCTATCCTGCACATTTATAACTCTACCATCCGCCCATGCATTGAATACTGCTGCCATATCTGGTCGGGTGCCCCTGCTGTTCTCCTCGGGCTTCTCGATACGGTTCAGAGGAGGGTCTGTAATGTGATATCTGCATTCTCTCTCCCACCGGCGAGACGTGGCTTCCCTGTGTCTCTTCTATAAATACTTTCACAGCTTCTGCTCCGATGAACTTAGATCACTGGTGCCCCCTAAATACGAATTTTTACAGTGAAACCGATAAAATGCAGCCGTAACTTCTACTCCAACAGTTTCTTTCCTCGCACTTCCCGACTGTGGAATTCTCTTCCAAACGATTGCTTCCCCGACGGCTACAATCTCCAGGAGTTTAAATGTAAGGTCAATAGACACCTCCTAACACACTAACCTGCTCCCATTCTATCAGGCACTCTTCCCATCTGCCCAACCCTCATCCTCGCTATCCTTACTCATCTGTCACCTTCCTCCTGTCATTCCCTATGTCTAACCACTCCTTTTCTTTACCTTCCCCTATGTAGCCCCATGCGCAATAGTGGCAGTGGAATGCCTTGCTTGGGGTGAGATGATTTTAAAAAAAATACTCACGGATAATCTTTCGCGTATTACAATCAAAAGATGTTAGAAATGAGCTGTAACGTTGACAGATGTTATTTTCACTTTTTTCTTAAGGTACTTGGGTACCTTAAGAAATGAATGAAAGAAAAAAAAGAGGTTGAAAGTACTTGGGTACCTTAAGAAATCAATGAAAATAGTGGAGACCAGAGAGCTAAGGGAAACCAGAGAGCTAAGTTCATCGAAGTAAAAGCAGTGAAAGTATTTGTAGAAGATACAAAGGAAAGCTACACTGCGCCGGTGAAAAAGTGACTGTATCTTAGCTGCCAGGTAGGAATCGATCACATTACAGATTCTCCGTTGGATTTTGTCAAGGACCCCTAGGTTGATAGCAGGGGCACCTGACTAGATATCGCAGCAGTATTCAATGCAAGGGCGAAGAGTAGATTTATATATGTGCAGGATGGTTTCAGACGGGAAAACTTCCTGGAGCTACACAGAGAGCCGACCTGGCGAATATAGACAATTGATTAATGACTGTTTTTTGGTACAAGTTATCAAAACACATGGCTAGATAAAGCGAAAAGTTGAAATCATAAAAACTTCTTAGTGACCAGCCAGAGCATTACAAACAGGGTCTGAAATGAAGATTTAATTAATAACACTGATAATAAATCGAGAGAGACATCTGGAAATCTTCCTTCCGTAAAGCCTCTTTTGCTAGCCATAAGCTATCCCCCATATTGCCCAGTGCATATAGAGGGTGGTTAGTTCCAGTGACTTGACTCAAAGAGTTGTGAGTTCAATACCAGGCTACAGCAGTGTTGAACAAGTAACTTAGAGGATTAGAGGGCGATAACTCATGACTACCAAAAGAGGCTTTATGTAAGGAATGAGAATGATATACCCCAGTAATTGTAATAAAGTGTTCGGTTCGAAATTCCTAGCACCTGAAGATGAATGGAGCGCACAACGGTTGAAACGTCGTACAAATGGCAACAAAGATGAGAACAATAGCCCAAATAATGTAAATAGTGTAAATGCTATCTCATCTCAGAATTATAGTCAAATACTGAAGCTTAAACTAATTCTTGATTCTGATTGTTTTTTAATTTTAATATTTTCTTTACATTTTACATTCGGTACCCTTGTGTTGTAGTGGCTTTATTGTCTTACTTGGGGTGAAATTATTCAAACTATGCTTTTATCTACGTGTGTGTGTGTGTGTGTGTGTGTGTGTGTGTGTGCTTGCCTCTGCGTGTGTAGGCGTTCGATCAGCGTTGTTTACAAATTGTATTTTTAATCAGCTCGAAGTAACAGAGGTGTTCTGTCAACGAATCCTAAAAAACATAGACAGAATGAGAAGGACGTAATGAAAAGAGGAAGAAAAGCAAAGTGTATACTTACAATCATAAGGAGACAGTTGAAATTTCTAAAACTCATAATAAGAAAAGAAGACCTGTAGAAACTAACACCACAAGTCATATTGCAAAGAAGAGAAGCAAAGTGAATCAGCGAAAAAGTTATCTATTAATTTGTATAGATAGCAAGAAAAGGAGAGATATGGATAAAAAAAATCAAAGGCAGCAAATTATTGAGAGTCGTGGAGAGACAGGCTCGTCCACGGACTAAAGGAACACGACACCCAACGTAAAACAGTCAATGAAGATGGCCAAAGTAAACTGTGTTACCATTATTTTATGTTTGTAACACTGTAACGGCAAAATAAAATAAAAAAAGTATAGTTAACGATTATAATAAACAAACCTACAATGTTGGGCGTGGTCAACAAAGAAAAAGGGTGTTTGACAGATACGTCAGATCATAAGTAAAATGTTGAAAACAGACACACAGTCGTTGGAAATGTATTGTATTAACTAAATACAATTTATTTGACGGTAAATTAATGATCACAAGTGCCATAAGAAAAAGAGAAGGATGCCGGTGTAATATATTACCTTGGAGGGCAGAGGTAATTGACAAGTACATCCGGCCGTTGCTGTGCTCAACAAAGAACAAAGGTGTTTGACAAAATACATCAAGTCATACTTAAAATGTTAAAAACAGACACACAGTTGTTGAAATTATATGGTATTGATTAACTACAATATATTTGACAGGGTAAATTAATGGTCACAAGTCCCACAAGAAAAAAAAGAAGGATGCAGGTGTAATATATTACCTTGAAGGGCAGAGTTAATGGACAAGTACATCCGGCTGTGGCTGTGATCAACAAAGGACAAGGGTGTTTGAAAGATAGATCAGGTCATATTTAAAAGTCAACCAATGACAAGGATGGTTGACAGATATATCCGGCCGTAGATGACATAAACAAAGCGACAACCCCAAAAAATGCGTGGGAGTTTTAAGAATATATAAAGTATAAAATTTGGGGCTGAAGGAACAGAGACTGGCTAAGGACTCCTGACGACCTCTTTGTGTGTGCGGCTCTCTCCAGCTGCCCTTATGCTCCACTCAAGCGTCACTGACGAAGAATAAAGATATAAGATTATATTTATATATATACGTGTTCACATCTAAGAGCATAAAATATCATGTCAGTGCAAAACTTTTTTGCTGATTTAAAAATTTCATCTTGAAAATGAAAAACCGTTTTTGAAAATCTTCATTCGTAACAATAACGACTTTTGCTCTGAATAACGTGATTCCATCTGTCAACGAGATTATAAATGCCTCACTTGTAATTTTTTTTTTAGGTTTTAATGTGAAATATGAATCTAAATTATGTTCAATCTCCTCTCGTGATGTTAACCTATGGACATCTAAATGGTTTTGTAATCCTCGAAATAAGTGATAAGCCAAGGGAGCGTGCTTAGGGGAATATGCAGGATGGGTCAAGATGGCACTTCTCATCACCTGAGACAAACCTACCCAAAAATGGTGTCTGAAGGTGTCGTGAAAGCAAGGATTCGTAATAAGAAACACGTTGTCGCCTGGGTGAGAATATTACAGAAAAATATGAATGATGCTTTAATAATCTGGAAGAAAAAGTTATAAATTAATCATGGTGATATGTTTAAGTAATAACAATGTGCATAAAATAAATTACAATGATTTAAAGTACCCTTTTTACAAACCAACAAAGACTTTTGCACCTATCTGATACCACACAGGGAGTGGTAGCGATTTTTCACTGGTCTGTGAATTGATGAATCATAAATTAACGAGTTTAGACTTTTTAATAAAAAGGAGTTTCTTTCTTCAAAACTCTTTAGTAAGAATTTTCACCTCGATAAGAAAACTTAGATCCGAAAGAACGAGAATTGTCAAGTATCTCCCAATCACTTCTTCTCCCCATCACTGAGTAGCTGACGGCTTAATTTCCATACTGGAGATCCTAAAACTAGCCAATATAGACCACATCTGTTGTGCGATTTAATAGTATCAAAAATATATCCAAGTAAAAGCGATGCTGATTTAATTTTCAGTAAAAGACTAACAAGCAGCAATTTGGATATCAATCAGTCAGTTAAGTGCCATACGTGATACACGCTTGGGCAATCATGTCTCGAAAGAGACATAACTGACTGGGCAATTATTATCCCGCAGTAGATTGCCATTACTTTCTGCGGTAGACTGGTTGTTAGCCAAGGCTACGAAACCAAATATGTCATGTAATTTAACCCATAACTGGAGGGAAGAAACAGTTTCATATCTTTTCCAAGGGGAACAAACTCTACAAAATTAAACTCATCCTCAAAGTATAGATAGAAGTTCAAATTTAGAGAATTGTCAAATAGAGAATTGTCAAGAAGAGAAGTAGTATTGATTAGACTTCAAATAGGCCACATCGCTGTCACCCATTCACACCTACTAAAAGGTGAGAAGGCACCAATTTGCATTCCGTGTCCGGAGTTCTACACAGTGAAACATATACTAACAAGCTGCATAGATCTTAAACAAATGCGATTAAGATACTATCAAGAAAACAATCTGAAAGACATCTTCAACAAAGATGACCGAAATGACCTTTTAGAATTTCTAAAAGCAACAAAATTATATAACAAAATATAGTTGCAAAAGAAGATAGCATATAACCATCACACATCAAATCACAACACCTCGACTTATATCTCGACAGCAATACTCACAAAGGATCAACCAGCAGTAAACAAAACCCAAACAAATTCTTCAGCATTAAATTACCCAAAAGGGTAGATATGCTGGTGAAACAAACAACTAAACTAAACTAAACTTTCCCAAGGGTATTTGTGCGTAAGTGAATGTAAGGATTTCAACTGGAATTCGAACTCGGATGCCAAATTTTGGTATACTTATAGCAGTGGAGACTAGCATAGTCGCACAACCAAGGACCGACTGCAAAAAACGACAACGATCACCAAACCCGATTTCATATCTTCTTTCTTTTATATACCGCGTCCCTACAGGAAATACCATTTACCATTTACATCTCCTGTCGCTTGTAACTCTTCATAAGTTTTGTCTTGTTATTTCTCCCAAGCACTTCTCTGCCATCCGTTTGCTCAAGCTCGTCCAATATGTTCCGCACTGTTTTCCCCTGTCACTCTTTCCCTCAAGGCTTACGGCCATATCACGTTGAATACACCGGTTCTCGCTCAATCACCGAAGTTAAACAACGTTGAGCCTGCTCAGTACTTAGATGGGTGACCGCTTGGGATTACCAGGTGCTGTAAGCGTTCAGTGACGACGTGCGTTGTGGTGCAATGGATATCGGCTCGGAAAGAGAAATCGGTGAGCCGAGTTCGCTTTTCAGTTGAATACCCTGCATTCACCTAAGCACTGGTACTCTTGGGAAAAGTATTAATCCGTCTCTTTCCTCCAGTTATGAGTTAAATAACAGGGTAGGACTTGGGGACCCTACCCTTAAAAACAAATCCCAGTGAATCTTGATACTCGAAAAGAAAAAGTATTACTAGACACAAAACTTATATTAAAAAAACAACAATAAATTGTTGAAAGATAAAGGTATTATCAACAATAAGTAAATGACCCGCCGAAGTTGATATGCCATAAAAACAAAACAACCAACTTGCCCTCTATTTGCTCTGTGTGTATCAGATTCGCCAGGCCCTCTTTCCTCATTACGCGTCGTGGAAACTACAAATTGCTCTTCCTGATGCTAAGTATTAGTTTCTTTTTGGTTTCTATCCTCCCGAAAACCTCCTGCTTTCTTACATGGGTGGATCTTTAAATTTGTTGATTTTCAATCTTTTGGACTTTTTTCAGTGCAGTCTTATCGATTATTGCATGAAGATTCCGATTATCAAAAACATTTGGAAAAATTAAAATGTTTAAACAATTTTAGGTGGTGGGTGCTCAGTTTCTCATACAACGTTATAGTAAATCGATCCTCCATTTTGGAATTACTCGCGTTGGGGCCGCTTTGTTTATGTTTTTTTTTTTACAAGTTCTTGCCCTTTTTTCAAACTGTGAAACTGAGCCCCTTCCACTACCACCACCACCACCTAAAATTGTTTAAATATTGAAATTTTTCCAAATTTTTTTTTTTTTTGTCAGTCGGAAAGTTTAGGGTGTAATCGATAAGATTGCACTGAAAAAAAGTAAAAACAATTGATAATCAACAAATTTACAGGTGGTCGTAATGTTGTACCAGCGAGTGGTTCCAAAATGGAGGATCGATTTACTATAACGTTGTATGAGAAACTGAGCACCCAACACCTAAAATTGTTTAAACATTGAATTTTTTCCAAATTTCTTTTGTCAATCGGAAAGTTTAGGGTAAAATCTATAAGATTGCACTGAAAAAAGTAAAAAGAAATGAAAATCAACAAAATTAAAGATGGTGGTAGTGTTGTACAGGTCTGCCCTTACATGTTTGAACCATGGAATCCTCAGCATCCTTCTGTAAAATCACATTTCTGTTGCTTTGAGTCTATCCTTCATCTTTGACGAGATAGTTCAGCATACAGGAGGACAGATATCAGTTAGAAATTAAGTATTCTTTTCTTTGTTTTCAACGAAATGTTTCTGTCTTTCAATACTCTGCTTAACTTGGGGAATGCGTATATTTAATCATATATGATGTGGCTAGTTGTATATTTCTGAGATAAAGTAGTATTTACTTGTATGCGATTTGTACGACGGTTCGACCGTTGTACGCTCCGGGCTTCTTCAGGTGCTAGGAATTTCGAACCGAACTCTTTATTACAATCATTGGGGTATATCCTTCTTATTCTTTGCCAGTGATTGTAATAAATGATTCGGTTCGAAATTCCTAGCAGCTGAAGAAGGCCGGAGCGTACAACGGCCGAAACTTTGTATAAATCGTAACAAATATGAGGACAATGTAATAATGTAAATACTATGATGTGGCTATGTCAGATAAACAGTTTGCATTTCCAAAATATAAGAATTCCATTACGCTCACAAGTGCTGGTGAAAGAAGCAACTTCCTCAGCCGCTATACGTACTTATTCATAAGCCCGTTTTCTTATAAAGATTTGTATATATGCACAGATACAGGTATTCAGATATAATCGTACTTTTCTTATTATTATCGTTTCTTTCAACGCGATATATCCTTTATTTTCTTTGTGGAAAAAACCCTTGCTATTTTCAGTTACTACTACCATATGTTACCCTTTTCTTTTGATTCGTCATTTTCTCTCCCCAGCCACTTCTCTCTCTCTCTCTCTCTCTCTCTCTCTCTCTCTCATTTCATCTACCAAACACTTCAACTCTTCTCTGTTCTTCCGCTGCCGTCGATATCTACATCCACACTCGACAAGACAGCCTGCCTGCCCCTCCACACACACCGTTCCCGTGTTTCGCCGCAGGGGTCCTTCTTCTGATGTGTAACGGCATTCTCCGTATCGTTTTATTATTTTCCACAATACAACCCTTCTCAAAACTATTCCCAAACTCCGTTGGCTAATCGGTAAATAAATAAATAAAAGCGGAAACTTTTTTTTCTCAATCTATATAGTCGGTGATTTGTGCCACCCATTCCTCTAGATTTGCATTTTAAGGAAAATCAACCTCCCCGCCATTTCATCATGTGACATCAGCCCTCCACTTTTCTGAGCCAAAATTCCGTTTATATTGCCACCCGCTGACACCCAAGCAACAGCAAACCTTAATAACTTTTTTTTGCATTTAGAAAACTCACTTCTCTTGCTGACGTACACTCGATGAATGTTTTCTCAAATTAAACACATTGCTTGAGCATTGAGTTAGTCATTTTTCATTGATAACATATATACATAAACATATATATGTTACACACACATAATATATATGTGTGTGTAACACCCCCACAAACACACACTCATATATATATATATATATATATATATATATATATATATATATATATATTCTAGACATATACTGTTAAATATAAGAGAAAATGAATGTCTATTATGTTTAATCATGAGCCGTTCTAAACGTCGTATTTTGGCTTTACATTCAGTTGAAAATAAAGACAAAAATTCTCCAACATTTGGATAATTTTTTATTAATTTGGTTCTAAGCTTTCGGCTCACATGAGCCATCTTCAGATAGGTTATTAATACGGTAACACAATAACATCCACCATCACTGACGATTTTATTTTGAGTTGGTATAAAACTCCGCTAGGCAACTGAAATAGTTACCAAAAATAACAAACGCAGTTCGAAAATTTGCAATGCGGTTCTATGACGTCACACCGCGTGATAGCGCGAAATGACAACAGAACCATTTATTCAAATGCAATGTAATGTGTTATGGACAGATTTATTGCCGTTGCCTACTGGAATTTTATGTCAACACAAAATAAAATCGTCGGTGATGGTGGATGTTATTGTATTACCGTCTTAATAACCTCTATGAAGATGGCTCATGTGAGCCGAAAGCTAAGAACCAAATTAATAAAAAATTATCCAAATTTTGGAGAATTTTTGTCTTTATTTTCAACTGAAAGTAAAGCCAAAATACGACGTTTAGAACGGCTCATGATTAAACATAATAGACATTCATTGTCTCTTATATTTAACAGTATATGTTTAGAAAATTATTTGCTGCCTCGATACACTAAATATATATATATAATACATTATACTACATTATATTTACTGCAAAATTGTACATTTTGTTTTGACATTGAAAGAGCAATGTCTCATCAGGTAATTAATAATGATGGTAATCATAATAATTATTATTACCATCATTATTAATTACCTAGTGAGACAGTGTTCTTTCAATATCGAAACAAAATGTACAGTTTTGTAGTAGATTGTAGTGTGTACATGTTCTAAAGTATAATTTATAATAAATATTCATTGCTCTATTTTTATATTGAGCACTGTTTTAAATTAATGTTTTGAACGTTGCAAATATTTTCTTTGTATGAATAAAGAAGACATAAGGGGAAAAACTGTACTTAATCTTAGCTGACGCATTTTGTCATCATTCAAGGCAGTCGAAATGATTTTACTAAAAAGGTCCGTCAGATGACGAATTGCGTCGGCTAAGATTATGTACAGTTTTTTCTCGTTTCTTATTTTCGTTTATATTGTCTTTTCTACAGATTATTTCTGAGAATATTGATACACATATATTTTATATGTATATATATATATATATATGTATATATATATATATATATAAAAGTCTGCATCCTTCTGCCGAGCGCCCATAGCTCATCATATATATATATATATATAGAGAGAGAGAGAGAGTCCTCCGCAGACAGTCTTGTTTCGCTGTATCACAGCCCATCAGTACTGTTAGACATCCGATTGCTTTTAGCCAGGATTGAAACCCGACCAAATTAACATTAGTCGGCGATATATATATATATATATATATATATATATATATATATATATATATATATTTTAATCATATCACCCCGAGCAAGGCGGTAACGCCACTGATGTGCAGGGGGCTACATAGGAGTGAAAAGATTCGAAAAGTGAAAACCGGAAACCGCATCCTAAACAGGAAACAAGGGATGAGCCTCTTCACCTGTTCAATAGACGTGGGTGGAGTGTGAACCGGGCGATATATATATATATATTAGTGAAGAGAATGAATATGCCTTGAGAGATCACTGGGTCTCAAATTCAAACCTGACCTCAAGGGCAATTTGACATACGAACCATCGCTAATGTTGCAGGTAAAATGCTCAGATCCCTGTATCGGTTCAGTAAGTATCTGGTGTTTATCCTGCACCTTTACAAGACCTAGATAAAGCCGAAAAAGGAGTATTGTTGTCATATTTGAACGAGAACTGCCCAATCATCACTTTTTTTTTTTTTTTTTTTTTTTGATAGAGTTCAAAAAATTTAATTAAATAGACAAAGCTCTTTGTATGATATGGGGTGTTATTGTTGTAACTCTTTTATTTAGGCTTATTTTGTTTTATGGCATTTTTTTTCATAATCATATCGCCCCAAGCAAAGCATTTTACTGCCACTGTTGCGCAGGGGGGTTACATAGGGGAAAGTGATGAGAAAGAAGGGTTAGTTATAGGAAATGTCAGGAGGAGGGTAATAGATGAATAAGAATACCGAAGATGAGGGTAGAGTAAATGGAAAAAGAGTTTGCGAGAATGGATACGAACTAGTGTGATAGGAAAAGCCTATTGACCTTACATTTAAATTCCTGAAGATTGTAGGTGTCGAGAAAGTATATGGAAGGGAATTCCACAGATGGGAAGTGCGAGAAAAGAAGCTGTTAGAGTAGAAATTGCGGTTACATTTTATCGGTTTCACTGTAAAAGGGTGGGACCTAATTGCTAATCTAGTAGCTCATGTAAATTCATACCTAGGGGGCACCTGTGATCTAAGTTCATCGGAGCAGAAGTCGTGAAATTATGTATAGAAGAGGCACAGGGAAGCCACGTCACGCCGGTGAGAGAGTGAGTGCAGTTGGGCTGCCAAGTCTGTATCAATCACATTACAGATTCTCCGTTGGATTTTGTCAAGAACCCCAAGTAGAATAGCAGGGGCACCCGACCAGATGTGGCAGCAATATTCAATACACGGGCTTGTCAACACCTTTGATGTTTTTTTTCTTATTTTTTAACTTTCAGCTTTTTTTCTTTCTTTTTTTTTTTTAGTCACTCATTTTTCTCACTTTCTTCTTATTGTCTTTTTCAACTTATTTAATATTCACTAGTTGTTTCTTTCAACAACTGCTACATTTTTTTTAGATGTTTTTTTTTTATTTTTTAATGCAATGCTGCTGCTGATGCTTCTTTAAATTTCTTTCTGATTTCGTTTCTCCGCCATCTTTTCTTTTCTTGTTTTACGTAACTTATTTTTTTTAATCAGGGTCTGTTCCGTTTTCTTCTGTCTTCTTTTTTTATTTTACTTTTCTTCCTTTTTTTTTTTTTTTTTAAAGGCACTTTCGTTAAATATATCTCTCATTTTTCCCCTTCTTTCTTTTATTGATTCACTAGCAGTATAGCCCGGCGTTGCTCGGGTGTAATGAAAGCTTTAAAACTAGTCCATGGTCCTGGAGCTCAGACCCTTTGGACGTTAGCACGAAAGACTAAAAAGCAATAGATGTTTCCAGTTAAAGCGAAGCCGTAGACTGGAAGAAAAATGAATGGATGTAAGTCAAATTTTGATTTCCTGGTATCGATATGAAATAAGTTTTTTTCGTCGTAAACTGAATTTTGAAGGCTAAATAAGTCCTCTAAGTAAATGGTATCATGCTGAGACTAAGAACTACGATTATACCTACTAATAAAAATAGTTAAATAACAAAAACTAGAAAAAATACAGACATACAGGCAGATAAACAGACACACACACAAACATCTTGCCTTTATATATATATATATATATATATATATATATATATATATATATATTATCGATTTTCTGCACTATTGTAAGAACTGCAACCTTGAAACTTCTGAATATCGTTTCTTATGTCTTTGCCTGTGAGTGTATCAAATTTGATTAAAATCGGACCACTCCTTCTATAACCCGATTTTTCGATTATTGATTTTCGAAATTTATCGGAGGTACCTCGACACAATACCTAGCTAAGAACACTTGCAGACGCTTATAGTACAACTGTGTAAATTTTCAAGATAATCGGTTCAGCCGTTTCGAAGTCTATAGGTAACGGACACACACATACACACACACACACGGACACATACACACACACACACACACACAAAGTTCCATTTATAAATAAGTTTAGATTCTGTTTTAATCTTTTTGTTTTTCAATTTTTCTCGTTTTCTCCTCTCTTTTTACTGTTCTTCACTTTTCCTTCTTTTTTCTTTGCTTTTCTTTTTCTTCTCTTCTCTATCGTCTTCATTTTGTTTTAAATTCTTCATTTGCTTTTTTCTTTCTTTTATTTCCACTTACTTTTCTACCTCTTCTTCTTCATGGCTACTTTTTGCCTCTTTACCCATTTTCTTTTTCTCTTTTTTTCATCGTCTTTCCTATACTTTTCTTTTATTTTTTTTTTGTTTCATTTTCTTCTTTTTTTTACTTGTTTCTTTTTTTATTTTTCTAATATTCTTTTTCTATTTTCTTGCTCCCCCTTCTCTTTTCTTTAATCTTATCTTTTCTTTTTTCCTTTTTATTCTTCCTTACTTTATTTTGTTTTTTCCTCGCCCTTCTCTTCGTGGTCTGCTTTTTCTTCTTCTACCTTTCCTTCTATTTCTTTCTGTTGTGGGATATCCCTTTTTTCTATGATAATGGACTCGACTTGAGTATACCTATACTCCTGCCATAGTGAGATACAGAGAGTACCCTAAGAGGTCTGTAATTTACCGAGTGATACCGAAGTTACACAGAGAACACCGCGTCAGTAGTCGTATTACACGAACTTACTAATTTCAGCACGGCTTCACTTCAAAGACTTGTATATGTATATTCCTTACTAATCGTATTCATGTATTCTAACTTGCGTTCCAGTTTGTATTTTTACGTTTAATATAACTTATATTTTTATCTCAATATCTGCTTTGTTGTTCATTATTTTTGTGCGGTTCCTCACCCGGAATCCACAACATTTTCTAATACTTTTTCTTTATTTATTTAAACTATTTTGTTTTATCCTCAAAGATTGCAATGTTATTCCGTATTACCATTTTTTTCTTTGGCTCCATTTAAGCAAACTTTTCTTTTTGCTACTTTTATCTTTGCAACTGGTTGTCTAAGACGGTAGAAGCTTATGTTTTGGAATCTAGGTATGTTTTATAATATTCTTTTTTTAAGGGTCCATTTCTATCCCTTGCCGTTTCTACTTCATATTTCTCCCCAGCCATTTCTGAAACCTCATCCTCACTAACTTGTCTTAAACCCACACCTGTTTCCCAATTTTGTATTCACTACCTTCCCTCCCTAAACCAACACATTCTATAATTTTTCAATGCTGCTTTTGAATTCCATTACTGTACTAGCCTCGAGTTCTGGTTACTCCCCGCGGGTAGGCTACGATAGAACCCTGACGCATGCTCCATGATGGTTTACTTGTACGAAGGATTATTTGTATCTAAAGGGTTCGCATGTGAACCTCACAGCTGGGAAGCTTCTCCGGTGGTTGGGAGTGGACCGCCATGCCGTGAGTTTTTCTTTTCATCTGATATAATAACAAGTCACTTAATTAAAAGACTGGGTGGCAGTCGTGGTGGTGGGATATGTATGAAGATACGAGCAACGAAGGTTGAGATAAAAGATCCAATGACGGTAAGGCGGTGCGCATGCGTTTTCTGTTGCAAAAAAAAAACGAGATTGTAAGAGATGGCGAGAAAACGAAAATAAAGAAAATGGTAGAAATAGAAAGTAAAAAGATTATGATTGCGACATAGAAAGAAAAAGTTGATGACAAGTAAACTAAAGATGGCGGGGTTAGTTAAAAAATTTAAAAAGAAGAGAATGCTGAGTTAACTTAAAATACACTACCGGCCATAAATATTCGGCCACCCCAGAGTATTAAATAAATGATGTATTTCATACTATTTTTTTAGTATTTATTACCAAATGAATAATTGTAAATGAATTGGAATGGTTCTTTTGTTAATACTGCACAATAACATATGCATCAAATGAATTTATAAATATTTAATAATTACCTATATTGCAGTTTCATCAATGAAAGAATGAAGAAAATTTAGGGTGATTTGGACGAGTTCATCTTTCTTTCCTTGCCTTGTAAAATTTTGCAAAGTAATAATAACAAAAGAACCATTTAATTGTCATGTAGTGTATATTATTGTAGCGATAAGTTATTTTAGGTAAAAAGAAAACATTATTAATGGTGAATTTCACTGTATAACTTAAAGAACAATACGAGGTGTTACCCCCACCCACAAAAATTCAGTGAACGTGCTTGGTATAAATGGTTTTCTCTAAGAGAGAAAAGAAATGAATACAAAATGAGGTTATTTACTGGGGGGGGGGTGATTTTGAGAGATGTATAAAATATTCGAGGACTGACGAAAAACGGTGGGTACCTTGCAAGACGCACATGTTACTTAAGTATTTTTATTGTTATATAAATATGTATTTATTTTTCCTTATTTTATCATATTTTATCATATAGATAGATAGATAGATAAGCTCTACTTTGTATCGAGCACTATTTATAAAAGTAAATGCTTGAATCTACTTGTTCTCTCAGTTTCTTATAATACATATATATACACAAAATATATATTGTGCTATAACTCATTTTTCTTTTTCTTTTTTTTTACGCACTACGAGATCTACTTCAGCTTATGGTTCAAGAACTGTTTCTGGAGATGATTGCCATCTTTCAGGATAACTCATCCATTTATACTGCTAAATTTCTAGCTGAATGGCACGAGAAAGATTATCTGGCCAGCTGGGTGCCTGCGGGCCTGATCCACCTGCCTGCCAGCCGAACGCGCGCTGCGGAGAGCCACCACCAGCCGGCCGAGCGAGCGAGCGAGTGCTTGCCGGCGTGCGGCCGCCATCTGAGGCCCGCTGTGTGCGGTCGTCCAAACCCGGAAAGCCGGTGGCTGACTTCGCCGTGCGTCGGAGTCCCCAGATCTCAGTATCATTGAACATTTATAGTTACTTTCAGAAAACAAACGAGGAATCGACATTTTCCACCATCATCTTTGAAAGAATTGGCGACTGCTTTTAGCTGAAAATGGACAAACATTTCTCTGGTAACAAAACTTTGTACCAGTTGACCTCACGCAGAATCCAAGCTGCAATTACTGCGAAAGGCAATCCTACCCCATATTGAAATAAATGTGCTTTCAATTTCAAGACATTTCCAATATTTCGTCCACCCTCTGTATATGTAGATCTGCCATGAAAAGAAATCGAATCAATTTTATGAGCGAGACAACGGCGGCATTGTGTCATTAAGTCCATTCTCATATTTAGTATTCCCAACAGTAATACTGAAAATTATATTAAGAATATTTGGACATTTCTTGCAATTACCGAATACATGCCTCAGTTTTGGTAGACAGGCTGGAATTTCTAAACAGCCTATGTGTCATCGTGTGTAGATTTTCTACGTTACATAAAACCTTTTCGTTCTTCTTTTTAAACGAAGTAATGGATTTGAAGTGGCAGTAAGTCTCCTATGTAAGATGATCATGTCTCTCAATTCTCCATTTTTCTTTAAATATGTGGAAATCTAAATCTAAACTTATTTATAAATGGAACTTTGTGTGTGTGTGTGTGTGTGTGTGTGTGTGTGTGTCAGTTACCTATAGACTCCGTAACGGCTGAACTGATTTTCTTGAAAATTTACACAGTTGTACTATAAGCGTCTGCGAATGTTCTTAGCTAGGTTTTGTGTCGAGGTACCCCCGATAAATATCGAAAATCGATAATCGAAAAAAATCGGGTTATAGAAGGATTTTAATCAAATTTGGTACACTCATAGACAAAGACATAAGAAACGATATTTAGAAGTTTCAAGGTTGCAGTTCTTACAATAGTGCAGAAAATCGATAATATATATATATATATATATATATATATATATATATATATATATATAAGAGAGATGTTTGTGTGTGTGTCTGTTTATTTGCCTGTATGTCTGCATTTTTTCAGCCCTTTTATTTTAGTTTTTGCTTCGGGTTTGGCTCTAAGTAGGTATAATTGTAGTTCTTAGTCTCAGCCAGGATACCATTTACTCAGATGACTTATTTAGCCTTCAAAATTCAGTTTACGACGAAAAAAACTTATTTCCTATCGATACCAGGAAATCAAAATTTGACTTACATCCATTCATTTTTCTTTCGGTCTACGGTTTTGCTTTAACTGGAAACAACTAGTGCCAACGTCCAAAGAGTCTGAGCTCCAGGACCATGGATTAGTTTTAAAGCTTTCATTACACCCGAGCAACACCGGGCTATACTGCTAGTTTGGAAATATAGCGGCGCATTTTTCTATTAATATTCTTTATAAAGTTTTTGCCAACATTGTTGTGGTTCGGATAATCTCAGTTGCTTGGACTTTCCAATTCCTTACTCAAGTTCTTTATTCCTCAGTGCTCCAATAATTACCACCATCCGATATAGCTTTATATTACATTTAAATAATCCCATATACGAGTTCACTCGACAATACTTTTTAAACTCTACTTACAAATATATCTTGATAATCTGCTTATAAATTTGTTAGGCTCGTTTAATGCTTTTTTTTGTCTGTAAATGTTGCGCTATTTAAAAAAAAGCTTTTCTTTCTTTTATTTTTTTTTCAATTAGTTATTACAAAATTGTTCTATGATATCCTTTTGACGAAGAAAGACAATAAAGCACGAGCAGACACAGAGCCAAAAGAGACAAAACATAAATATGTTATGACTAGCAGTACAGCCCGGCGTTGCTCGGGTGTAATGAAAGCTTTAAAACTAATACATGGTCCTGGAGCTCAGACCCAGCCTAAAGAATATTTGTGTGAAGTTTGGTGAGAATCGGATAAAAATTGTGGATTTGTATAAAGGACAAGCAGACAGATAAACAGACGCACACACACACATCTCTCTTTTATATATATATATATATATATATATATATATATATATATGTATTATCGATTTTCTGCACTATTGTAAGAACTGAAACCTTGAAACTTCTGAATATCGTTTCTTATGTCTTTGTCTATGAGTGTATCAAATTAGATTAAAATCGGACAACTCATACTATGATTTTTTTCGATTATAGATTTTCGATATTTATCGGGAGTATCTCGACACAAAACCTAGCTAAGAACACTCGAAGATGCTTATAGTACAACTGTGTAAATTTTCAAGAAAATCGGTTCAGTCGTTTCGGAGTCAATAGGTAACGGACACACACACAGACACACACACACAGACACACACTCTCACAGACAAAGTTCCATTTATAAATAAGTTTAGATTTCCTTCGCTTATCAATCAATCACTCTAAAGATTTCCTTCGTTTCGCTTATTTGGACCCCGGCTGTAACCCCACCAACGGCTGTAACGTTTTCATTCGCTTATTTTGCTCATCAACTGTCGTAAAGACCTACTTCGCTTATTGGGACCACAAACCGCTGTAAGATTTTTCTCCAGATTTTTTAACCATCAACAAGTGTTACTTTTACTTCCCTTATTTGGACCATCAAACGCTGTAACAATTTTCTTTGATTGCTTGGACTATGAAACCCTGTAACGATTTCTTTCGCTTGTTCGACCAATCAACAGCTTAAGCAAGTTACTTCTATTATTTTCATCAGTCACCGCTATAAAGATTTGTTTCGCATATTTGTACCATTAAGCGCTGTAACGATTTCTTTCGCTAATGTAAACCCTCAAACTATTTTATGATCTGCTTTGTTCATTTGGACTATCAAATGCTGCAACGTTTTCCTACACTTATCTCCACGATAAAGCCATGTAACGATTCCCTTTGCTACTATGGACTCTTAATAACTTTTAGCACTTGCTTTGTTCAATTCCACTCTCTCCAACTCTACCCCTATGTACATCCTAAGTCGTCTGCCATCCTCCTTCTCACAATCGCTCTATGTAACCCCCTGCGCTATAGTGGCAGTGGAATGCCTTGCTTGGGGTATAAAAATAAATAAAAATTGGACTATGAAAAGCTGTAACATTTTCCTACACTAATCTCCACGATAAAGCTATGTAACGATTTCCTTTGCTAATATGGACACTTACTCACTTTTAGCACTTGCTTTGTTCAATTGGACTATGAAAAGCTGTAACATTTTTTTAATCGTATCACCCCGAACAAGGCGGTAGCACCACTGATGTGCAGGGGGCTACGAAATAGTGAAAAGATTGGAAAGATAAAGCCGGAAACCACATCCTAAATAGGGAACATGTTCAATAGACATAGGTGGTGTGTGAACCGGGTGATAGATCTATCTTCCTACACTACTCTCCACGATAAAGCTATGTAACTATTTCCTTTGCTAACATGGACTCTTAATCTCTTTTATGATTTGCTTTGTTTATTTGGACTATCAAATGCTTTAACTTTTTCCTACACTTATTTTGACGATAAAGCCATGTAATTATTTCATTCGCTTATTTGGACCATAAAATCCTGTTACAATTTCCTTCCCTTATTTAGACTATCAAATGCTGTAAGGTTTTATTTCTCTTATTTGGACCATCAAGTGAGTGAGAATTTCCTTCGCTTTCGTAGACCATTAAAACTTGAAATATTTTCCTTTCTTTATATGAACAATCAAGCCTTGTAACGATTTCTTTCACTTATTTGGACCATCAGCCGCTGTGACGATTTACTTTGCTTATTTGGACATACAACAACAGAAGCGTTTTCCTAATCTTATTTCAACGATTAACAGAGAACTGAAAGACAGGAGAATCTCATTAGAAACAAAGAAAAGAGTGCTGGATTGTTATATGATATCTGTCCTTCTGTATGGAAGTGAATGCTGGACGATCTCATCAAAGATGAAGGACAACGATAATGTGGTTTTACTGAAGGATGCTGAGGATACTATGGACAGAGCACGTGTACAACGATGAGGTGTTGGAAAGGATGCAAACGAGAAGAAAACTGATAATAAATATTGGGAAGAGACGAACGCGGTTCCTGGAACAGGTAATGAGTAAGGAAGGCTTAGAGAACTTGATACTCACAGGTCGGATAAAAGGAAGGAGAGACATGGAAAAGCAGCGCAAGACGTACTTGTTAGGTCTGGGCAAATGGTTGACAGAGCGAAGCTTAGAAAAGATCCCAAGAGAAAAATTATTGAGAGCGACAAGAGACAAGTGGAAGTCCATGATCGCCTAAGTCCTGAAGGGACACGGCACATGAAGAAGAAGAAGAAACCCTGTAACGATATATAGACGATAAAACTATGTTACAATTTCTTTCGTTATTTGGACCTTCAAACACTGAAACGATTTCCTTCGTTTATTTCGATGATTAACTTCTGGAAATATTTCCTTTGCTAATTTTGAACATCAGCCACTACAACATTTTCATTTACTTAATTGGACCACCAAAAAAGGGTTACACTTTCCTTCGTTTATTAGACCCATCACCAAAAAAGGGTAACACTTTCCTTCGTTTATTAGACCCATCACCAAAAAAGGGTTACACTTTCCTTCGTTTATTAGACCCATCACCAAAAAAGGGTTACACTTTCCTTCGTTTATTAGACCCATCACCAAAAAAGGGTTACACTTTCCTTCGTTTATTAGACCCATCACCAAAAAAGGGTTACACTTTCCTTCGTTTATTAGACCCATCACCAAAAAAGGGTTACACTTTCCTTCGTTTATTAGACCCATCACCAAAAAAGGGTTACACTTTCCTTCGTTTATTAGACCCATCACCAAAAAAGGGTAACACTTTCCTTCGTTTATTAGACCCATCACCAAAAAAGGGTTACACTTTCCTTCGTTTATTAGACCCATCACCAAAAAAGGGTTACACTTTCCTTCGTTTATTAGACCCATCACCAAAAAAGGGTTACACTTTCCTTCGTTTATTAGACCCATCACCAAAAAAGGGTTACACTTTCCTTCGTTTATTAGACCCATCACCAAAAAAGGGTTACACTTTCCTTCGTTTATTAGACCCATCACCAAAAAAGGGTTACACTTTCCTTCGTTTATTAGACCCATCACCAAAAAAGGGTTACACTTTCCTTCGTTTATTAGACCCATCACCAAAAAAGGGTTACACTTTCCTTCGTTTATTAGACCCATCAACTGCTGTAACGTTTTCTTTAGTATACTTCCACCATCAACAGCTGTAATGGTTTACCACCCGACATAGACCATCAACTTCTATATTTCTTTCATTTATTCGGATCATCAATGATTTCCTTCACTTATATGGGCCATCAAACTCTGAAACAATTCCCTTTGCTTATTTCGACTATTAATAGCTCTAACGAGTTCTTTCTAAATCAACCTTCTCACTATAACTGAACAATAAAAATACTTTAAAACCCTACCTTTTTGTTAATAGTATTTTTAAGTGGATAATTCGAAATGAGAATAGAATGGTTCTTTTGTTATTATTTAATAATTGCCTATATTGCAGTTTCCTCAATGAAAGAATGAAGAAAATTTAGGGTAATTCGGACGAGTTCATATTTGCTTCCTAGACTTGTAAAATTTTGCAAAGTAATAATAACAAAAGAACCATTCTATTTTCATTTGGCAATAAATACTAAAAATAATCTGAAACACATGATTTCTTTTAAAAAACTGGGGTGGCCTAATAATTATGGCTGGTAGTGTATATATATATATATATATATATATATATATATATATATATATATATAGCAAATCTACAGGGTGCGATGGGTAACTTGTCGCTACTTGCCTTGTAAAATTTTGCAAAGTAATAATAATTCATTTGGCAATAAATACTAAAAATACTATGAAATACATGATTTCTTTAAAAAAAACTGGGGTGGCCTAATAATTTACCGGTAGTGTATATATATATATATATATATATATATATATATATAGCAAATCTACAGGGTGCGATGGGTAAATTATTGCTACTTGCTTGTAAAATGTTGCAAAGTAATAAAAACAAAAGAACCATTCTATTTTCATTTGGCAATAAATACTAAAAATACTTTGAAATACATCATTTCTATAAAAAAAAACTGGATTGGCCTAATAATTATGGCCGGGAGTGTACCCTCCATGCAGTACTATGAGATTTACGAGACGCACGGCCACTTGACGTCGGCTGATAGCCTGGATCGCTCTAAAGAATGTGTTCTTCGTGGTCAGGTTTATGAACGGATCTCGGAGGGAGAGTCCATTATCTGAGGAATAGGTGTGTTTCCCCCATAACAGAAAGTAAAAAGTGAATTAACAAGAAGAAAAAGTAGAATTACAATGAAGTTGAAAGAAACAAAGGAAAAGAAATTAATTCATTAACCCTTTGCAGGTTATTTAAAGCCAGAAAATGCTGAAAGAAGCAGAGAAAAAGAAATTAATTCATTAACTCTCAGTAGGTTATTTAAAGCCAGAAGATATTTTAATTTTTAAGATATTTTTAATCGATATTAATGATTTAGTGATATCGTGTTACTAATTAACCCATAGCTGAGGAGACAAGATATGTTTCCCAAAGATATCTGCGCGTATGTGAATATAACGAACGCAACTGGAATTGGAACACGGCTCTCTGATTAACACCACTAGCCGCACATGCAAGCTTCCCAAGTGGTCACCAATCTAGTTACTGACAAGGTTCGACGTTGCTTAACTTTGCTGGTGGTACAGGAGCCTGTGTTTCAACGTTATATCGCCGTAAGGCAGAAAACGAAATGAGACACGTTCAATGTAGACAAGTACAAAATCTTCTAAAGAAATAAATGAGCTTTAACATCTGAGAAGAGAAAATGAAAGTAAATAGGAATGACATTAAACAGAGAACGAAAGTGAAAGTAGGCTTACTTGAAAAAAGAAAATGTTAAAGGTGCTAAAAAGACACGCAAAGGAAACTACAAGACCTTCTACAGAAAGTGGCTGAAGAAAGTGACAAAAAAAGACTACAAATAAACTGCAAGAAAACAGAATGCATGGTCATCAGTAAAAAGGGCAACCCAAAATCTTATATGCAGGTCGGGGATACTTAAATCAAGCATGTACAAAAATGTAAATACCTGGGAAATGTTATAACAGAAGACGGAAAGTGCGACACGGAGTCTACTTTGAATGATTTGCAATAGTATCTGTTTTCGATTTTTGAAATAGTAATTTTCGTTTTGTTGTTTTTTTCTGTGTCCTCGAGGGTTGAAACGTATTTCTATAATTGTTGTCAATTTTTAAGCGTCTTGTTTGAAATCCATAAGAGTAGGTATGTTTAGTTTTTCCGTATGTCAAAGGTCACATTTTTAAGTAACGAGCAGGAAAAAAAATTTAAATACCTGGGAAGCGTTATAACAGATGACGGAAAGTGCGACACAGAGATCCGAAGGCGAATTGACATGGCGAACGAAGTATTCCAGATGTTGAGTAGAGTATTAAGATACAGGACAATTTCACTAGAAACAAAGAAGAGAGTCCTGGATTGCTGCGTGATGTCAGTTCTTCAATATGGCAGTGAATGCTGGAAATATCATCAAAGATCAAGGGAAAACTTGAAATGTGGTTTTACAGAAGGATGCTGCAAATATCATGGATCGAGCACGTGAGCAAAGATGAGGTTTTGGAAAATAATGGAAACGAAAAGGAAATTAATACTGAGCATCAGGAAAAGACAGCTAAAGTTCCTGGGACATGCAATGAGAAAGGAGGGCTTGGAGAACCTGATACTAACAGACCAGACAGAGGGAAAAAGAGACAGGGGAAAGCAGCGGATAACATATTTGAAGGGCCTGAGCAGGTGGATGACAGAACGGGGGCTGCGAGACGTTACAGGAGAAAGCGTGCTAAGAGCCACTTACTAGGAGCCACAAGGGATAGGGAGACGTGGAAGGCCATGATCGCCTACGTCCTGAAGGGACAGGGCACATAGAAGAAGAAGAAGAAGAAGAAGATGATGAAGTGAAATTAGAAAACAGCTGGGAAAAATGACTGAAACTAAAACAATATGAAAGAAAAGCGAATACTCAATTCAAAAAAGTGGAAGGAGAAAAAAAAATTGAACGAAGCAGAAGTAATTGGCAGAAATGGCAGAGATGAAGAAGAAATTGTGACTTGGGAAAGAAGAAAAATAACCCAGAAGAAAAGGCTAAAAAAATCTAAAAATAAATAAATAAATAAAAACTAGAAAAAACCTAAAGAAAAAGCCAAAAAAAAAAAAAACGTACATGAAAACAGTACAAGGCCAAATCTGAGTTGCGAAATTTGGAGAAGGAAAATCAAAATAAAAGACAAAGGGAAAAATAACATTAGACGAAGCAGAAACACTGAAAGCGGGTGGGAAGAACGAAAAATATAAACCAGATTGATAAAAGTAAAACAGGAGAAAGAGGAACGGAAAGAAATTTGAAATCGTAATGAGATGCAAAAATAGCGAGATAAAAAAAAATCAACTACAGAAAATATAAGACATTTGAAAAATCATACAATTTACTTATATTGTAGATTTCATCTCATAATCGCCTGTTGGGAACCATCTTTCTCTAAATCTAGTCACTAAAAAAAGTAAATGAAAACAAAAGCAAAAACAAAAAAAAAAAAAACATCAGATCTTCTTTCACTTTCTTCATTCCCTTCAGATTTTACCTTTTTACTTTCACCTTCTTGTCGACTCTAGTTTCACTTTCTCTTCACTATTTTATATCACAAAAATACATTTTGGTTTCTTTCTCTCGAGTCTACTTTCACTTTCACTTTCACTTCTCCAATTATCAACATCATTAACACTCTTTTTTCTTTATTCATTTTTAGTTCAATTGAAACCATCATCTGCTCAGGTTTTCACCTTTTAATAAACCGTATTTCTCTTTTCTGTATTTACAATATCTGTAATAATCTACTCCTCATTTCTTCTATGTACCCTGACGTAGGCGATCATGTTTTCCACATCTCTCTATCCCTGGTGGCTCTTGGCACGCTTTCTCCTGTTACGCCATACAACCCTCGTTCCGTCATCCACCTGATCAAGTCCTTCAAATATGTTATCCACTGCTTTCCTCTGTCTCTTTTCCCCTTTATCTGGCCTGTTAGTAACAGGTTTTCCTTTTATTTAACTTTTTTACTTTTCTTCTTTGTTTTTTTTTATTTTTATTTTACTTCACGCGCTTACGTTTTTTCTTTCCCTCTCCTCCTTTGATTTTTCTTTCTTCTTTTTTTCCTTTTCTTTCCCTTCTTATCTTTTAATTTTTTTACTTTTCTTCTTTGTTTTTCTTTTCTTTTTTGTTTCCCTCTCCTCCTTTGATTTTTTTCCTTTTTTTTTTCTTTCTTTTCCATTTTTATCTTTTAACTTTTTTACTTTCCTTCTTCATGTTTTCTTTTCCATCTTCTTTTTTTGTTTTCCTTCTTCTGCTTTTTTAGATCCCGTTTTTGTCCTTTTCTTTTAGTATTACTTGACGATTTTTTCTGCCATTCTTTTTACTTCATTTTTTATTTTCCGTTTTTTTTTTAGCATTCTTCAACTTTTTCTTGTTTTAGTTTCTTCTTCTTCTTCTTCTTCTTCTTCTTCTTCTTCTTATTTTATTCCATCTATCAAATCCACATCCATTAAATTTATTCCACGTTGGAAAATTACTAACTTCTTCTTCTTCTTCTTCTTCTTCTTCTTGCTTTTGTGCGCCTCCACTTTTCTTTCTGCTTCTCTTCCTGTTTCTTCTTTTTCCTCCTCTTCTTCTTCTTCATCATCATCATCATCAGCTTCTATTTTTTCCTCATTATTCTTCTTATTTTCCTCAACCCTTTCTTCTTTTATTTTTAGTTGTTTAAAATTTGTTTTTTTATGTTTATCATCTTCTTTTTGTTTTTCTCTTATCTTCTTTTGAAGCTCGACCACATGTTATTCTATTTATATTTTTCTCCTTCTTCTCCTCCTCCTCCTCTAACTCCTCATATTCCTCCTTCTGGAATTTTTTCTTCCGCCTTACTTTTCTTCTTATTATTTTTCTTTAGCCGACTCTTTTAGTCTCATTGTTATTCGTATTTTCGTCTTGAAAAACATGTGTCATTTTCTCTGTATCCTTTTTCTTCTTCTATGTGCCCTTTCTCTTCAGGCGATCATGGACTTCCACGTTTCCCTATCCCTGGTGTCTCTGAGCACGCCTTTTCCTGTTACACCATGCAATCCTCGTTCCGTCATCCACCAGATTAGGTCCTTCAAATATGTTATCCGTTGCTTCCCCCTGTCTCTTTTTCCCTCTATCTGGCCTGTTAGTATCAGATTCTCCAAGCCCTCCTTCCTTATTGCGTGTCCCAGGATCTTCAGCTATCTCTTCCTGATGCTCAGTATTAATTTCCTTTCTGTTTCCATCATTTCCAAGACCTCATCATTGCTCACATGCTCGATCCATGATATTCGCAGCATTCTTCTGTAGAACCACATTTCAGTTGCTTCCAGTTTTTCCTTCATCTTTGATGGTATTGTCCAGCATTCACTGCCATATTGAAAGACGGACTGCACGTAGCAATCCAGTACTCTCTTCCTAATTTCTAGCGAAATTGTTCTGTTTCTTAATACTTTACTCAACTTCTGGAGTGCTTCCTTCGCCATGCCAATTCGCCTTCGGATGTCTATGTCGCACTTTCCGTCTTCTGTTATAACGCTTCCCAGGTATTTAAATTTTTTTCCTGCTCGTTACTCAAAAATGTGACCTTTGACATACGGAAACACTAAACATACCTACTCTTATGGATTTCAAACAAGACGCTTAAAAATTGACAATTATAGAAATACGTTTCAACCCTCGAGGACACAGAAAAAACAACAAAACGAAAATTACTATTTCAAAAATCGAAAACAGATACTATTGCAAATCATTCAAAGCAGACTCCGTCAAATGGAAGGGAAGTTATTGTAGTGAATAGGAAATTAAGAATTAAAATCAACCTTCTTCTTCACTTTTGCAAACATTCACAATGACGTGTGAAACCCTGGTTTTTTCCCAAACAGAAAAAGGATTGACCATGTGCTTAAAGAAAAAGTCGAAGCCAGATTTTGCCAGTAGATGTTAAATTGATTTTTGACTAATAGGAGCAACTTGCATCACTTGAGGACTTCGCGAGTCAGTGTGAAAAATCTAATGGCAATAAAAGGACCTCGATCAGCGTCAGTGAGTCAGTCAGATGGAAGCAGCGAGAAAGACAACACTAAAATGTAACTTCAACTTCAAATTGACCCGGAGATAAGGTCAAGTCGCACCTTGTTCTCTTTCTCCTTATTTCTCGTTTACTGATTCGTTCTACTTCTCCATCCAAAAACATTCCTACTGAATACATACATACATGCGTACGTATATACTCTTTCAACAATTACTACTACAAACATTTTCTACATTTCTTGATACCCATAACTTTATCATTGAACTCGAACTCTACCCTGAACTTCTTAATAATGTTTCTAATCGCACATTAACTTCTATAATTTGTGTTATTCATTCCTTTTAATAAATTTCTATTTTAACATGAAAAATGTATATTTTATTCTTACACTATTCCACACAATTTCACACATTCCAACCTCCCGACAATCAACCTTCTGATGATAATTCTACATAAAACTTGTAAGCTGTAGGGAGTTCGGTTAAGTATGACACAAGATCGAATCGAAGAAGCATTAACCATTTCCCTACGTCTGCATGTTATTGTGTATCGTTTTTTTTTTTTTGTGGATTCCGAGTGAGGAACCGCACAAAATAATGAACAACAAAAACAGATATGGATTTAAAGAAAAGTAGGTTATATTGAACGTAATATACAAACTTGAACGCAGGTTAGTAAATCCAGGTATTCTATTAGTAAGAAATAAATATATACAAGTCTTGAAGTGAAGTCGTTGGAAATAGTATATCCGTGTATAGCTCAGAGCCAGTCTGACTTCTGACGAGATAATCTCTGGGTAATTTCGGTATCTCTCGGTAATTTACATATCAGTTCCTGTACTTCACGATACCTCTAACGGATCTCTCTAGAACTCTATGGCAGCTACCGTGTCTCACTATGGCAGCAGTATATGTACATTCAGTCGAGTTCATTAACATATAAAAAGGGGAGATAGCACAACAGTTTTTTCTTCTTTCTCTTCTTTTTCTTCTTCTTCTTCTTCTTCTTCTTCTTTGATGAAATCTTTTTTCCTCTATTTTATTTGCTTGTTTGAGCTTTTTTCTTCTTATCTTTTTTGTAATTTTCTTCTTCTTCGTCTTCCACACATTTTCAATTCGTGTATTGCTTTTTCTTCTTCTTCCTCTTCACAGATATTCAATTTTTCCTTCTCTTTTTCTTCTTGTTCGTCGTTCACACATTTTCAAATCTTGTTTTTCTTTTTCTTCATTTTCTTCACACATTTTCAATTCTTATTTTTCTTTCCTTCTTTTTTCTTTCACACATTTTCAATTCTTCTTTTTTTTTCTTCTGCTTTTTCTTTCACACATTTCAAATTCTTCTTTTTCTTTTTCTTCTTCTTCGTCTTCTACATATTTCTAATTCTTTTTTTCTTCTTTCTCTTGACATATTTTCAATTCTTCTTTTTCTTTTTCTTCCTCTTCACACATTTTCAATTCTTCTTTTTCTTTTTCGTCTTCCACACATTTTCAATTTTTCTTTTTCGTTTTCTTTTTCTTTCACACATTTTTAATTCTTCTTTTTCTTTTTCTTCTTCCTCTTCACATGTTTTTCTTTTTTCTTTTTCTTCTTTTTCGTCTTCCACATATTTCTAATTCTTTTTCTTTTTTTCTTCTTTCTCTTGACATATTTTCAATTCTTCTTTGTATTTTTCTTCCTCTTCACACATTTTCAATTCTTCTTTTGCTTTTTCTTCTTCGTTGTTCACACATTTTCAAATCTTGTTTTTCTTTTTCTTTTTTTCCTTCCTCTTCACACATTTTCAATTCTTATTTTTCTTTTTCTTTTTCGTCTTCCACACATTTTCAATTTATCTTTTTCTTTTTCTTTCAACATTATTAATTCTTCTTTTTCTTTTTCTTCTTCCTCTTCACATATTTTCATTTGTTCTTTTTCTTTTTCTTCTTTTTCCTCTTCACACATTTTCAATTCTAATTTTTCTTTTTCTTCTTCTTCGTCGTTCACACATTTTCGAATCTTGTTTTTCTTTTTCTTCTTCTTCTTCCTCTTCACACATTTTCAATTCTCCTTTTTCTTCTTCTTTTTTTCACACAATTTCAATTCTTCTTTTTCTTTCACACATTTCAAATTCTTCTTTTTCTTTTTCTTCTTCATCGTCTTCCACACATTTTTAATTTTTCTTTTTCTTTTTCTTCCTCCTCTTCACATATTTTCAATTTTTCTTGATCTTTTTCTTCTTCTTCGTCTTCAACATATTTTTAATTTTTCTTTTTCTTTTTCTTCCTTCTCTTCACATATTTTCAATTTTTCTTGATCTTTTTCTTCTTCTTCGTCTTCCACACATTTTCAATTGTTTTTTTTTCTTTTTTTTCTTTCTCTTCACAGATTTTCAATTCTTCTTTTTCTTTTTTTCTACCTCTTCACAGATTTTCAATTCTTCTTTTTCTTTTTCTTCCTCTTCACATATTTTCAATTCTTCTTTTTCTTCCTCTTCAAATATTTTCAATTTTTCTTGTTCTTTTTCTTCTTCTTCGTCTTCCACATATTTTTAATTTTAATCTTTCTTTTTCTTCTTCCTCTTCACATATTTTCAATTTTTCTTATTTTTTTTTCTTCTTTTTCGTTTTCCACACATTTTCAATTGTTTTTTCTTTTTTTTTTGTCTTCCTCTTTACATATTTTCAATTCTTCTTTCTATTTTTCTTCTTTTTCGTCTTCAACACATTTTCAATTTTTCTTGTTCTTTTTCTTCTTCTCCTTCTTCTTCATCCACACATTTTCAATTCTTATTGTTATTCCACATTTTCAATTCTTTTTGTTAGTAGTAGTAGTTGTAGCATTATTATTATTATTATTATTATTATTATTATTATTATTATTATTCCACATTTGTAATACTTCTTCTTCTTCTTTTCTCCTTCCTTCTTCTTCTCCTCCTTAATCAATGACTGATCTGCGGAAATCTCATAGACGCGAAGAGGCAGAATTCTTACGACAGGAAACAGGTGGCAATAGCAAAAACGGCGATGCTGAAAAAATAAACCGTGTATGCGATGCTTAGATAAGGAGCATGAGACAAGAGCAGCAACTTTTATCTTTTAGTTGGGGAGAGGGTTTTCCCTTTAAATTGGCTGGAACACAAGTGGGAGGAATGAAACGCATTAGATGAATCAGGGTTCTTCAAAATGCGGGTATATGGGTTGGGAGAAAACTAAGCAAAGTTCATACCTGTAGGGTTATGGGGTTCATATATTCACATTAGCGAATCTTAAAAGGATAGATAGATAGATAGATAGATAGATAGATAGATAGATAGATAGATAGATAGATAAAAATATAACTTAGATAATAAAAATATGATTCTGATAGATAGATAGATAGATAGATAGATAGATAGATAGATAGATAGATAGATAGATATATGATTCTGATAGATAGATAGATAGATAGATAGATAGATAGATAGATAGATAGATAGATAGATACGGAAAGGTTGTAAGATAGATAGATAGATAGATAGATAGATAGATAGATAGATAGATAGATAGATAGATAGATGAACAGATTTAGATAGATAGATAGATAGATAGATAGATAGATTGAGATAGATAGATAGATAGATAGATAGATAGATAGATAGATAGATGAACAGATTGAGATAGATAGATAGATAGATAGATAGATAGATAGATAGATAGATAGATAGATAGATAGATGAACAGATTGAGATAGATAGATAGATAGATAGATAGATAGATAGATAGATCATGTACCTATTTTTTTAACATAACTCTAAAACCGCCCAAATCTGCCGCGTGTAAATACACTACTGACTCAGACGACAAATACCCCCGAAAATGCGATTGTTATTGTCACTTTCAACGGACTATTTTTTTTAAATCAATACAGATCATGATTTATTAGATCAGCACAAAATTTTATATTTCTATGGATGATAAAATCCCTCTTAATAGGGAAAAAAATAAGCCTTTCCAAATCAAGATTCAATGATGCGACTGCCGAAAAACTGTGGAATTTACACGTATATTATGGAAACATGACAAAAAAATGACTAAAGTCTTACACATGATCTGACTCAAATCAATCAATTTCTCTCTCTCTCTCTCTCTCTCTCTCTCTCTCACACTCACACACACACACACACACACACACTTTCTTTCTATTCCTATTAAATTATATGAAAGTATGGAATAATAAAGCAACCTCAAAGATGGTGGAAGGTAGGGAAATAAAATAACACTTATGAGGTTGAATAAATTTTGGTGCAGTAGATATCGAGAACTCAGAGAGCCGAGTTCGAATTCCAGTTGAATTCGTTTCATTACCTTATGCTCAAATACCCTTGGAAAAGTTATTAATCCGTCTCTTCCCATTCCAGCTATGGATTAAATAGCAGAACAGATTGGATTCTATAGCCTTGGTTGGTAATCAGTCTACCTCAAAAATTAATGGCAACTTACTGCAGGAAAATCTTCTGTCCATTCATTCATATCTCTTTTGAAACATGATCGCTCAAGCGTGTAACACGTATGGCACTTAACTGACTGACACATGTCTCAATATTTTCATTGAAATTCACTTCAAAAACGCTGCAAACTTTAGCTCGAATTCAATACTTAGCATAATTTTCTTTATGTCTAACGAAATATTCTTTTTGTTAAATCCTTTGTTTAGCTTCGAGAAGGCTTCTTTCTATTTTCTAGGTATGCTTCATCAATTTCCATTTGATTTTACAGCATTATGAAGTTAGGTAGGTACATGTTTTGTTGGCTTATATATTCTGAATGAATGTTCGCCTACTAGATATCTCACATATAAGATACCCTGTTTATATTTAATATTAGTCTTATAGACTTACTTTAAGTTGGTTGGTTGGTTTTATTTAGCGGCATATCAACCTCTATGAGTTATTTTCACCGCAAATTCATGCCTTCAACGACAGATATCTAATTTTATATATATTTTTAATCGTTTCACCCCAAGCAAGGTGGTGCGGAGGGGGCTACATACGAGAAGAGTGAAAGTTTAAACAGGGGAGAGCGAAGAGAAAGACGAGACGAACCAGTTACTAGGAGTGTCTGAGAAAGGGCAAGAGAAGGATGGGAATACCGGTGTGAAGACAAACTGCGAGGGTCAAGTGAAAAAGGAAAAGAACAAGATACAGGAGAGGTTGGGAGACGACAAGAGAAGGACTGGAGTCAACTGAATAAGTGATGGGAATTGGCGTAGTTTATTGATGATAAAATCTATTGTTGGTCTTTTTTTTAGTATATTGCTGGTAATTTCGCTACAAAAATCTCTCTCTCTCTCTCTCTCTCTCTCTCTCTCTCTCTCTCTCTCTCTCTCTCAAAACGTTGGAACTGTAAACCTTATTATACAAACACTCTAACCATCGGACTTTTACTCGGTGTTTGTAATGTTTAGTTTGATAAACGAAGCCTGGCTGATTTGTTTCTTCTTGCTTAAATAGATCCCCACGCTATTGTTGGCGTAGTTTTGTCTTTTCTATGACGCCATTATGTCTGCTTAATATTACAAACACGTCTTCACTTCAAAACGAAGGCGATAATCAGTGAGATTCTCAGTAAAGAAAAAAATATCTGTCTTGAAAAAGGTAACAATCCTAATAATTGCTAGTGGGTCTTCCATTTAGATGGTTCTTCCACATCCGTCACCTTATTGTCTGTAAATTAAGAAAGCGAATTTGGTAAATGCTGTATTGCTTTACAGATATGGAAACGGTTTCAAAACGAAATAAAAAAACAAACATACCGTAAAAAATAATATCGCTTGTTTATTACTGAAGTAGTTTTTTTCTTTACGTTTTTAAGAGTCTTATTAAGGATTTTTTTAAAAATCTTTTCTTGACATGTTTTTAATGATTTTTTTAAGATAGTTTACTTTTCAGTTTTTCCGGGGAGGAGATGTGTTTGAAAAGAGTGCCACAGAGTTTAACCTGGCAAATGTTAATGGATTAAGCATTTCGGAAGAATTGTTGAAAGACGGGTTCATGAAAAAAGCCGAAAAGTGTGCAAGAATACAACAATTTTAAAATGATAATGATGAACTCGGAATATTTTAGAAAAAAATAAATTATTTTATAATTGAAAAGAGATCGTTCCAGGCATCGTTCGGCGTCAAACCAAATCTTTAATCGTCATTTTCATGTGTGCGCGAACATAAAATTTAACAGGACTGACAGAAAAAGACACACAAAAGCACGCACACAAACACATTATAGGATACAAATCCTATATAATCCATCAACCAACTAAAACACACAAATAAATTGCACACCCGCAAAATCGGATTCAAACGACTACAACATTTGGGAAAAGCCCAAAGTAAAATTGCACACCCGCAAAAAGGGATTCAAACGACTTTGGAAAAACCGAATTAAGAAAAATTCACAAGTCAGTGTGAAAAACTAACCCTGAATCCTAATTGGATTAAAAGCAGCAAATTTATAAAAGTCGCATTTACACGCCTAGATGTGAAAAGGCTTCGCTGGAGCCGGCATCTTGAGAAGCTTGACTATTTAAACCACAACGTTAGCTTGTCAAAATCAGTCAACATGGGAGCGGTTAGCTGACCACTTCGTGGCAACGTAACGAAAAAAAATTCAAGAAGCCGACCCGGACGCAGGGCACGTCACGGTTTCATTCGCCCTCTTCTTCCAACATCCTTTTCTTCATTTTCACACCACACCGCTAAAGAGGACACCACAACGACAAAATGGACACACATGTTAAATACCACTCCTTTATTTGTTTTGCCTTCTCTTTCTCTCAACCTTTCGCGACCTACTAAAAAGAGGAAGGAACAAAGACTTTACAATCCGCTACTACACATCCATGAACTCTAAACTTCTGCGGACATTTTAATATTTACATTACTACTACGAACGATTTTAACTACAAAGTTGCATGCATTTTTCTCAATGAACATTATTTTTTCGCAAATATATTATAGTGTTCAGTTAAAATTTCACTTATATTTTCATCTTACACTTTTGTCATTCTGTAAATAAATCTTTGCTTTAATATACACACGAAATATTTTATCCTTTTACATTTCAAACTTCAACATTCTGAAATTGAAATTGTGGGAACTTCAAACGTGTTTGGCACAAGGCCAATTTACCAAGCATCACTGAGGTCCTGACAACATTAATACAAATTGAAAGTCCTTTATCCGAAATTTGGGAGACCGGAGGGGCTTCGGTTTTTTTTTTTTTTGGTTTTTTTTCTTGTTTTTCGGATTCTGGAACAGAGGCTATCTATTTTTCTTCTCTGCACTGTTTTCCCTCAAGACGTAGGTGATCGTGGCATTTCAATATCTCCCTATTCTTTGTGGACCTCAGCACGCTTTCTCCTATTAGCCCATCCAATGCTATCCACTTGCTCAGGTCCGTCAAGTATGTTACACATTGCTCTTCCCTGTCTCTTTTTCCTTTTATCTAACCTGTGAACATCTGATTTTTTCCAAGCCCTCCTTTCTCATTACATTTTCCAGAAACTTTAGGTCTCTTTTCCTGGTGTTAAGTATTAGTTTTCTTTTCGTTTCCATTCTCTCCAAAACCTCATCGTTGCTCATATGTTCGGTCCGTGGTATCCTCAGCAGCTTTCTGTAGAAACTAATTTCGTTTGCTTCAAGTCTCTCCTTCATCTTTGAGGGGGTTGTCCAGCATTCTCTGTTATTTTGAAGAATAGACGCCACTTAGAATCCAGTACTCTCTTCTTCAGGAATTTCTTTTGTCTCTCAATACTTTACTCAGCTTCTAGAATGTATCCTTCTTCTTCTTTAATGTGCCCTGTCCTTTCAGGACGTAGACTATCATAGTTTTCCACATTTTACTAGATAGGACTAAGTTAAAAACGAAAGGTGTTCGTTTCATTCATGTACAATTATTTTTTAATGTATCGATTTCAGATTATTATTATTTCCTATTTTTTGTAGATTAATGTTTAATCGGGGAAATCGGGAAGCCGAGTTCGAATTCCAGTCGAATTCTTTGCATTCACTTACGCACAAATACCCTTAGGAAAGGTATCAATCCGTCTCTTCCCACCAGTTATAGGTTAAATAACAGGACAGATTGGGTTCTTTAGCCTTGGTCGGCAACCAGTCTACTGCAGAAAGCAATGGCAGCCTACTGCGGGATAATCTTCTGCCCAGTCAGTCAGGTTTCATTCGAGACATGATCGCCCAAGCGCGTATCACGTATGGCACATAACTGACTGAATGTTTAATTTAAAATGTAAAAATGAATGTTTATTTATTTATTTAAATGTAAAATATTGCCTAGCGTTCTACCCCCCCCCCCCCCACTCACCGCCGTTTCTTTGCGTCTCGTCTAAGGGTCATGAAATTTCTCCAACAAAGACCGAAAAGGTTCGTCTTTGAGAATTTACGGAAAGTCAAAGAAATTTTCCAACTTTTTTGTCGACTGGAAACGAAATGCTTTCCTTTAGTTTTGCAGGCGTTATCTTTTTGCTAATTAGAACTTATAAAAAAAATTATATCCTTATCCTTCGCCTTCGTATCTCAGTGTCGCATTTTTCGTCTTCTGCTAGAACACTATCCAGATATAACGCCTAGAACTCTAGCATAAACACGATCTCCCTTTACTTTTCAGAACGCATCTTCTACATATGCCCTGAAGATAGTTGTATATAAATATCAGGGTATACCTTGAGAATAGTTTCATATAAAATTTTATAAATTCTGTGTGTATACGAATACAGTATTTTTGGGCTATGCAGGCCTTTAACGACAAGCACTTTATTTTCAATAAAAGAGCTCAGTATTAAAAAATCGTGCATTACAAACAGCCACACATGATACTGTTATTTTATGCGGCAGACTGGTGGCCAACCAAGGCTATAAGACCAAATCTATTCTGCCAATCAATCAGTTAAGTGCCACAGTCGATACACGCTTGGACGATCATGACTCTTTCCATTTCATGACTGACTAGGCAGAAGATTTGCGCGCAATACGTAGCCATTTCTTTCTGCTGTAGAATGGTTAACAACCAAGGCTATAGAACACAACCTGTGCTGCTATTCAACCTATAGCTGGAGGAGAAGAAATTGTTTCGTATCTTTTCCAGTAATATATATATATATATATATATATATATATATATATATATATATATATATATGATCAGAGTACAATTAAACAACATTTCTCTGAAAAAGATAAACATGTAATTAATATCAGACAGATTTTGTAATATTTCTGTCAACACGTCAGGAGATTTCATAAATTGATTGCAGATTTTATCATTTGTATATATTAAGTCAAAAATTAATTTATGTGCAAGTTATTAGTGCGAGGTTGACTTATTCTCATTGTGAGTGTCTTTTTGCGCACGGGTGTGCGCATGTCCGTATGAATGCGTATGCCGTTGATATTACTTCCGTTCATTATTTTCTTGTCTCCTTGTTCTTTTTCCTTCTTTTGTTTTCTCTGAGTATCAAAGATAATGTCATTTCCGGTAACTGAGTCAAAACCTTTTTTTAGATTAATTCCTTTTCCCAAATATCCCAAGCTTTCTTAAGTTGCGCTTATTTGACAAATATAGAGATATTCTGCATTTTTAATTATTTTTATTATTTCTTGATTAAATGTTTTTATATTTTTTAAAATTAATATTTAACTGACAAGTGTGTGTGAAGATGTGTTTGTGTGGGGTGTAGCATTGTGCTTGCCTCCACCCCACAAAAATTTCACGTAAAAATGTTTTTTTTTTACTTTCTTTACGGGAACAAAAATCATGATGACTACTTACTAAAAATATATAACACATTACTCAATAAATTCCAGCCCTAACTAACAAAACAACAACTTTTAGGCAAAATTCGACTTCATTCATCAACATAGTCTCCTTCTTGAGTGATACACTGATTCCAACGCTTCTCTAACAATTCGATGCCTTTGGATTCAAAATACACCTCAGTTTCCAATATCACTTCTTCACTGAAGCCAAATCGCTTTGCCTGGAACATTTTTTGAGGTCTACAAAATGCCACTAGTCGCTTGGGGACAGATCTGGAGAATAGGTAGATGCAGAAGCAATTCAAAGTGCAATTCATGTAGTTTTGCCATCGTTGCGATCGCCGTCTGACATGGTGCATTGTCAAGGTGAAAGATCACTTTTTCTTCATTTGTGGCTGTTTTTGGTGATTTCTTCCTTCAAAGCACAGATAATGCTATATAATATTTACTGTTGATGGTTCTTCTTTTCTTAAGGTAATCGATGAACAAAATACCTTGCGCATCCCAAAATAGTAGCTTCACTGAAATAACTGTAATTTGTAAACTAATAACCCGATTGGGCCCAAATTTTGTCACGTGCCATTTTTAGGTTAGTACTTCATAAAAATCATGTGGATTCTTTTATTAGTGGTTCCATCTATATGTCAAACCTGGGACTTATTGAGTGAGGGGTTAAATGCAGACGCTTTGACATTTTGACATTTACTCAGCATGAAACACCTTGTAAGTAACCAACGAACAAAGGTGTTGTTGTGACGATGGCTAACAAAACGCTGTCGCCAATGTAGGTTACGTAGATGAGGGAGGGAACCTCTACCCAAGGGAGATGTGGTAAATTACAACAGATGTACATCACCCAGGAATATTCCCAGTGCTTTCTGAATTTTTCATTTGTGGCAAATCATGCCTACACAACTTTCGGATTTTTGAGGTTTTCGGATTTGAGAATTTAGAATAAAGGATAATCAACGTGTATTAATAATATATCCGATATTAACAACAACAAAAAAAGAGACAGGCACAGATTCAGAAAACGGTGAGTCGCTCACTCAAAGAAAAAAAGACTCAGGCACCCTTAGAGATTAAACATAGACACACTTTCAGAGATAGATACGCTGTAGTGGATAGGAAATTAAGGTTTATTTTTTTATTTCAGTTACAAAAATCTCACAATGTTTCGGCTGTTGTGCGTTTCTGATTTCATCAGGTTTATATTTGTCTTTATTTAACACTGTGGAGGTAATCTGTTCTCGTTCCAAAACAAATGTATAAAGATATGGTCTAGTTCTTATTTTTAGTCAGCCAGTCAGTTAAATGCTATACGGGATACACGCTTGGGCGATCATGTCTCGAAACAGACATGACTGACTGGGCAGAAGATTATCCCGCAGTAGGTTGCCATTGCTTTCTGTGGGAGACTGGTTGCCAGCCAAGGCTATAGAAACCAATCAATCATGTTATTTTGACTCATAGCTAAAGGGGGAAGAGATGTATTATAATATTAAGTAGTATTTAGAGGGGAACAGTTTATTACTTCATAACAATAGAAAACAGATCCCCCACTTTGTGCCCAGGAGTAGCTTTAATCATGTTTCCAACTATTATATTCAGTCAGTCAGTTAAATGCCATACGTGATACACGCTTTGGGCGATTATGTCTCGAAAGAGACATGACTGACTGGACAGAACATTATCCCGCAGTAAGTTACCATTACTTTCTGCGGTAGACTGATTGCCAGCCAAGGCTATAGAACCCAATCTGTACTGCTGTTTAACCCATAATTTGAGGTAAGAGACGGATCAATACTTTTCCAAGGGTATTTACGCTTAAGTGAATACAGGGAATTCAACTGGAATTCGAATTCGGCTCCCCGATTTCTCGTTCCGAGCCGATATCGACTGTTTTTTAATATTGCTCAGTTAATATTCGCTCTTATCCACTGAGTTCAATTGCAAACTTTCCGGTTCAGAGATTGAACCCACGGAGAGAACATGACAAGAAGCACACACACACACAGTATGTTTAACTCATCGTTGAGATGGGGAGAACAGAAGTGGATACATGTCTTTCCCAAGGGCATTAGTACGAATTGAACACTCGACTCCCCGATTCTATTTTCTGTTAATCCACCTTCTGTTAGTGTTCGAATTGAGGAATCTGAGAGCCGAGTTCGAATTCCAATCGAGATCATTGCATTCACCTACGTGCTAACCCCTTTGGGAAAGGTATGAATCTATGTCTTCTTCCATCAGCTATGAGTAAAATGGCAGAACAGACTGGGTCCTATAGCCTTGGCTAATAAAATACAACCCCTAGTCCGCTTAGTCAGATTTCGTTTAGGGGTAGCAGGTTCGTTTCACGGAGCAGGCTCAACCGATCCCGGATAAATGACTCAACACGTACAAATAAATACACCGCATTTTATATACTGAGTGTGTATTCATTTTTATGCGATAAAATATCTAGATGTGTTTAAGATCTTATCAGAGTGGTTCTGGCCATGACAGTTAATTTCATCCGGCAGCAAAGCCTCTGATTGGGTGGTTGTGAGGAGCGTAATTGCTGTTGTTCTCAGGTCCACCGTAATCCGGAGTGGTAGCACCTGTTAGGATCCCAGCTATGAACAAATAGTTAACCCCCAAACCTATGAAAGTATAAAAATACACTTTTATAGAAATTTATACATAAAAATAGACTTTTATAGAAAAATATACATTTTTGAAGGAAAAATATTACAAAAACTACATTTTTGAAGAAAAAAAATTATTCTCAGCAAAAATTTTTGAATACAAAACCAAAAGACATTTTCAGTTCTCTAAAATAAAAGAGAATAAAAACCAAAACTTTTCATTAAAATCTAAATCAACCTTCTCACTATAACTGAACATTAAAAACTACCTTAAAACCCCACCTTTTTGGCATTAAATAACCCACAGAGATGTTGATATGCAGTTAAACAAAACTCAAACTTAAAACTCTTATCAGAGATCAGTTTTGATGCAAAAAAAAGTAAATTATCACAGTATCCGGTTCTGGAGTGTTTAAAATGACATTAATAATTATATGATCCCAGAAACTGTGTCCTCCTAGTTAAACTTAATAAACCAGAATAATTAACTCAACTTTCGGTGTAATAACACAAATCCTTCCGGAGAAAAAGTTTACAGATTCACACAAACAGCACCAGAATAGTAATATCATGATGGGCTAGCTTCTAAAACTGTTTAGTCAGCCTAGTATTTTTTGATACAAGGTCATTAATGAAGGACACACAGTGAGGACTGAACTCTGTAAACGTAAAAACATTTGAGAAGAGCTTGCTAATCGACATTGGGTCTCGAATCGCAACAGGCTCAAAGTGATGGACTGAATATATTTAATGTGACAGCTTTTAGTTTTTCTTGTTACTTGATCGAACGGCGTTCACGAATCTGTTTATAATAATAAATCTTTTTTTCAGCTCAGCCGTTGACATTTACCGTTCAATCGAGGCCAAAGAACAAATCGCGGAATAAAATGTCATATAACGTAGGCTGCTTTTGTACTGGCGTCTTATTTTACTTGTTTATTTATTATAGCTTCTAATTCATTTTCAAATGTCATATTCAAGTTACTATATATATGTCTTGTTCCTTAGTCTTCCTTTTTCTTTTTCTTCTTGGATTATGGATCACGGCGTAAAGGTTTTTGCACATTTATAAGATTTATCTGTTTCTATATAGTACAGAAAATCGGATTAGATAGATAGATAGATAGATAGATAGATAGATAGATAGATAGATATGAACAGACAGAGATAGATAGATAGATAGATAGATAGATAGATAGATAGATAGATAGATAGATAGATATGAACAGACATAGATAGATAGATAAATAGATAGATAGATAGATAGATATGAACAGACAGAGATAGATAGATAGATAGATAGATAGATAGATATGAACAGACATAGATAGATAGATAGATAGATAGATAGATAGATAGATAGATAGATATGAACAGACATAGATAGATAGATAGATAGATAGATAGATAGATAGATAGATAGATAGTATATATAAAATTAGATAGATAGATAGATAGATAGATAGATAGATAGATATGTATAAAATTAGATAGATAGATAGATAGATAGATAGATAGATAGATATGAACAGACATAGATAGATAGATAGATAGATAGATAGATAGATAGATAGATATGAACAGACAGAGATAGATAGATAGATAGATAGATAGATAGATAGATAGATAGATATGAACAGACATAGATAGATAGATAGATAGATAGATAGATAGATAGATAGATAGATAGATAGATAGATAGAACAGACATAGATAGATAGATAGATAGATAGATAGATAGATAGATATGTATAAAATTAGATAGATAGATAGATAGATAGATAGATAGATAGATAGATAGATAGATAGATAGATAGATATGAACAGACAGAGATAGATAGATAGATAGATAGATAGATAGATAGATAGATAGATAGATAGATAGATATAGATAGATAGATAGATAGATAGATAGATAGATAGATAGATAGATAGATAGATAGATAGATAGATCTAGCTATTTCCCTGATATCTTAATAATCAAGATTGAAATCATCGGTTAAACGCAACTGCAGAATCGAATTGAATAGAACTGAAGAGTGTCTTACCTGCCAACTTCTTGTTGCTCGTTCTCGTTGACTTGCTGTCACTTGTTCTCGCCGACTTGTTATCACTTGTTCTCGTTGACTCGCCGTTGCTCGTTCTCGTCGATTTGTTGTCGCTTGTTCTCGTTGAATTGTCAGGGTCACCTTAGGGTCTAATCCTGGTCCCGGCACCAGATATAACATGATCCCTGGATGTACCTGAGTTAACCCTTCCCAATCCGCCCACGTTGTGTTTGTTTGATCTTGCACTAACCAAACTAGGGTTGCCTGTTATCACCTGGCTAGCTCAGTCCAGATAAGCTCTAGTTCTGTTATTTAACCCATAACTGGAGGGGAGACACGGATTAATAACTTTTCTCAAGGGTATTTGCGCGTAAATGAATGCAACGAATTCAACTCGAATTCGAACTCGGCTTGATTGATGCTTTGAAAAGATAAAAGTACATTAATTTTCTCATAAATGCAAGTTCACGATCACATGTCTTTAAATAACTTACGTACCATTACTTTTTGATGTTCTTTGTGATTCAGTGGATATCGGCTCGGAAGGAGAAATCGGGGTGCCGAGTTCGAATTCCAGTTGAATTCCTTGCATTCACCTACGCGCAAATACCCTTGGAAAAGGTATTAATCCGTCTCTTCTCTCCAGTTATGGGTTAAATAACAGGACAGGCTGGGTTTTATAGACTTGGCTGGCAACCAGACTACTACAGAAAGTATTGGCAACCTACTTCGAGATAATCTTCTGCCCAGTCAGTCATGTCTTTTTCTAGACATAATCGCCAAAGCGTGTATCACATTTGGTACTTAACTGATGTATGGCTCATAAATATATTTCAGGCTAACTGTGAAAGTCAAGGTAAACTATGGAGGAAGCTAAGTAATGCAATTTAATTCCTAATGAACCAATATTAGTAAATGCAGTTCTAATTTTTGAATTTCTTTATTACTTAATATTTAAAAATTTATTTACTTTTTAATGTAATTATTCTTTATTATTTTATTGGATCAACCTCATGAACTAGTTGGTAACAACTAATTGTTTATCACTTAAGTTCAGTATATGGACTTCCGCGTGTGTTTCTAAACTGTCAGCTTGTCGTGTCTATAAAGAAATAAAAAATAATTATACTGTCGCAGTGACGTGTCCGTAAAATATATAAATTAATTATAGTGTCAAAAATTGTAATAAAATAATTATAACAATTATAATTATCATTAATTTACTCATTTTAAACCAATGAGAATCGATCAGACTTTTTTTTTCTACACACAGGCAAACACGTGACATTTTTACCATCGAACACACAGTCAGGTCATTAACACGTGAGTCAACAAAAATTTTGTTTTCTTTCGTTGTGGCGCAGTAGATATCGGCTAGGAACGAGAAATCGGGGAACCGAGTTCGAATTCCAGCTGAATTCATTGCCTTCACTTACGCGCAAATACCCTTGGGAAAGGTATTAATCCGTCTCTTCCCTCCAGTTATGGGTTAAATAATAGGACAGATTGGGTTCTATAGCCTTGGTCGGCAACCAGTCTTCCGCAGAAAGCAATGGCAACCTACTGCGAGATAATCTTCTGCCCAGTCAGTCATGTCTCTTTTGAGACATGATCGCCCAAGCGTGTATCGCGCATGGCACTTAACTGACTGACTGTAGAATAGCTGACACGCGTCTCACGCTCTTAAAGGTGGAATGGTCTCTGGGCCAAAATAGCTATATAAAGATGAATAGCAGTCAGAAATTCGCAGTGTCTTCGATATTCTGAACGATCGACTGCGTGGGTCAGTCTTTCACTTTGACTCTGCCTTTGGGAGGATAGGCACCCAGAATGGGCTCCGCCAAAGGGTAGAGTCTCCTCTAAGGAAAAAGCAGACATAGTTTTTTGTCCGAGCTTTTTTGTCCGAGGTGGTTGATACCTTCGGAGTGTCATTGAGATTCTGAGGAGATCGACTGCGTGCGTCAGTCGTTCATTTTGTCGGACTCTCTGCCTTCGGGCGGAGAGAAACCCTGAAGGGTAGAATCTCGTCTAGGGAAAAGCCGACATGAATTTTAGTCCGAACTTACGGGCCCAGTTTTACCCAGGTCAATTGGCCTTGTGTCGCATCTACCTCGGGCTTCTGCCCTTGTGGGGAGGTCGTAAATATTTCAAAATGTCATTGACGATTACTATTGGACAGTGCTCTCTGCGACTTTAACAACTTAACCTTTTCTCTCTTTTCTATGTGCAAACTAAAGGTGAAACACCGAAGATTGAAGAAGCCCAGTACAGCACCAAAACTGAAATACAACACGCGCGTGAATGACCTCAACCTACAGAAGGAATATACTAACAGCGTGAAAATCGAATATGAAGAAAAAATTGGAAAAGGACAATCGAAAGAGGACTCACTCAAGGAAGCGATAGTGACATCAGCAAACAACATTGCCCCGAAAAGAAATTAGACGCAGAAAAAAAACCAGTGGATGACTGAAGAGATTCTTGACATGATGCAAAGGAGGCAGAAAATGATATCAAGACATGGAATGGAGTACAGGGAACAACACAAGGAAATAAGAAGAAAATGCAGACAGGCTAAAGAGGAATGGCCCAATGACAAATGTGCCGAAGTAGCGAGATTGAGCAGGAATAATAAAGCAGACATGCATAAAGAAATAAAAGAACTGACAGGACAAAAAACCCTGCTCTTCAACAGGATGTATAAAAATCAAAGATGGAACAATCATATGGGAGAAAGAGGATGTTGTAGTGAAATATCCTGTCCTACCCAGGAATTGGTATGGCCCGGGTTATAAAAGATCTAGACGGGAACGAACTACAGAGTGGTCGAGAGTGTTCGTGACTATACGGGAATCTTCGTCATTATACGAGAGTAATCGTGATTATACGAGAAGTCGAGAGCCATCGGCCTTTGACGAGCGTTAGACATCACTAGACGGAAGCCTTTTTCTCAAGACTGACGCATACGTCTTATACAGAGACATTGCCTTCTTGATTGTTATTCTTGTTCACTGTTCCTTGGTGTACGTGTATTTGGCATATTGTACTGAGGTATGATATATCTCTCTTTATATATCCTCAGTGTTAAGAATCATTTCTTGCACTATTCTTTCTGTGTTTATCTCCTCCTGGAATACAACAGAGGAAATACTCCAACGATGGCAAGAATATATAAAATATCTTTTCCACCACAAGAGAGAGCAACTGATAATACACATAATAAAGATGTGGACGGACAGGAAATATTAATGTCTGAAGTGGAATCTGCAATTGCCAAACTGAATAGAAACAAAGCAGCTGGACCAGACGGCATAGTCATAGAGCTGCTGATAGACATGAAAGAAGTTGGCATAGAGGAAATTACAGAAATAATAAATGAAATTTAGATTAGTGGTGTAATACCAGATGAGCTCAGCAAGTCGATCTTTATAGCACTACCTAAAAAGCCAGGAGCAAACGAGTGCAAACTCCACAGAATCATCAGTTTAATGGGCCATATAACAAAACTGATCGACCGAATCCTGATGAATAGAGCAAGAAGCACAATCAGGCCAGAGATAAGATAAGAACAGTGCGGTTTCGTCAAAGACACTGGAACAAGAAACGCAATATTTATGATTATGATACTCTCTGAAAGAGCAATACAAATGAAGAAGGACTTGTACCTATGTTTTATTGATTATGCAAAGGCGTTTGACAAAATACGCCACAAAAAATTGATGTAGATGCTTGGCGGCCTTGACATATTTGGGAAAAACCTATGAGTAATCAAGAATTTTTAGTGGCAGCAAACTGCCTGCATACGGACAGGTAACGAATTCAGCAGTTATACAAAAATTAACACGGGTATTGTGCTGTAGATAATTCAGTGCACATCATCGGGTATCGTACTGCTACCCGGCGATACAACTTTTTGCAATCAACAAAAGTTCTAGGTAAGAAAACACCAGCTTGTTTTTGCATATAACAAAAAGAAAACATACGAGAAAGACTGTACATACATTACTTATTCTTTGCCTGTCGGATTCCAATTCATATTTGATCGACATTTGACCCCAAACTCACAATTTTTTTCAGTATTACAGTCTATCATTTCTCGAACAGCACATAACAACCAGATAATAAAAAAATATTCGTCTATATTCCTGAGATGATGTAATTTTTACAGTATTTACATTATTTGGACTATTGTCTTCATCTTTGTTGCCATTTGTAGGACGTTTCGGCCGTTCTGTAGAGTCCTGATTGCCAGCCAGCCCTCTTTTGTGATGTTTGGTTAGGGTGGCTTGGCTTTCTCCAGTGTCTGTCTCACTTTCCATCTTTCCATCCACCCGATCCTGAGGGATGTTCAAGGTTATCTCCTCGATGCGGGTAATGATGTCTAAGTATGGCATCCGCCTGATGGTTGTTGCGAAGTTGAGACCCTTGTTCAGCACTGACTCTTCGGAGGCACTCAACTGATGTTGACTGATGTTGACTGATGTTGACAACTGCCTTCACAGGTGGGTGATGGACCTCGTGTATCCTTTTCAGATATTTTAATCTATCTAGTTTCTGTACTTAGTGGACCGTGACTGCATAGAATTCTTGCCTGAAGGATTTGTCCAACTCTTGCCGCATCCTTTTTCGGTTTTCTTCATCAGTGATTCTGCTGGGGAATGTGTCGAGCCTCTGGGAGATCTCGGAATGTCATTTTTCTTTCATCCATCGGTTGTACTGGATACGTTCTCGGACCAGGGCGTGTCCCGCTATTTCTGCTACCAGACGCACTCTCTTTAAACTGATGGCAAATCTCGGTGCCAAGCTTGCAGTGATGAGTCGTAGTTCCATGCATCGATGTAGGAATGTCAGGTGGTTTGATATTCGTGTCAGCTTCAGGCAGAACTTTTCTACTTGTCTCCATATTTTTGGTGTGTCGGGTCAGTTCCAATCCTTTAGTATTTATCTATATTTCTGAGATGAGGTAGTACTTAGAGTATTTACATTATTCGGACTATTGTATTCATCTTTGTTGCCATTTGTACGACGTTTCGGCATGACTACCAAAAAGAGGCTCTACGCAAAAATGGATGAGAATTATTTTTTTATTTTTTTTTAATCATCTCACCCCAAGCAAGGCATTCCACTGCCACTATTGCGCATGTGGCTACATAGGGGAAGGTAAACAGAAGGAGTGGTTAGACATAGGGAATGTCAGGAGGAAGATGACAGATGAGTAAGGATACCGAGGATGAGGGTTGGGCAGATGGAAAGAGTGTTTGATAGAATGGGAGCAGGTTAGTGTGTTAGGAGGTGTCTATTGGCCTTACATTTAAACTCCTGGAGATTGTAGCCCTCGGAGAAGCAACCGTGTGGAAGGGAATTCCACAGTCGGGAAGTGCGAGGAAAGAAACTGTTGGAGTAGAAGTTGCGGTTGCGGTTGCATTTTATCGGTTTCACTGTAAAAGGGTGGAATTCAGTTGCTAATCTAGTATCTCGTTCAAATTCGTATTTAGGGGGTACCAGTGATCTAAGTTCATCGGAGCAGAAGCCGTGAAATTATTTATAGAAGAGACACAGGGAAGCCACGTCGCGCCGGTGGGAGAGAGACTGCAGGCGGTCTGCCAAGTCGGTATCTATCACATTACAGACCCTCCTCTGAACCTTATCGAGAAGCCCGAGGAAAATAGCAGGGGCACCCAACCAGATATGGCAGCAGTATTCAATGCATGGGCGGATGGTAGATTTATATATGTGCAGGATAGAATTAGACGGAAAAAACTTCCGGGCCCTACACAGAGAACCGACTTTCATAGCAGCGGATTTAGCAATGGATTCGATGTAGTCATTCCATTTGAGGTCCGCTGAAAATGTGAGACCAAGGAGGCGTAGTGTTTTACTCTCTGGGAGGCAAGCCTGGTCCATGCTAATGGGAGGTAGGTGAGATTGTCGATGATCGTTAATTATATACTCTAGTGATTGTAATAAAGGATTCGGTTCGAAATTCCTGGCACCTGAAGATGGTCGGAGCGTACAACGGCCGAAACGTCGTACAAATGGCAACAAAGATGAAGCCAATAGTCCGAATAATGTAAATTCTGTGAAAAATAACCTCATTGCCACGTCTTGCTGGTTCTTATTTTTACGAGTATTTTTGTATATATAACTGTAAGTGGATTTATGATTATTTACTCAGAGTTATAAAACGCCTACAATATGTATACAGCAGCTTTTTCAAGTCAATAAAAATGACCGAGCGAATAGATCCTGTAAATCATAGGGAGAACCACTGCAAACAATAACAGAAACCACATATTTTGAAGACTTTTAAGAGAAGCTATATACGGATAGCACAGGATACAATAATGACATAACAATGACGTGGTTCGTTCCACACTAACTGTCAAACAAAAGGTTAAGAAGGATTTGGTTGAATTTGTTTAATGGCATAGCAACAAATCCATGGGTTATTTAATGCCGAAATCGAAATATTTTGAACGTAATTGCATGCCTTCAAATGTATTGCTGGTCATTTTGTTACAAATATGTATTTTTATACTTTCATTTTGTTTTGTTTTTGTTTGGGGGGGTACGCTATTTGCCTATAGCTAGGACCCTAACTGGTGCTACCACCTCACGTCAGGGTGTACCTAGGAACCACAATTTTATGGTTTCAACTACAGATAATATGTATTACTGGTAATTTCACTATTAAAATGTCTTTTTATACTTTTATGTTGTTTTGTTTTTGTTTGGGGTTTCATTATTTGCCTATAGCTGGGACCCTAACTGGTGCTACCACCTCACATCAGGGTCGGCCTAGGAACAATAATCTTATGGCGTCAACTAAAGATAAAATGTACTGCTGGTCATTTTGTTATAAATATGTATCTTTATATTTTCATGGTTTTTGTTTTTGTTTGGGTGGTTCAGTATTTGCTCATAGCTAGGACATGGGAACACACATCAGGGGGGACCTAGCAACAATAATCTTATGGCTTCAACTAAAGATAAAATGTATTGCTGGTCATTTTGTTATAAATATGCATTGTTGGTCATTTTACTATAAATATACTTACATGGTTTTTGTTTTTGTTTGGGTGGTTCAGTATTTGCTCATAGCTAGGACCTGGGAACAAACAGCAATTAAGAGTTGACCGCACGCATCTCTAAACCACCAATCTCTCGATCAGAGGCCTTGCTGCCGGATGTAGTTTATCATCAAACCGAGGACTACGTTAAGGAAGAAGCTCCCTCACCATCAATACTGAAGAGAGATAACAGTGGACTTGAGAAACCTATTTCTCCTGATAAATTGTTTTAATAGAAAGATTTTCATTAATTTCAACTTACAGTGGTACTGGCTGCTCGGTCAGAGAATTGATTTTAAGGAAACTGACATTGCTATTACACATCCAACTTAATGCACGAGCCACTGGCACCACAACGATCAAGATAAACATGTATAAAAAAAACCTTAGCGAAATACTACTCGTTCACTCAGCAGCCATAAATTTAGATATTACTCGTAACGAACACTGCCGAAAGATCCATGCTACAGAGTGCATCGTTGCAAGAGAAAATAAAAATATACAACCTGGTTATCTGGTCGCACGTGCAACGCACTGCGCATGCTTCGCCTCCGTTTTTCTTATTGGATAATCCGCAGGGCGTTTTGAATGCATGCTGGTACAATCTCCATAAATCTTTTTTTTTTTCCACTGCAATAATGTTCTTGCGTAAATTACTCTCTCACTCTCTTTCAATCTCTCTCCATCTCTATCTATCTATCTCTCTCACAACACACTCACTCACTCATCTTCAGTCTTTTTTTTTTCTTCTTTAGTCTCGTAATAGTATTTTTTTTATAGTGTACACATCTTTATTTATCAAAATTTCTTTTCTGATATGCTATTTCTCCACTGGTTTATTTCGCTTCACACAATTTTATCTTTTATTCCGTCTCTCCTATCACACCCACTTTGTATATCTCACATCCACTGTATCTCGCTTTCCGTTTTCCCCACTCTCCACGTATATATATATAAGTAAATACATGAACAAAAAGGTAAATAAACCAACGAGTTCAACAACTTAGTTACAATATATATATATATATATATATATATATATATATATATATATATATATGTCAGATTAAATAAATTGCAAACACTATGTTTGCTTATTTTTATTAAAATCCGTTCATACTCACGGATAATCTTTCGCGTATTAGAATCAAAAGATGTCAGAAATAAGCTGTAACGGTGAGAGATGCTATTTTCATTGATTTCTTAAGGTACCCAAGTACTTTCAACCTCTTCTTTTTCTTTCATTCATTTCTTAAGGTACCCAAGTACCTTAAGAAAAAAGTGAAAATAACATCTGTCAACGTTACAGCTCATTTCTAACATCTTTTGATTGTAATACGCGAAAGATTATCCGTGAGTATATTTTTTTTAATCATCTCACCCCAAGCAAGGCATTCCACTGCCACTATTGCGCATGGGACTACATAGGGGAAGGTAAACAGAAGGAGTGGTTAGACATAGGGAATGTCAGGAGGAAGGTGACAGATGAGTAAGGATACCGAGGATGAGGGTTGGGCAGATGGGAAGAGTGTTTGATAGAATGGGAGCAGGTTAGTGTGTTAGGAGGTGTCTATTGACCTTACATTTAAACTCCTGGAGATTGTAGCCGTCGGGGAAGCAATCGTTTGGAAGAGAATTCCACAGTTGGGAAGTGCGAGGAAAGAAACTGTTGGAGTAGAAGTTACGGCTGCATTTTATCGGTTTCACTGTAAAAGGGTGGGATCTAGTTGCTAATCTAGTATCTCGTTCAAATTCGTATTTAGGGGGCACCAGTGATCTAAGTTCATCGGAGCAGAAGCCGTGAAATTATTTATAGAAGAGACACAGGGAAGCCACGTCGCGCCGGTATGATGAGTATGAACGGATTTTATTAAAAATAAGCAAACATAGTGTTTGCAATGTATTTAATCTGACATGTTTAAAAGAAAATTTGCTGCCTAAATACACAAATATATATATGTGTGTGTTTGTGTGTGTGTGTGTGTGTGTGTGTGTGTGTGTGTGTGTGTGTTCTCTGTCTCTCTCTATGTATTTTTATATATATAAATGAAATAAGGATGACATCTTATTTTAACAGATATATTTACCAAAATTGCATAAAATAACTTTAAATACTAAAGAATAAATTTATTCAATAAAATACCTATTGGCTTCAACCACGACCTCCAGACGACTTCGGAATCTCCCACTACTCTTTTGAACGGTCTCCTTGTTTAAGTTGGTGAATGTTTAAATAATCCTTGCCTTCAGTTTATCTTTGGAGTTACAGGGATTTTTGTTAATCTATCGTTGAACCATACCCCACACATAACAACGAGTGGGTTGCAGTGGGAGTTAGGTGGCCAGATGTGCTGGATGATGTGCTTGTCTGACGGTCATGACTGTGTTCTCTTGCTTTAGTGGCATGGTGCAGAATACTGGTGCTAGACATAGGGTCTTCAGGCAGCTACCCTCATGACCCAGGGCAGTACTACTTCCTCAATTTCTCAATCTATGACGAGGCTTTAATAAAAGTGAAACATGTTAGATTAATACACACGTTCCCTATTTGTTCTTTATATTATCAGCTTGTCGGTTTTAATCCACATTTGATTTGCATTTGATCTTTAACTCAATAGATAGATAGATAGATAGATAGATAGATAGATAGATATGTGTGAGTTTGTAACCCTGGGTTTCACGCTTTTGCGATCGTCAGACAAACTGATTAATTTTTTTTTTTAAATTGGTTATATTCGTGTATTTTTGTGGAAGTGGGGGAAAAAAATCTGTCGTCACGACAGATGCAGACATACACATATATACATTTGTACACCCATCAACGCGCGCAAGGATACACACACACAGATGTATATATGTGTATGTCTGCGTCTGTCGTGACGACAGATTTTTTTCCTCCACTTCCACAAAAATACACGAATATAACCAATTTTTTTTTAATTCTTTAAAAAAAAATTAATCAGTTTGTCTGACGATCGCAAAAGCATGAAACCCAGGGTTACAAACTCACACCTATCTATATCTTTGCTCTATCACTGATATTGAGCGCTTTTAAATAAGTACCACGCATATGTAATATGTAAACAATATAATATATATAACAAATTACATATTTATATATATATATATATTGATATTTATAATTATATACATACACTTTTCTCACACACACACACACACACACACACACACACACACACACACACACACATATATATATATATATATATATATATATATATATATATATAAAAGATAAAGTGCGAGAAGCTGTGAACATTTTGTTAAGTGTAGATTTATTGTTGCTATTATTATAGTTATTACTTCTTTTTGTATGATCTATTAAGTGTCCATAATGGTATTTGTGTCGCTACACGTGTTTCGAGACTGAAGTTGACTCTCTTCAGGCGAATAAACTTGTGACTTCACATGTCGAGATCCATTTGCTTTTTTAATGGCCAAGGTATCGTGTATAAATAGATAACTCAAGTGGTACGTACGTCACAAAGTTCATATGCGCTCGTGCGTTTTTTTTTTGTTTTTGTTTTTTATTTCACACTCGCACGTTAATTTTTTTTCTGTCGCCTTCGTTGACCGTAAAATTTTTTTTAACTGACTTGCGAAATTTGATTTCGTCTTTATATTTCAAAATTGTTTTCAGCGATTTTGATTCAACTCTACTCTACGGGTCATCTAGTTCTTTTTATTATTTTTTAATTTAGTGTGTGTGTGTGTGTGTGTGTGTGTGTGTGATGTTTTTTCGAGGTTGAATTTCGTGTGTCTGTGTGTGTGTGTCTTAGGTTTTTCATGTTATTTGTTGAGGTAAGACTTGTATTTTTAACAAATATTTCTTCCTGCATTATGAGTGTGTTATAATCTGCATCTTGGTAGATAGATATTACTCTGAATTTACCTCCTTTGCATTCATGTAAACGTAGGGAGACATATAATTTCTTTTTTATTCGCTAGTTTAATGTTGCTTCTATGCAGGGCTATTGTTTTATTCAGGGCTTGTATCGACCCCACGTATATTTTTGCGCATTCATCGCATTTTAGAGCATAAATTACGTTCTTAGAGTTGCAACTGAAATCTGTTTTTATTTCAAATGTAGATGTGTTTTCGAACTTGAAATGTTTTCCTTCTATTATTTTGTTGTATATGCCATGTCTTTATTGTTGCATTTTGTGACCCCCTGTGTTGTGACCCCCTGTGTTGTGACCCCCTGTGTTGTGTTTTGCTCGAATTTTGATGAGGTTTTTTAAATTTTTAGGCAGGTACTTGCGTTTAACTATTTTAATCTAAACTTTAAGATTTCCTTTATTTTATTTTTGTTGAGTAATTCAATGTGTGTTTCGATCTTTGTAAATAATTCAGGATTGTTTTTGTTGTGTGGGGAAACGTATGATAGAATGTTTTCTTCTTTTCCGGAGAGATTCTAATGGTATTTCTTCTGCCAGTTGGAAACCCTTGTTTCTTAGTGGAGTGGGGTCTCCTCTTATTTGTAATGTTTTACATAGTTCCTCTAGGCTTATTTTACGGAGGGCTTCGTCAGATACTGTTGTGCAAATTTGTCCTGCTAGGGAGTAGGGGTTAAATTTTAAACAATTTTTACGTTGGTGACTCTTGAAATGGAAGTATTGCTGGGTGTCTGTGGTTTTATGGTAAATGTCTGTGATGATGTAATTGTTTTTTATGAGTATGCCTAGGAATGGCAGTTCATTGCAGCAGTATTCTAGAGTGAGCGTAATTTTGGGGTGCAAGTTATATATATATATATATATATATATATATATATATATATATATATATATATATATATATAATGATAATATACACGCTAAAAGGTTTGCCTTCTTCTCCCGAGTGCCCATATCCCTGAGGTAGAATCGCGGACTGACGCCAATTCGGTCGGGTTTCGATCCTGGGTTAAAAGCAATCGGAGTCTAACCGTAATGTATATATTAGTCATCCACATACAAGCCTGTTTTGCTGTATCACAGCTCATCAGAGTGGCTGGACACTGCTTCTCGCCAGGATCGAAACTCGACCGATTTGGTGTCAGTCGAAGTCGCTACTTCCTAAGCCATAGGCGCATGGAAGCTGAGGAGGGAAGTTTTAATATGTTTTATATAAGCAGTGTATACACACAGCAGTCACCGAAAGAACTCAGTTCATTTGTGAAGAGTCATGTTTATATAGGAGAGGAGAAAACGTTTTAATATTTTCTTCTCTAGAGAGCTCAATCGTAATGAGAGTATAATATATATATACTACCGGTCATAATTATTAGGCCACCTCAGTTTTTTTTTAAAGAAATTATGTATTTCATACTATTTTTAGTATTTATTACCAAATGAAAATAGAATGATTCTTTTGTTATTATTATTTTGCAAGATTTTACAAGGCAAGTAAATAACTTCATTTTGTATCCATTTCTTTTCTCTCTTAGAGAAAACCATTTATACCAAGCACGTTCACTGAATATTTTTGGGTGGGGGTAAAACCTCGTATTGTTCTTTAAATTATACAGAGAAATTCTCCATTAATAATGTTTTCTTTTTACCTAAAATAACTCATCGCTACATAAATATACACTACCGGCCACAATTATTAGGCAACCCTAGTTTTTTTTTTTAAGAAATTATGTATTTCATACTATTTTTAACTGGATAATTCTAAATGACAAAAATTGGTTCTTTTGTTATTATTACTTTACAAAATTTTACAAGGCAAGGAAACAAAGATGAACTCGTCTGAATCACCATAAATGTTCTTTATTCTTTCATTGATGAAACTGCAATACAGGTAATTATTAAATATTTATAAATTCATTTGATGCACATGTTATTGCCTCATTAATCGACGCAGTAACGTAGTGGTTGGGCAAAGAAAATACGTGTTAAATGAATCCTTTATTTTAGAAAAACATTTTTCATGTGGAAAAGTTAAATCGTAAACAGCACAGATTTAATGAATTTTTGATTTTGTTGCATTATTATTTGGATTATGTCAGAGGTTAAAGTTCTTTTTTAATAATACGTGGTAAGTACTGCGTATATTGAGACAATGCGAATTCATTTAAACAAGTTTTATTAACTTCTACCGACTTAGACTTCCTTTCAAATTTTCTTTTGCATTTTGCCAGTGTTTGTATAAATTGCTGCGCATCCGAATAGATTGTAGCGGAACTCTGGATCCGGTCTGGTCATCAAATCGTAAAATTCAAAATACTTCAGAGAAACGATTTTTCCACAGCTAAAGAAAAAATAATTCTGGGAGCCACCTCACGTTACTGGATTCAATATTTAAGGATGTTTTCTAACCGGTTACGGCAGTCAGTCAGGGGAGGCGGTTTGCTGACACACTTCTAAAATGTAACCAACTTCAAATCGACCCGGAGATAAAGTCAGGTCGCACCTTGTTCTCTTTCTCCTTATCTCTTTCAACAATTACTACTACGAACATTTTGTACGAACTCTACCCTTAACCTCTTAATAATGTTTCTAATTGAACATTAACTTCTACAACTTATGTTATTCCTCCTTTTAATAAACTTCATCGCACAGTTATAGTGACTAGTTTGTGCCGGACAGGGAAGAAAAGGTTGGTTCAAAACAGTGTATTATTATAACAAGAAAACGAGATATTCAAAGAAGGGTTAATAAATATTGTAATATAGAACTATAGTAAGGAAAATAAATATAGAAATATAGTAAGCTTAATAAATATAATAATATAGAAATATAGTAATATAGAAATATAGTAAGGTTAATAAATATAGTAATATGTAAATATAGTAAAGCTAACAAAGATAGTAATATAGAAATATATTAAGGTTAATAGAGTAATATAGAAATATAGTAATATAGAAATACAGTAAGGTTAATAAATATAGTAATATAGAAATATAGTAATGTTAATAAATATAGTAATGTAGAAATATAGCAATATAGAAATATTTTTCTTACATACAACATGTGACCAATGACCACCTGTGCATTTACTTTGCCCTCATCAGCCGCTAACCAAGGGTGAATACACAGTTTCGGTGGTTTAAAGCGGGACTGCCACCCCTGGCACCACCAGCAGCAATCGCTACTGGGCAAAGTAAATGACAGAAAAATAAAATCAATTGGCACATTGAGACAGATGAAAACGCTTTAACAGTTTTTTAAAATTCAAGAGCAGAACGAGAACGGAAGAAGTAGACGACGTCATGCTTTCTTTGCGAATTTCTTCGAATTGCGCCAAATCCAGTATGACGCTTGTCGAACAATAGATTGAAGGCGACATATTTGCTTCTTTAAATCCCTTCCAGTGACGCCTAATATAGTTAGGATAATAAATATAGTTATATAGAAGTATAGTAATATAGAAATATAGTAAAGTTAATAAATATAGTAACATATAAATATTGTAATATATATATATATATATATATATATATAGTAAGGCTAATAAATATAGTAATATAGAAATATAGTAAGGTTAATAAATATAGTAATATAGAAATATAGTAATATAGAAATATAGTAATATAGAATTGAGTAAGACTGAAAGTATGATTACGCTGCCTGACTAGTAGCTGTCGTTAACTGCTGTACTTGACTGTTTGTAACTAACTGCTCTTAACTGTTTTACACTGTTCCTTAGAAGTCACGCAGGTATATAGCAAAAGGAAGAGTTCTTTCCTCGTAGGAAGGTACCATAAAAACTTTTTTGGCGGGGGGAATATTTTTTTGCGTGTTTTTTCGGGTGGGGTTAATTTGGGAAAAATCTTTTCAAGTAAAGTCTATTGACTTATTTAGTGAGATTACCTTGCACCAGATGTACAAACCGGAAGGATTTGCTTGCCTTCCAGATCAGCTTTCAAAATCTTCTCCTTTTTTATTTTTATTCCTATCTTTGAAAAATTACGTAGCTGAATCCAAGGGCTCCTTAAGTGAGTCAGCAAATTTAGTCTTGCCTTTCCGATGACGTGTTATGATTAATCATCGGTAACTTGATGCGTTGATTAGTCGCTACTAATTACTTGACCTCCAAAGATCTCCGAATTCCACAACCACTACAACCAACAACTGCGACACCTTGTAGCAATTAAGTTCTTTCGATGTTAGACCTTCGAATATCTGCGTAATTAATAATTAAAAATGAGAAACTCGGTAAACAGTTTGACCTTTGCAGGGGTCCCAAGCCGAACAACGCCTGAAGGAGAGGGAAATTGTCACCGCCCTATAAATCCGTTTTATATGTGGCCGACTGCGGAAATCTCAAACGAAACCTGTGACTGAGATTTTCGGGCAAAGACTCCAACCCTTCGGTGAACCATTCCCTGTAGAATTGATTCATTATATAGTCTCATGCCTGTCTCAATTGTTAATAATTGTCTCCGAGTTCAATTAAAAGCCGAAATTTCGAATGTAAATTTTCAAGAGAGGTAGCTGTACACCATTTGAAAATTTAGAGCAACACAAATATCCTATTTATTATATAAAGACCGTTGTATGTATATATATATATATATATATATATATATGCGCTCTCACACTCTGGAAGAATAGTAGACTTTGAAAAACAGTACCTACTCTAGCGTGTATGCATCGCTCATTCAGTGAAATGAATTAGAGCATTTTATCTATTGGGCGAGTATAATGATAATATACGCGCTAAAAGTCTGCCTTCTTCCACCGAACGCCCCATGGTCCAGAGGTAGAGTCGCCGACTGACGCCAATTCGGTCGGGTTTCAATCCTGGGTCATCTTTCTCTTCACTCTGTTCTACCTGATCTTTTTACTCTTATGTAGGCCCCTTCACATCAGTGGAGTTACCGCCTTGCTCGGGGTGATACGATTAAAAATCATAATAATAATAATAATAACAACAACAACATTGGACAATGTGCAAACACTGGAAAATCTGTAAACAAACACTGGTATGAACATCACCCAGCGCCAGTTACAGAAATAGAAGATGTCACCATTCTATGTGATTACACCATCTACACAGACAGAAAAATTGAAGCAAACAGTCCAGATATTATTGTTAAGAAAGAGAAAACTTGTCTATTAATTGATATGGCTTGTCCAGCGGATTGTAACATAGCAACCAAGGAATTCGAAAAACTGTCAAAATATAAAGACCTGGAAATTGAAATAGAAAAAATGTTGAAATTGAAAACAAGTACCGTACCAGTGATAGTGGGTGCACTTGGAATGATAAAAAATGGAACAAAACAACACATTGAAAGAATCCCTGGCTTAAGAGATATACAAAAAATTGTCTTATTAAGTACAGCCCACACACTAAGGAGAACTCTGTCTATGTAACGCTGGGGATGATAGGGGAGATAGAAAAAACATAAAATGGAGCCATAACAACACGCCACGACCTGCCTTAGGTCTCCCCGCAGACTTGGTTGGTAGTGCGACCATAGCAGAAATCGAAATATGATGAAAAATGACATAATAATAAAACGAAATATATTTCTGTTTAAAATTCTAGCGAAAATATATGCAAGTATTAAGCGAGGGTCCATTTTCTTTTTGAAAATAAAATATGAGTATGAGATAATTGTGTGTGTGTGTGTGTGTGTGTGTGTGTGTGGTTATAAGTCGATAAAGTTAGTATGTGTATGAATGATAAAACGAAATACATTTCTGTTTAAAATTTTATCAAAATAATCTATGCAAGTATTAAGCGAAGTTTTTATGAATAAATATATATTTGTTGAAAATAAGTTGTTAATAATTAAAAACTTTCAATGAAATAATATATATTAAGATACTAGGCTTTAAATAACCTGCAAAATGGTTGATACGCCATAGAAAACAAATCCAAACGACCCTCCCCACCGACAAAAAATATATCTACATAGTAATATTGGTAAATCATTCACTATTCATTGACGGAACAGCCATTTATAAAATATTATTTCCAGACAGGAATTTGAACTCTTATTACCGAATCTCAATTTCCGAGCGGATAATGGCACACTGGTATAAAAATACGCTGAGAGCATGATACAAATATATATATACTAGCAGTATAACCCGGCGTTGCTCGGGTGTAATGAAAGCTTTAAAACTAATCCATGCTCCTGGAGCTCAGACTCAGCCTAAAGAATATTTGTGTGAAGTTTGGTGAGAATCGGATAAAAATTGTAGATTTGTATAAAGGACATACAGACAGATAAACAGACACACACAGAAACATCTTGTCTTATATATATATATATATATTTTATGCACTATTGTAAGAAATGCAACCTTGAAACTTCTGAATATCGTTTCTTATGTCTTTGTCTATGAGTGTATCAAATTTGATTAAAGTCGGACCACTCCTTCTATAACCCCATTTTTTCGATTATCGATTTTCGATATTTAACGGGGGTACCTCAACACAAAACCTAGCTAAGAACACTCGCAGACGCTTATAGTACAACTGTAAAAATTTTCAAGAAAATCGGTTCAGCCGTTTCGGAGTCTATAGGTAACGGACACACACACAGACACACACACACAGAGACAAAGTTCCATTTATAATAAGTTTAGATTGGATTAGATTTGGAACTTATCCATTCAAACGGACTATCCGATCCAAGCCAGCACAGTCGACCTTGTTATTTTTTTTTTATTATTCTTTATTTAATTTTAATCATTTCACCCCAAGCAAGTTGGTACTGATGCGATTTCGCAGAGGGAGGAGTTAGAGTGATCAAGGACCTATACTGGCTGCCTACATACGGACAAGAAACGAGTTCGGCAGACATACATAAATAGAAAGTATGTGTTTTTTCACCGGATCTATTCAACCTATCCAACGAGGCAATTCTGAGAGAACTGGAAGGATTTTTCATTGGTTTTCCAGGATTTTTCATCGGTAACTGAACAATTTACCATTTGACACTACCATTTACTCCCGCCCCCATAAAAAATCTGCCGAGGCTGACAATTCAAACCTCGCTGCTGATCTTGAAAAGAACATACAATCTGTATTAGAAATGACTTCCGAAACGAAGCTGCTATTCTTTAAGCACCAAAGACAATCTTTTCTACCCCACATCAGAATGGACCACGCTAGTCTCCCTGAAAACAATACACTGCGCCTCCTCGGTCTAACTTCTCAGCCGACCTGCGCCTTCTCGGTCTAACTTCTCAGCCGACTTGCGCCTCCTCGGTCTAACTTCTCAGCCGACCTGAAGTGGAACGAATACATTGAATCAATAACTTAATCTACTGCGCGGAAGTTCGAATCACTGTGTCGGTACAGGAATCTATTTCCCGTCTGAATTCATCTTGCATCTTGCCCGTGCATTGAATACTGCTGTCAGTCACCCCTGATATTCATCCCGGGGTTCTCGACAAAATCTAAAGAAGAGTCTGCAATGTAATCGATTTCGATTCCGATAGCACGACTCCAGCCACATTTCCCCCGATATGATGTGGCTCGCCTCTGTCTTTTCTACAAATAATTTCACAGTTTCTGCTCCGACGAGCTTAGCTCTCTGGTGCCCCCTCTGCACGAATTTACTCGAGCTGCTAAACTAGCAACTAGGCTCGACCCTTTTACAGTGAGAACAATTAAATGTTACTGTAACTTCAACTCCTACAGCTTCTTTTCCCGCACTTCCCGCCTGTGGAACTCCCTTCCGTATACTTGCTTCCCTGATTGCTACACTCTCCAAGAGTTTAAATGCAACCTCAATTGCTATCTCGTATCTCCTTGACTCCTATCCTTTCCCTGACAGCCACTGTATCTTGTTTTTCTCCCTTTGCACTCTACTCTCACACAGCTCTCTCCACACCAGTGTTTCCCATCCTTTTCTTACCCATTCTCCGACACCCCTGTAACCTGTTCCTCTTTTCTTCACTCTCCTCTTATGTAACCCCCTGCGCACCAGTGGCAGTACTGCCTTGGTTGAGGTGAAACGATTATAAAAAATACGCAGATGATACAGTGCTGATAGCAAACACAGAAAAGAAACTACAAGATCTTCAAAAGAAGTTAGCTAAAGAAAGTGAAAAGAAAGGACTAACATAAACTACAAGAAAACTGAATGCATGGTCATTAGTAAAAAAATACCAATTACAAATCGGGAACTAGAGGGAAGAGACGGATTAATACCTTTCTCGAGGGTGTTTGTGCGTAAGTGAATGCAAGGAATTAAACTAGAATTCGAACTCGGCCCCCTGGTTTCTCGTTACACTGCACCACAACTCACATCCTTGACCTTGACGGTAAAATGAATAAATGAGTTTTTAATACTGAATTTATTTTTCAAAGTCAAATTATCCTTTGGTAATATTTTAGAAAATAATTTATCCTAGAAATGCCATTGTCTTTTTGATTGCTTAAAAAAAGACATTTGCGCATGCGTAAATCCAATACTTGTAAAACTAGTTATATGGTGATTTTTTAACCTTGTTTTTTTGCTCGATTTGACTTTATTTTCATTCAATGATATTCACAGCAGATTTTACAAGTAGATATTGGTGCAGTGTGTCTGTTTATTGTTCTTGCGCAAGAATTTAAACCAACCAAGATCGCCTTGCGCCAAAATTAATATTTTTATCAAATGAACATCTACCATCTTTTTACGGAGATTTAACTCTTGTTATATCCGAAAAGAACGAGGTGGTTTTAGTGACTGCATCATAAAATAATTTTTCTGTTTTGTCTTTGTTTTATTTCGTTCCTTGCGACGATGTTTACCCTGTAAAAAGCCCAAGTGCCATTCGAAGTAAAGTGTTAAAGAGTAATGGGCACAGTTTATTGGGATATGTGGAAGAGATTACATCTAGACTTGAACAGATTAAGATTTTAGCAATCTGAGAAGCATCTTCTTTAGGGTCGGTTCCACAAGGCAGCGGTTCGTTGAAAGAATCTGCTTGAGTGGAATTTAACATCACGAATGGAATCAATGTAATTCGCTACAATGTGCGTGGCATGGTGGGTCTTAGTCGTGATCCGTTGGTAAAGAACATGCATTTCGACTAAAAAAAATCCCATGGAAATAGCGATCAAGTAGCGAGAGGCTTGCTATGTTTCGTTTGAGAGAATGGGTTGTAGAGTTAAAGATAATTAATCATCCACAAGGACACAGAGACGGTTTTGGACTCTCCCAAAAGTGGAAAGTGAAAACTCTATATATCGCAAGCTGTCCTCTATTTACTATCTTATCTGGCTCTTATAAAGGTAAGAATAGTACCAGGAGTACCTATAAATTAAGAACAGTACCAGGAATACTTATGAAAGTAATAATAGTACCAGGAGTACTAATAAATTAACAATAGTACCAGAAGTACTTATAAAGATAATTATAGTACCAGCAGTACTTATAAATTAAGAATAGTACAAGGAGTACTTATAAAGGTAAGAATAGTACCAGAAGTAACTATGAAGGTAATAATAGTACCTGGGGTACTTATAAATTAAGAATAGTACCAAGCGTACTTATAAATTAAGAATAGTACCAGAAGTATTTATAAAGGTAATAATAGCACCAAGAGTACGTATAAATTAAGAATAGTACCAGAAGTTATTATAAAGGTAAGAATAGTACAAGGAGTACTTTAAAAAATTAATAATACTACCAGCAGTACTTATAAATTAAGAATAGTACCAGGAGTACTTATAAAGGTCAGAATATTACCAGAAGTACTTATAAAAGTCATAATAGTACTCGGAGTACTTATAAAAGTAAGAATAGTACCAGAAGTATTTGTAAAGGTAAGAATAGTACCAGGAGTATTTGTAAAGGTAAGAATAGTACGAGGAGTGTTTGTAAAGGTAAGAATAGTACCAGGAGTACTTATAAATTAAGAATAGTACTGGGAGTACTTATAAAAGTAAGAATAGTACCAGGAGTATTTGTAAAGGTAAGAATAGTACCAGGAAAATTTGTAAAGGTAAGAATAGTACCAGGAGTACTTACTGAAACGATACCGCAAACCGACCGTTTGTCCAGTAAATCTTTTTTGGCGTATTTATTGTTTATGATTTTGATTTCACTTTATTTTTTTATTTACCAACATTTTTACTTTTTCTTTCTTTTCCCTTCCCCACTACATTGTCTACATTTTCGGATTATCAGATATTAAACATTATTATTCATTAGCATTTAATTTAATTCCATGGGTTAATAAAAAATACATACTAGCAAATTAAAAAGATCTAGCGAACAAATAGTCGATGGGAATTAAAAGTTTTATTAACACAAATGCTCATCCAGTATAAGGTCTTTTTTTGTTTAATCATCTCACCCCAAGCAAGGCATTCCACTGCCACTATTGCGCATGGGGCTACATAGGGGAAGGTAAAGAGAAGGAGTGGTTAGACATAGGGAATGTCAGGAGGAAGGTGACTGATGAGTAAGGATACCGAGGATGAGTGTTGGGCAGATGGGAAGAGTGTTTGATAGAATGGGAGCAGGTTAGTGTGTTAGGAGGTGTCTATTGACCTTACATTTAAACTCCTGGAGATTGTAGCCCTCGGAGAAGCAACCGTGTGGAAGGGAATTCCACAGTCGGGAAGTGCGAGGAAAGAAACTGTTGGAGTAGAAGTTGCGGTTGCATTTTATCGGTTTCACTGTAAAAGGGTGGGATCTAGTTACTAATCTAGTTTAAATAATTTACGCAGACTAACTGACAAAAAAAAAATCAAAGACGAACAAAAAAAAAAATTCCAAAAATTACAGAAAAACAGACTGAAAAATGAACTGAATCCCGGTTGATTTACCACAAGCAGCTAACACTGAAAAGTTGATTTAATTATATTTCTGAAGACAAAAATAGAAATTAAACCATTTTTACAGAATATAGTCGAGTTAAGCGGCATGCGTTCGCTGGCCAACCGTTACGAATTGAATGTCTAAGACAGAAATTTAACTCTTCTACAAGACAAAACTAACGGAAATAATTGAACCGTGATACTATTTATCTTAAGTCAAAAATAACCTTGAATTGCAAAATAATTTACACAGACTAAAAGGTCTAAGAACCACTCAAGATAGATGACTACTTTGTGATGTTGTATGACCGTAATACCACAAGAAGTGAAATTAATGGGGCTATGCAGGAAGATAATGGGTAACCCTAGATTTGAAGAGGTCAAGATTGTAGTAATTTGGAAAACATCGAACTTGGAGTCTGTTCCTAGGCTTTGTTCACACAGACATCGAAACATATCGTAGTGTGAAGCTGTCCACTTAATGAAAAGCTGAACGAAGACTATGTATATTTACATAAGTCAACGTCAGCTTCTTTGTGCCATGTCACTTCCGAACATTGGCGATCATGTCTCAGTACTATTTCCTGTCCTTTGTAGCTCTCATAAATTTTGTCTGTTTGTAAACTCTCCTAAACCTTAATCCGTCATCCATTTACACAAGATCGCTAGGTAGGCAGTGCATTGTTTTCCTCTGAGTTTCAGTTTATTCTGTGAGTATTAAATTGTCCAAGTCCTTTTTTCTCATTATATGCTCTAGACCTTTCAACTTTTTGATATTAAGTTAAAGGTTTCTTTTTGTTTCCATTTTGTCCGAAACATCGTCGTTGTTCACATATTCTTATTATTCTTGTAACGCGCATAGTCAGCCCGTGTCTAGCCGGTCTATTCGGCACCAGATATGACGACGCTCTTGGGTCGCTAGTCGTGATAGCCTCGTCACAGTAGCTGGTCTTCGTGTTGTCTATTACAACAGTGTTCCTCCTTGCCCACGCTGTGAATTTTGATCCCAAGGAAGACACGTTGAAATCCCGCTAGCCGTATCTTTACCACGTCGAACCAAATCGGAAAACGTGCACACTTGGGTTAATGAAAAACGGCACCAAAAAAATTAAATTCAATGATGCCTGAATAAGTTGCAGAAAAGTCTTTATATATATATATATAAAAAAAAACAGCAAAAAGAAATCGAATATAAAAGTCGTCGCTTTCTTATCTGTACAATGGGGCGAAAGTTTTCAATTCAAATTCTCGATCGGTTTATCACTCCAATCGGAGATTTTAAGTTTTTTCAAGTTTTTACGGTTGAAAATGTCTTATCAGAGCTTTTCACTGAAGCCTTACGGAAACAGCCGACGATGGGTGTTTGTGTGTTTGTGTGACGGCGGTGTGATTCGTCTTGTCTGCCTTAGCTCGGTACAGCGACCGCTCTATTTGACTTTAACTCTTTCTCGGCTCTTTCTGTTTCTTTACATCTTCAGCCTGGACTCTATCGGAGGCGCGTTATTTGACTTTAACTCTTTTGGGTCGGTCGGCGGCAGGCTTCTTTACGTTTCTTTACATCTTTAGTCAGGAACTCTATCGGAGGCGCATTATTTGATTTTAATTATTTTCGGCTCTTTCTGATTCTTTACATTTTCATCCAGCACTATATCAAAGGCAACTGTCACTGTCTCTACAGCTGGCACCCAACGGCATGGCTCCCGGTTGGGAACACTCCTCCTCCTTTGTCGTTATTTCTCAACTGGTTCCAAGGCTCAGCTCCAACTGAGTGCCGACTTCAACTGCAACTGCCAGAGTGATTTTGACTTTCTGAGCTCTAGTTTTTTGCCTGTCCCAAATTTTCTTGGGGAGGGCACGACGGACACGGGGTGTCCATGCAAAAGAAAATCTTTAACCAATGAAATTACTTTCGCCCTCGCATTATGACGTGGATAATTTTATTCCCTTGGTTTAACCAATGAAATAGCAATATTTCTGTTGACGTCATTTCTTTTCGTCTTCTTGCCTTTTGATTACATCAATTATTTTTCAAGTTTTCAAATTTATAAATCCTTTCCCAGCAAATTTGGAAATTGAGGATCTAATCTTACTTGACCTCATCAAAAGTTTATGACAAGTCTGAAACATTATTCTGGCTAAGTTTATTTTCCGTTTTACCAGCTGTGTCGTATAAAAACTTCCGCTTTATATCAAACAATGGCCGACAATATGATGACACTGTCTGACCCGTAACACACCTGCAAAAATGTATTTTTTCTTTTATTCTCTTCTATTCTCAGCTAATTTTTTAGATTTTAAAAATTTTGTAATATATATCGTTTTCCACTCCACTCATATCGGGAAATAATTTACACAATTAATAATGCAACTAATAATAATTTCTTTCGCTCTGTCGTATTAAAATAGTATCATATCTTTCCAAAGTCAATAAGTCAATACTCATCTACTAACCACTGGCCTCTAGCTCTCTCCCCTCCCCTGTATAACCTTCCCTTTCTCTCCACCTATGTATCTGCCATCGCACCTGCTTTCTCAGCTTTGTTGTTCCTTTCTAACTAGTTTGTACTCCTCACTCTTTTCTAATTAATCTTTTTACATTTATGTAGCCCCCTGCACATCAATGGTGTTTCCGCCTTGCTCGGGGTGAAATGATTAAAAAAAAATGCAATGCAATTAACGAGTTACATTCTTCTGTAGGACTACATTTTTGTTGGTTCACGTGTCTTCTTCATCTCTGAGGTGATTGTCCAGGATTTACTGACATATAGGAGAACTGATATTATGTATATAGCTATTCTTACTAAATTCCTTGCTTTTTTTAAGTACTTCGTTCGAAAATTTAATCAATTTCAGAGACAACAGTGAAATTATATCATACAAAATTTTTACAGATTTTCTGATTCTGTTTTTTGGATATCTTCAAACGAACTACGATCCTTAGTTTCGCCAGTTCTAACTTTTACGGCTATAAACCGCCACACATTCTAGCGAACCGAATTCATTCCCTTCGTAACACTTTCAGGAAATGTAAGTTCCAATCAGGCAAACGACCCCTAAGAGGATACTTCCCAGATCACTAAAATCTTAATCTGTTTAAGTCTAGGATTAATCGTTATCTCCCCCATGTCTCTCGATAAGCTACGCATATTCTAGCCAACCATCTCTATCCCATTATTTCTTTGTTTTTATAATCATATCTTCCCAAGCAATGCATTTTATTGCCACTGTTTTGCAGGGGGTGGTTACATAGGAGAAAAGTTATGAGAAAGAGTGACTGGTTATGGGGGGTGCAAAGATGTTTGTAAAGGAAAGATAAATGTGACCATAAAGTGGGGATCAATTTATATAATCATTGTAATGTAGAACTTATCCCCCACTTTATATCCACATTATAATAGTATAGAATTTTTTTTATATATAATCATATCGCCTCAAGTAAGGCATTTTATTGCCACTGTTTTGCAGGGGGGTTACATAGGAGGAAATTTATGAAAAAAAGTGACGGGTTATAGGAGGTGTCTGGAAGGATGAAAATATTGATGAGAGTGGAGTCAAGTGGATGGAGAAGGAAGCATGAGAGAGAGGATGCAGGTTAGTGAGATAGGAGATGACTATTGACTTTAAATTTAAATTCTTGGAAATTATAGCTATCTGGAAAGCAAGTAAATGGAAGGGAATTCTACAGGCTGGAAGTGCGAGAGAAGAAGCTGATGGAGTAGAATTTGCGTTAACAATTCATTGGTTTCACAGTAAAAGGGTGGGGCCTAGTTGCTAATATTGTGGCTTGAGTAAATTTATATATAGGGGGTACCAGTGAACTAAGTTCATCGGAGCAGAAGCCGTGAAAGTATTTATAGAAGAGACACAGGGAAGCCACGTCGCGCCGGTGGGAGAGAGACTGCAGGCGGTCTGCCAAGTCGGTATCTATCACATTACAGACCCTCCTCTGAACCTTATCGAGAAGCCCGAGGAGAATAGCAGGGGCACCCGACCAGATATGGCAGCAGTATTCAATGCATGGGCGGATGGTAGATTTATATATGTGAAGGATGATTTCATACGGGAAAAATTTCCTGGCCCTATACAGAAAACCGACTTTCTTAGCAGTGCATTTAGTAATTCCAATTGAGGTCTGTTGTGAGAGTTAATCCGAGGAGGCGCAGTGCTTTGCTTTCATGGAAAAATCGTATTCCATTGGTGAAATATAAGTTCCTCTCGAGAAGTTTCTTCCCATGAACCACTGCTCTACGGAACCGACTTCCAAAAGATGCTTCTACGATCACTACACACTTAACTTAACCTGTTCAAGTCTAAAATCAAACAGTACCTCACCCACACATTTCCATGAACTGTGCTTTCTACTCTTTAACTCTAACTTGGGTGGTTCTTGGGTCTTCTACAGGCTGAACGTCATTGTAAAAAAAGAATGATTCTGCATATAATAGAGGTCTACTTTTTCTGTCGTAGTTTTAAATTCAGCTTGCGCATTTTGTTTGTATCACTACGCGTAGTTGGAGTATTGCATCCTGATAACATGCCTTCCACCGCTACGGCATGCCTTTCTTTGTCACTAAAAATTCCCCTCACATTTTTTATCAAAATAATAGCACGGTGTAATTAATTATAAGAGCACAAATCATGGCAATGAATGGAGGTGAGATAATCTTCTTTAATTAGGAAGATAATAATATAAACCAGAGAACTAATTTAGTTGTGAATAACAGTTTTAACAGGATGCCTAATTAGTGAATATTAATACTCGGTTGTATCACAATTATTGGATTGACGATAATAGGTTATTTGCTGCTCTACAGATGGATTTAAGTAAATGTCTGTTATAGTGTTACTAGCAAAATACTCGTCAAAATTTAAGGAAATGCCAAGATTGTTCTGGAAGTAATGCCTGTTCGCCATTTGCTTCGAAACTATAAATGGGTGCATGACCAATTGGTTAGAACGTTTGCTTTCTGTCCATAAAACTTGGGTGACTGACCATGACCAATTTTTAAGAAGGTGGTTTCGAACTGGGACTGGGTGGGGAGGGTGAACACATTGTACAGGTCCATTGGTAACTGCCGGAAAACTACCAGCTTTGTTAATGCAATTCCAGCTTTGTTAATGCAATTGGGTAAACGGAATTGTTCGTCGATGGTTGAGCGAGCACGAAGTCGCAAGTCATCGTGACCGAGGGTTGGAGCAAATTTATTTTATTCGGTCAAGCTAGCTCGGACATTGATGAGTCTATTACGCCAACCATCACGATCCTGCATTAAGGTCGGAAGGCCATTAGGGTGGGATTCTAGGTCATAATATAGCTGATCATTATAGATGGTTGCTGAGAGACCAATCCCTCTTGCTACATGGCTAGGTGTCCAGAGCAGTGGCTCACTTGCAACTTCTTGTTTTGCCGATCAATGTAAGTGGTTGATGGATGATAAACCGGCTCCATGGCTCGATATTCAGAACAGTAGACCACTCACGAGTTCTTGTTTTTTTTTTTGTTTTTTTTGCCATCATTGTCCTGCAAACCACATTCTGCGTTCGCGTAATCTTGTAGAATTACCAGGGATGAGTCAACAGAGCAGTAAGGGACGTGCTAATTACGCTCGCACTTTATCAACTGGCGATGCTTTTTGTGTCGGCTTTTTATTTCGTCTTTGTGGGTCCCAGCAGGTCATTTGGAAATTCACACCCGTATTTAATTCTGGGCTTCCTATTGGATGATAAATAAAATTCGCGTAGGCACGCGAACAGGAGTTTAATATTTATTTAATATTTTGGTTTTCTGCCAGACTATATGCGTGGAGCCGGGTGCGCAAAGACTAGTTTTGGTCATTTGCTTTTTGGATCTCTGAGGGCAAACATCCGGTCCCTCGCTTCGCTCGGTATCACCACATAATTTAGTTGGATGTTGTCTTTAAGAGATATTAACTCTCAGCATCCGGGTGTAGGTTCAATCAAACATTGAATTTTAGTTAATAACCTGACACTGTACATTAATACCGCCATTGACTTAAATGAATCTCCGCTGGGGGTTGTCTGGTAGATCAGATTTCTAGATTACATCCATTTTATTCAAGGCGGTCCAAGCTTTTGCTACGTTAATTTTCACTTACTTTTCAGTAGAATTTATTTCGCCGTCAAGCTGTAGGCGAAAATAAATAATTATACTGTTGAATAAGTAAATTGGGTGCCAGCATTGCTTTAAAACAGGAGAAAATCGATGAATCATGTACACTCACGGTCAGATATCGTATACCTAACAGGATTTCTTAATGAGTATGAGGATTAATAGTGATATGTCGTTCAGTAATTGCTGTTGATTCTGATTAAGAAACCACACAAAATAATAAATAACAAAAACAGAGATGGAAATAGAAAATGTACGTTATATTGAACAAAAATATACAACCTGGAACATGGGTTAGTCAATTCAATAATACTAGGAATACTGTTGGTAGGAATCAATATATAAAGCCTTGCAGTGGAGAAGTATGTCCGGGTAATGAGTCTATATCCAAAACAACTCCAACTTAATATGCACCAACTTACTGACCAACTAAGCCGCTGTACAACTACTCAACCACTTTAAAACTACTACAATATTTAGTTGGCCCTCCCACTAAGGGCAACATGTGAAACAAGGTCAGTTATAAGTGGGCTTTCCGGGCCATATAGCCCGGCCAAAAAATAGTTGTCTATTTTTCCCCAGTCGTGAGTCTACCCTTCGGCGGAACCACGACTGGGTTTGTGCTCTCTGCTCGAAAGCAAAGAGCGCCGAAGGCAGAGAGATGACAGTGACAAAGGTAGGTCTTTACAACTACTACAATATTTAGTTGGCCCTCCCACTAAGAGCAACATGTGACACATGGTCAGTTATAAGTGGGTGTTCCGGGCTATATGGCCCGGCCAAAAACTGTGTATTTTCAGTTTGTTTTTTGGGTTCATCCCTCTCCCATCATTTCATTTTTCATTAAATGTTATATTGCACATATTATTGTACACATTATATTATATTGTACATATATTTAATATCTAATCTAAATCTAATCTAATCTAAATCTAAACTTATTTATAAATGGAATTGTGTCTCTCTCTGTGTATGTGTGTGTGTATGTGTGTGTGTGTGTGTGTGTGTGTGTGTGTGTGTGTGTGTGTGTGTGTCCGTTACCTATAGACTCCGAAACGGCTGAAGCGATTTTCTTGAAAGTTTACATAGTTGTACTATAAGCGTCTGCAAGTGTTCTTAGCTAGGTTTTGTGTCGAGATACCCCAGATAAATATCGAAAATCGATAATCGAAAAAGTCTGGTTATAGAAGGAGTTGTCCGATTTTAATCAAGTTTGATACACTCATAGACAAAGACATAAGAAACGATATTCAGAAGTTTCAAGGTTACAGTTCTTACAATAGTGCAGAAAATCGATAAATGGAGAAATCCTGTAAATTGGAATCCGTCATATTTATCTGCAAATAGTTGTGAGAAATCTATTGAACTAATTTGATAACAGATTTTTTGTACTATTCTTGAAGAAATAAAAACAACAAAGTATTGTGCGATAACTGTTGATTTCACTTTAGGTATCTCACGCACGGATCGATTTAACTGCGTTTATTAACTCTTATACTTGTAAGTCATATAAAAAGCATTCTTCAATAACTTTACTTTGAGTGGCTCTTGGGCCTTGTATGAGTAAATATTAGTAAAAAAAAACACGAGATACACCTAGCCATAGAGAAAAGTGAACCATATACCCAATGCATGTGTCTAGTAAAAAGCGATAAATTATACAATAAATATGTATTACGAACAGTATAGCCCGGCGTGGCTCGGGTGTAATGACAGCTTATATATATATATATATATATATATATATATATATATATATATATATATATATATTATTGATTTTCTGCACTATTGTAAGAACTGCAACCTTGAAACTTCTGAATATCGTTTCTTATGTCTTTCTCTATGAGTGTATCAAATTTGATTAAAATCGGACCACTCCTTCTATAACCCGATTTTTTCGATTATCAATTTTCGATATTTATCGGGGGTACCACGACACAAAACCTAGCTAAGAATACTTGCAGATGCTTATAGTACAACTTTGTAAATTTTCAAGAAGATCGGTTCAGCCGTTTCGGAGTCTATAGGTAGCGGTCACACGCACACACAGAGACATACACACACACACAGAGAGAGAGAGAGAGAGAGAGAGAGAGAGAGACAATGTTCCATTTATAAATAAGTTTAGATTTTCAATCTGTTTGCTTTCTTTAGAGAATTGAAAACCATTACTTCTGAAGCACTAAATAAAAAGTTGTAACATATGGCTAATATGTCTCACAAAAACCTGAATTAAGTAAATGTGAGCATCTCCTGCACTACATGGACCTTGATGTACATTGTTAAACTCTCCCTGCACTGTACAGAAATATAATTCGAAAGATTTAAAATCTGTATTCTGAAATGTTGAAATTGCACTCAGAGTGTTCTTGTGCTTGAAGAATTTTTGTACTGTTCTTTTATAGGTGAAAGATTCAAAATATTAGGTTGTCCCAAAAGTTCGTAAACACTTGCAAAAAATTGAAATTTTACTCGCAAAAACAACAAAAATTATTGCTCAAAATAAAGACCAACATTTTCCAAGACTTTCTGCCATCGATCTGCAAGCTTTCGGATCTGTTCAAAGTACCATTCAGCCGGCTTCGAATCAAAGTGTTCTTGACACGCTTCCTCGACTTCATCAAACGAGTCGAATTAGCGGCCCTTCAGAAAGTGCAGCATTGTGCGGAAAAGGCCGTAATCTGGACTGTAGGCTGAATGTGGCAGACCCTCAACGCCGTCCAGCTCTTCAAACTTGTCTTTGGTTTTCCTGGCGGTGTGTGACTTGGCACTGTCCTGTCGCATGAAAGCGCGCTTTCGGTTGATCAGAGCCGGGTACTTTTGCTTCAACTTTTCGTAGACCCGCTCAAGTTGCAGACAGTAAAATTCGGCACTATTGGCACGACCATTCGGAAACAACTCAAAATGCACGATTCCTTCAAAGTTCCACCAAACGCACAACATGACTTTCTTGCCGAAACGATCTTGTTTTGGAACCGACGTTGTCTCTTGCCCTTTCTGAACCCATCGCTTGTCTCGATTGTGCTGGACCAGATAGACCCATTTCGCAAGTGTTTACGAACTTTTGGGATAACCTAATATTAAATTAATGTAGATTCTACTCTAGACATCTCCCACACAGAACAACTGACATTTACTGGCCGATGCATTAAAGGCTGTGAACCTGTGGTACGTTTCTTGATGTTCATCTCCATCTTTTCTCTTGATGCAAAGGGTCTATCAGACACTATTGTGGAATGTATTGAGATCAACTCTAAAAAGATATTGTTGTTAAGCGTCTATGGTGATGTGTCCCGGAAAGGAATATATATATATATATCATTCGAGGTAGTTAAGTGGTTTAGGCAAATGTAACCGGCTATGACAATGTAGTACGTAGACGTAATAGACGGTACTCGTAATATGCCAAATCCTGAGACGTAGGCGTAGTCAATATTCGTAGACTAATAGTGGTAGACCTATAGGGGAAGACCAAGAGACCTCTCTGCGTCCTCGCCTTCGTCTGTATTTATGGCTGACACTAGCCAATCACATTATTGTGAGGGGGAACCAAGTTATATGCATATTCATTACATCAGATGGTCAGCAAATTTAGATGCTGTTCATGCTCTGTATAGAGGTTTCAAGAAAGTAAAACATGCACTTGATTCTCTATCAGGTGACAATGAAGAGCAAGTAAATACAAGGCAAGAGGCAGAAGGTTTGCGCTAAAAATAGAAAACCTGAGAAGAATCTTTCTCCCAGTTCTTTGGAATGACATGCTAGAAAGAATGAACAAAACAAGCAAAGGTCTTGTAATCAAAGGAAATGAAAACATTATTGCCATAAATCTTCTTTAGTCTATGAAAATCTATCTTCAAGAAACTGGAGACAAATTTAGTGAATATGAATTCAAAGCCAGAAATATGTGTCTAGATACAGATTACAGTGACGGTGAAAAACGGAAACAAAAACAAAGTATGCATCTTAATAGATATGTTGGATCAGTAGATGTGCGTTGTGGTGTAGTGGATATCGGCTCGGAACGAGAAATCGGGGAGACGAGTTCGAATTTCAGTTGAATTCCTTGCATCCATTTACGCGCAAATATCCTTGGAGAAAGTATTAATTCGTCTTTTCCCTCCAATTATATGTTAAATAACAGGACAGATTGGGTTCTATAGCAACCAGTCTACCACAAAAAACAATGGCAACCTACTGCGGGATAATCTTCTGCCCTGTCAGTAATGTCTCAAAAGAGATGATCGCCCAAGCTGACTGAACTGTATTAGCAGAAAAGGTACTTTTTAGATAATCGTTTCACCCCAATCAAGGCAGTGCTGCCACTGGGGCCGCAGGATGGTTTCAGTGAGAAGAAAGGCAAGAGAGAAATTAAAATAAAACGATACAGTTGATGTCGAAGAAAGGGTAAGAGAGAGATTGGAGACAAGGAGATAGAAGATGGCAATTGAAACCTTTGGAGATTGTATCTATCAGGGAAGAAAGTTTGCGAAAGGGGGTTTCACAGGCGGGAAGTGCGAGAAAAGAAACTGATGGAGGAAGAAGTGGCGGTTACATTGCCTATTATGACAGTAAAAGGGTGGGACCTAGTTGCCAATCTAGTTGCACGGGTAAATGAGGGTAGGGCACCAGGGAATAAAGCTCGTCAGAGCAGAAGACGTGAAAATACATGTAAAAAAGAATGAGGGGTGCCACATCCCGTTAATGAGAAAATGGCTGAAGGCGAGCTGCCAAACTGGAACCGATTACATTGCAAATCCTCCTTTGGATTTTGTTGAGAACTCAGAAATGAATAGCAGGAGAACCCGACCAGATACGGCAACAGTATTCAGTGGACGGATGAATGGTAGATTTATAAATGTGCATGATGGATTCTGATGAGAAAAACTTCCTGGCTCGGTACAGCGACCGAACCTTATTAGCGGGAGATGTAGCTATTGATTCGATGTATTCATTCCACTTGAGATCGGCTGAGAGAATGAGGCCGAGGAGGCGCAGTGTATAGCTTTCATCTATACTAATGGAAGATAAGAAAGCGTTTCTAGGGTAGTTAAAGAAGAACAGCTTCGTTTTGGAAACATGGAAATTTACTTCTTTGTAAAGCCGAAACGTTCAAAATGTAACTATCCTCCATATTCTATGCACTCTAATCTTTGAAGTGAAAAAATGTGCAGAGGCTTATTTACAGATTGAAAATTTGTTTTCTTTCTTAAGTGAATTGAAAACCATAGCTTCTGATGCACTACAGAAAAAAAGCGTTATTTTTTTTAATCATTTCACTGGTGTGCAGGGAGCTACATAAAAGAGTTTTAGGCAGGAGGAGAGTGAAGAGAAAGACGAACCAGCTACAGGGGTTGAAAGTGAAAGGGCAAGAGAAGGATATGAACGCAGGAGTGAAGACAGTTGCGAAGGTAGAGAGAAAGGAAAAGAACAAGATACACGGGGTGATGTAGAAAGGACTGGAGTTAAGTGGATAAGAGATGGGAATTGATATTGCATTTAAATTCCTTGAGGTTGTAGCCGTCAGAAAAGCAAATATAGGGAAGGGAGTTCCATAAGCAGGAAGCGCGAGAAAAGAACGCGATAGTGTAGAATTGTCGCCTGCATTTGGTTGATCTAACTATAAAAGAGTGGGACCTTGTTGCCAGTCTGGTTGCCTGCGTAAAGTCTTGTGGAGAAGGCACCAGTGACTTAGTTCATCGGCGCAGAAGCCATGAAAATATTTATAGAAAAAGACCGAGGGAAGCTACATTCCATCGGTGAGAAAGTGGCTGGAGTTGAGTTATCAGGTCGAGACTAGCCATATTAGAGATTCTCCTTTGGAGCCTGTCGTGACCACTGAAATGAACAGCAGGGGCGCCTGGCCAGATATGACAACAGTATTCTATTCTGATTTGTATATGTGCAAGATGGATTCAAGTGGAAAAACTTTCCTGGCCCGACACAGTGACCCAACCTTCCTAGCAGTGGATTTAGCTACTGATTCAATGTCAGTCAGTTAAAGTGCTATACGTGATACACGCTTTGGGCGACCATGCCTCGAAAGAGACATGACTGACTGGGCAGAAGATTATCACGCAGTAGGTTGCCATTGCTTTCTGCGGTAGACTGGTTGCCAGCCAAGGCTATAGAACCCAATCTGTCTTATTATTTAACCCATAACTGGAGGGAAGAGACGGATTAATACCTTTCCTAAGGGTATTTGTGCGTAAATGAATGCAAGGAATTCAACTGGAATTCGAACTCGGCTCCCTGATTTGTCGTTCCGAGTCGATATCCACTGCACCACAACGCACATCCTGATTCAATGTAATGATTCCAAATCTGGCTAATTTGTATCTCAATTACCTAAATTATGATGATCTTTAAAATGAATGTGAGCATCTGGCTTTTGATGAACATTATGAGACTCTTGTGAGACTCTCCCTGCAGTCGTCAGGGAAACTGGAGAGTGTTTGTCAGTGACCGCGTTCATTTTCGGACATTTCATGGTTCTGTGACGAGAAAAGTCTTGTAACATATATTCCAACTTTTCAGGCACTAAAGTATAAGGGGTTGGTAGATACCGATGACGTGGTCGCGGGAACAAATTTTTTTCCTCATTGCTTCATATGTATGTTTTCTGTTGAAAAATGTTCTAATTAAAATGATTACGGATGTGCGTTGTGGTGCAGTGGATATCGGCTCGGAACGAGAAATCGGGGAGCCGAGTTCGAATTCCAGTTGAATTTATGGCATTCACTTACGCGCAAATACCATTGGGAAAGGTATTAATCCGTCTCTTCCTTTCAGTTATCGGTTAAATAACAGAACAGATTGGGTTCTATAGCCTTGGCTGGCAACCAGTCTACCGCAAAAAGCGATGGCAACCTACTGCAGGATAATCTTTTGCCCAGTTAGTCATGTCTGTTTTGAGACATGATCGCCCAAAGCGTGTTTCACGTATGGCACTTAACTGACTGACTGACGATGTTCTGTTTACCGATAAACAACTTTTCTCAATGTCATTTTTCTAGAATATTTCCAGTATTCGCAAACGATCGTTCTTGGAACTCACCCACGCGGATAGTAGGGGACTACTTTTATTTGAATCAATTTACCCCAAGAAAAGCTTTAAAGCCATTAAGACTGTTGTGAAATAGTTTTCGCACTGAAGGTTATAATCGTGCTATGTCGGTTGCTAATCCACTTAACGCACCCAAAATGTTAGGAACTTGGTAATGTTTCACTGTAAGCTGACTCCTTAGTATTCGGTTAACTGCCGACTAATATCAACTGCCTTAGTCCAACTATGTCCAAACTGGAACTAACTAATAGTTCTACTGAAGTCCAGTAGAACTCTAAAGGACTCTCTAGAACTTCTAAGAACTTCAAAGAACTTCTCGAGTTAACTTCCTGTTAACTCTTATTAATATAGGAGGGAGAATCCATTATCTAAGGAATTGGTGTGTTTCACCATAACAAAGACCCAAGATCTAATGATTGTGAGAGGCAAAAGAAATCATTATTAAAGAGAAAGAACTATAAAAGCACAGGAATTAAGTAGACAGAAGATAGCGACTGGCATTAAATTTTAATTTTTAAAGATAAGATGTTGATAAGGAAGCAGGAAGTCAGAAGAATTTTCCTCTAGCGAGAAATACGACAGATGAAAAAATTAGCAAATACCATACGGTTACATCTAGAAATTGCGTTTATAAAAGATGAGACCTGACTACCAATCTAATAATGCGCTTAAATTCATAAATCTATGTACCAAAGATGAAAGATCCTCAAAACAATTACCGAGAAAAATATTCAAAGAAACAAATTACGTTACGGTGATAGGTAAATAGCTGGTGCCAGATCATGACCTATAACATAACAGATTGCGGTTTTTATTTTATCAAGAATTGTTATATATTCTTTTGCTGTGGGGCAAAATTTCGCCCAGAAGTGTACTCGCATTAAAATGTCAGAGAGTGCCAAAAACATAGGTGGCAGACAGTGTTTTGTTTTGACTAAGAGAGGTCAAGGTCAGAAAGGATAAGCACTCCAGATAATGACAAAATGTGGTAGAACTGTCACGTGTCGAGCGAGGCTCGCAATTTAATAGATCAGACAGCAGTTCAGGTCAGTAGAGATCAGGAAGAGACAGAGAATAGAATCCCACAGTCAACTCTCTCTTGTCTGCGTGTGCGCCTGCATACTTCCGACCAACCTCTACTCCACACAAACCAAGTCATTGAAAAAAGAATTAAAATATATTGTATATTTTTATATATCCTTTTAGGCGTTTATATCAGCGAGAAGAATATCGCCATTTTTATTCCCAGAGTATTCTGCGTCGAATTGGTTTCCAAGTTATACAACAGACTTTGAAAATGGATAAGTAAAGGACCAGACCGGACGTGACAGTAATATTAAAACGCATTGACGAATAATAGACTTATCAGTCAGCTAAATACCATACATGATACACGCTCGGGTGATCATGTCTCGAAAGTGACATGACTAAGCAAAAGATTACCCGCAGTAAGTTGCCATTGCTTTTCGCGGTAGACTGGTTGCCAGCCGAGGCTATAAAACCCAATCTGTCCTATTATTTAACCCATAACTGGAGGGAAGAGACGGATTAATACCTTTCCCAAGGATATTTGCGCGTAAGTGAATGCAATGAATTCAACTGGAATTCGAACTCGATTCCCCGATATCCACTGCACCACAACGCACATCCTCGACCTTGACGGTAAAATGAATAAATGAGTTTCTAATACTGAATTTATTTTTCAAAGTCAAATTTTCCTTTGGTAATATTTTAGAAAATAATTTATCCTAGAAATGCCATTGACATTTTGATTGCTTAAAAAAAACATTTGCGCATGCGTAAATCCAATACTTGCAAAACTAGTTATATGGTGATTTCCTAACCTTGTTTTTTTTTTGCTCGATTTGACTTTATTTTCATTCATTGATATTCACAGCAGATTTTACAAGTATATATTGGTGCAGAGTGTCTGTTTATTGTTCTTGCGCAAGAATTTAAACCAACCAAGATAGCTTTGCACCAAAATTAACATTTTTGTCAAATGAACATCCACCATCTTTTTACGGAGATTTAAGTCTTGTTATATCCGAAAAGAACGTCCTACTTTTTAACCCATAACTGGAGGGAAGAGACGGATTAATACCTTTCCCAAGGGTATTTGCGCGTAAGTGAATGCGTAAGTGAATGCGAGGAATTCAAATGGAACGGAACATATAATATAAATCTGCTTGTATATGTGCACCCGCGAGTTACAAAACTCAACAGAAATGAATTCAAAACTTGAAAATTATCAGGATTTGACTGGAAACTTATACTCCTGTATAAGACGCATTCATGTATAGTACAAGTTTAGGACTACAACATCCTGAAACACCAATTCCCATACAATCAGCGAAGTTAAGCAACATCTAGCGTGGATAGTTCATGAATGGGTGATTGCATGGGAATTGTAGGTGCTGTAATTGGAGGTACGAGTTGTGTAATGAACAATGGTACGGAATTGTTAACCGGGACGCCGGGTTTCTATTCATTGTACTCGCTTACGAATAAATACCCTCAGGAAAGGTACGAATCAACCCCTTCTTCCCAAGGGTATTTGTGCGTAAGTGAATGCAATGAATTCAAATGGAATTCGAACTCGACTCCCCGCTTTCTCCTTCTGAGCCGATATCCACTGCACCACGACGCGCATCCGCAGATAGATTTATAAGTTTTTAAAATTCTGTCGAAAAAAATTTTCTAACACGGCACATTGACGTTGTTATGTTATAGAATTTTACGAGCTAATGTGAAAAATTGAAAGAAATCTTTGATAAAATAGTTAAGGAAAGCTATAAAAAAGGACCACTGATAACCGTAACCCTACCGAATTTATATCCTTCAGCCGAACGTGGAATCTCTGTATGGAAGTCAAAATCAAACAGAGTAATTTTACTGAGCAGTGTAATAATAGACACAATAAACAGCGAAAAAATGGCTTACAGAAATTAAGCCTAGTATTAAGACATATGGATATCGGCTCGGAACGAGAAATCGGGGAGCCGAGTTCGAATTCCAGTTGAATTCATTGCATTCACTTACGCGCAAATACAGTTGGGAAAGGTATTAATCGGTTTCTTCCTTCCAGTTATGGGTTAAATAACAGGACAGATTGGGTTCTATAGCCTTGGTCGGCAACCAGTCTACCGCAGAAAGCAATGGCAACCTACTGCGGGATAATATTCTGCCCAGTCAGTCATGTCTCTTTCGATACATGATCGCCCAAGCGTGTTTCACGTATGGCACTTAACTGATTAAGACATAACAAAATATCTCCAGAAACACGGAAAAGCAAATTAATGTGTACCTTTTCGTTTATGGCAATGAATAATGGGCAATGTGTTTACAAATAAACAGAGGAAAATTTAAGTAAATAGAAAAAAAATTACACAGACAATCAAATATAAATGGCTGAATATTCCTGGGACAGATTATGAAGAAAGAAATACTGGGTAATTTAACACCCCCGGCATGTTTTGAAAAAATTTACATTGAGCAAAAAATAAACACGATATAGTGGAGAACAATATCTTGAAATGACATGACACTTTAGACCAAAAACGGAAAACTGGATTCTAACAAGAGCACTACAGAATTCAATGTCAATTGATTGATTTTAAAGGGAAGTAACTTACATAATATAAATGAGAGTTAACTCCCTTGAAAAAATTTGCTTCTGTGATGTTTGCAAATGATTTCAATTGATTCTGGTGTCCTAAATAGAAGTAGTTTTCTAGATTGCTGAGTGATGTTCATCGTCTTATATGGCAATTAATAATGGACAAAAACAGCAGACAACGGAATTGTAGTTATTACAAGTATGCTGAAAACACCATAGACAAAGCGAATATATATAGTCATCCGCAGACAGATCTGTTTCGCTGTATCACAGCTCATCAGTACGGTTAGACACCCGATTGCTTTTTACCCAGGAATGAAACCCGACCAAATTAGCGTCAGTCGGCGATTCTACCTCTGAGCTACGGGCGCTCGGTAGAAGAAGGCAGACTTTTTAGCGTGTATATTATCATTATACACGCCCAATATCTGAGAGTGTTCTAATTCATTGTTGAATGAACGATGCGTAGATGCCAGATCAGCTACTGTTTTTCAAAGTCAACCATTCTTCCAGAGTGCTCAATCAGGGTGTGAGAGCATAAATATATATATATAAAATTCAGCAATGAATTAAGTTCTTTTAGTGACTGGCGTGTGTATAGCCCGCTTATATACAACAGGCTAAAATTTCCATTCTCCGATTCCATATGCCTATGGCTTATTGGTTAGCGACTCCGATTAACACCAAATCGGGCGAGTTTCGATCTCGGCCAGAAGCAAGTGGATGTCTAGCCGCACTGATGAGCTGTGATACAGCCAAACAGGTTTGTATGTAGGTGACGAATATATATATATATATATATATATATTAATTATTACTTAAACTAATACAAAATTGTACATTTTGTTTCGATATTGAAAGAACAATGTCTCATCAGGTGGTTAATAATGATGGAAATAAACGTTTTATTGAAAAGAAATTTTTAAAAGGACATCCCTTCTTTTTATTTTTGGAAATCTTTTTGTACGAGGAGAAAAGATATGAAAAAAATGTGTGGGGGTGGGGAGTGAGTAGAAAAGATGAGAAAATAAAATAAAAAATAAGAAAACGAAAAGAAAGAGGGAAGGAAAAGATACAGGAAAATAAGTGAGAAAATATTGAGAGGAAAGAGCCAATGAAAATGAGAAAATTTAAAGGAAGTGAATTTTCCTGTTTACTTTCTATTTCCTTTGTATACGAAGGATGAGATGGATGGTGCATTTTTTTTATTAAAGGCCATGATGTTTTCAATACTAAGAATACCTATGGATTTATAAATTTAAATACTGCACCTCTCATTGACAAACTTTCTTAACTTTGAGAATAATGTATTTGATATTATTAATAATATCACTTTCCAAAAACGTAAAAACGAATTTCAAAATGAATCTAATCAGATTTTTGTGCAATCGGATAAAACTTCTAATTTCTAATAAATGGATCCCAAGGAGTACAAAGTTCTGATAAAGAAATATTTAGTGAACAACTATAAAAAAAAAAATCAACATGGAACACTCTAATTACACTGATACAATTAATCTTTGGAATAAACTAATCACTGACAAATTAAAAATCAGTAATACAGCTGCAAAAATTACTACCGAGGAGGCTTATATATTGTTAAAATATCACAAACCTGAATTTCACCGAAAATTACTCACTAGGATTATCAACCCAACTAAATCAAAAATTGGAAAAATCAGTCTGCGAATCTCATGGATCGAGCATGTGAGCAATTATGAGGTCTTGGAAATGATGGAAACAAAAAGGAAATTAATACTGAGCATCAAGAAAAGACAGCTAAAGTTTCTGGGACATGCAATGAGGAAGGAGGGCTTGGAGAACCTGATACTAACAGGCCAGACAGAGGGAAAAAGAGACAGGGGAAAGCAACGGATAACATATTTGAAGGACCTAATCAGGTGGATGACAGAACGAGGATTGCACGGTGTAACAGGAGATGGCGTGCTCAGGGACACCAGGGATAGGGAAACGTGGAAAGCCATGATCGCCTACGTCCTGAAGGGACAGGGCAAGAAGAAGAAGAAGAAGAAGAAGAATATTAGAACGAGTAAACCTGCAAATAAAATATCAACTCAAACTTACACAGTGGAGTGGTACTTTGGAAATAATCGACTGGTTCAAGAACATCGATGAAAAAAACAATTGTACTTTTCTTCAATTTGATATCGTGTTTTTTATCCATCTATATCTAAAAGCCTCTTCTATCTGGCCCTTGAATTCGCTGAATTTTATTTATAAAGAGGAACTTCACATAATTTTAAACTGCAGAAAGTCAGTCTTTATTCCCGATAGTGAACAGCAGATTAAAAATCTACTGATAATTTTGATTTATCTATAGGAGCTCCGGATTCTGCAAAGTATTGGATTATTTCTTTTGTACAACCTCACTGCACATGAATACACTGATTTAAATAACATAGAACTTTATAGAGATGAGAGACTCATGCTAGTAAATAATTCTACTGGAGGTAAGGTTGATAAACTTAGGAAATTAATCATAGAGTTCTTAAATCTTTTGGTCTTAGCATAGTTATTAATTCTAATATAAAACAAGTTGACTTCTTAGACATAACTTTAGACTTAGTTTCTAATAATTTTCAACCTTACATGAAAAATAATGCTAATCCAACTTATTTAAACGCTGGCTCTAATCATCCACCATCGGTTATCAAACATACTCCATCATCGGTTGAACGTCGTATAAATATACGCTCCTCTAGCAAAGAAATATTCAAAAAACAAAACAATTTACGATAAAATTCTTAGGGATTAATTTTGTGGAAAAATATAGGTAGTTCCAAAAAGGAAAATAGAAACAGAATCATCATATAGTATAATCCTCTGTTTAATCAGTTAGTTAATATTAAACTTAATTAAAATTAATTAATAAACATTTTCCTAAAAATAACCTATTAAGCAAAATTTTCAATAGGAAAACTTGGTTATAGTTGCTCTAAAAATTTGGAAAAAATAATTAAATTACATAACAATAAAATATTGAAATTATAGAACAATAACAATAGTAATTTTACTAATCCTTTTAATATGCTCCGTGTTAAAAAAAAAAAAACATTATGTAATTGTAGAAACCGCAAACAAAGTTCCTTTATCTAATAAGTGTTTAACTAAATCTCTTGTCTATATGTGCTCTATCTCATCAGTAGAAAATACTAGGGTTGCTAAAACTTATATTAGTAATACAATGAATTTTTCGAAAATGCGTTTTCTACAATCATCTCTAATCTTTTACTAATAAGGATAAACAAAATATGACGTCACTTTCCAAATATTTTTGGAAGCTAAAAAAGCGAATAAAACATAAAGCTAAATGGAAGTTGAATAGAAAATTCTCACACAATATCAAGGTCGGTCAATGAACCACGTTTCTTTTGTCTGCAAGGAAAAAAGGAAATTAACAAGTACATAAAAAGTGACATATTACTAAATCAAAAGCATGAAACTACAGCAAATTGTAAGCATGTTAAAGAATTAACCATACAATCCTGCTAGGATTACAAAATCTAAGGCATGAAACTATAGCAATTGTAAACATTTACTATATTGATAATTTACTTTAACTATATGATCTTTTTTCTTATGTAATTTTATTTTCATTTTCTATTACAAATTGTAATCTATTTACCAACCTTAAATTTTAATTTTAGTTTTGATATTAATTTAATTTCTTTTAATTTTAATATAAATTTTGAATTTAATTTTAAAATGAAAATTTTAATTTTTAATTTTAATTTATTTTATTTTATTTCTTTTGTTTATTTTATTAGCTCTAATGTATTTATATCTTCGTGTTATGTTTTTAAATATCCTCTTGTTTACGTTTTATGAATAATTTCTCTGTTTGTGTTTGTGATTTCGTCAAAAAATTTTTAATGCCAAAAGATTTAGCTTGAAACAATGTAACGGATGTCTGCATCTGTCTACAATTCACTTCCTGTCTAAATTCAAAATTTCTCTCTCTTAGCCGTTTTCATTGGCTCTTTCCTCTCAATACTTTCTCACTTATTTTTCTCTTTACTTTCTATTTCTTTTGTATCTTTTCTTTTTCTCTTTCTTTTCCTTTTCTTGATTTTTCATCTTATTGTCTCATCTTTTCTACCCCCTTTCTTTTTTAAACTCTTTTTAAATATGTTTTACCTCGGACAAAAAGATTTCAAAAAATAAAAGGAATTTGGTTTCTTTTAATATTTTTTAGTACAACGTTTATTACCATCATTATTAACTATTTGATGATACATTGTTCTTTCAATGTCGAAGCAAAATGTACAATTTTGTAGTAGAAAACGCTTGGAAAAATAAAACTTATAGACAATTTTTTTGTATTTCTGAACTGCTACAAAAAAAAAAGATGGTAGAAAAACTTAATAAAAATTAATGAAATCTTCCTTGTCGGCTGTATTTAATGAAAAATGTTTGAAAGAAAGGTTGCTGCCCAAATATACATTTTCAATTACTTACATTGTTCGGGCCATTGTCCTTCACTTTATTGCCATGTTTACGATGCTTCAGTCGTTTTACTCTCCGGCCTTTGCAGGTGCTAATAATTTCGAACCGAACTCATTCCTAGCATCTGAAAAAGGCCTGAGCGTACAACGGCTGAAACGTCGTAAACTAGACAATAAAATGAGGAGAGTAGTCCTAACAGTATAAATAATGTAAATACTACCTCATCTCAGAAGTACAAACAAATTCATTTTTAAATTAGTGTTTTTAAACGCAGAAATTAATGTAGTTCGCGGCTGTCGTAAGAAAAATAAATAACCTAAATTTTTTAAGGTCCATAAAGGTTTGAAGTAACTTTTTTTTCAATCATGTTTATATGACAAGGCAAAGATTATGAATTTTTTATTGGGTTTTTCTACTATTTATAATTTTTTCCGTTTTGTCAAGGAGTTTGTTCTTAATTGTTAATTTCTTTTCCCGGTTGTGTTTAACAGTTGTACATTGTGTTAAAATGTAATGGTGTTTCGTTCCAAAATTGCTGTTCAGTAGTTTGCTTGTGGAAGGGAATTTCCAACAAGCAATATATATATATATATATATATATATATATATATATATATATATATATATATATGAATCTAGAACCAAACCTTTGGAAAAGTTCTTCAGATACGATAGACTGGTTTAACAACATCAAAAACAAATCTAAATCCACCTTCCTTAAATTCGATATTGTCGATTTCTATTCCTCTATATCAAGGGACCTTCTTGAAAGTTGTTTAAGATTTGCTAAAAATTACGTGAACATTTCGGATAGGGACTACGAAATTATCTGTGCGGCCAGAAAATCCATTCTCACCTTTGATGATTCCACATGGTCAAAGGGCCGAGGGAGACTTTTGACGTCCCTTTGGGAGCATATGATTCAGCCCAGGTGGCAGATCTTGTGGGAATTTATATTTTAGATATTCTAAGCAGATTTTTAGACCCAAAACAATTAGGCCTATATCGGGACGATGGATTAATAATTATCCCTAATTCCAATGGGCCCTACACAAATAGGATACACAAAAAAATAATTAGAGCCCTGAAGTACCTCCGTTTTAAAGTCGAAGTCACCTCTAACCTTAAAATTGTAAACTATCTAGACATCACCCTTAACTTAAATGATGGATCGTACCAACCATTTCTCAAAGAAAATAGTTCCCCCACTTATATTGATATTTCATCCAACAACCCCAAAAATATAAAACCGATACCCAATATTGTGAATAATAGAATCAACCAATTATCATCCAACATTAAAACTTTCAACGCAAGTAAAAATATTTACAATAAGGCCCTTCAAAAAAGCGGATATAAGAACAAGTTAACATATAATAAACCTACAATAGACTCCGAATCATCCAAAAATAAAAATAAAGGAAACTGTAGAAAAAGAAGGATAATTTGGTTTAACCGCCCTTATTGTAAACTAACTAACATCAATATTGGTAAATATTTTCTCAAGTTAATAGACAAACATTTTAATAACAGTAACCCTCTACGGAAGATTTTTAATAGGTACACCCTTAAAATTAGTTATTCTTGCACCCCGAATATGGACAGCCTCAATAGTTCCCATAATAGGAGAATTCTGGTGAACTTGCGCAATGCTGAATCTAGGTCCGGAATTGTAAACGAATGCAACTGTAATTCTGTGGACGCCTGCCCGGTGGAGGGAAAATGCAAATCCACCCAGGTGATTTATGAAGCCCGCATTTCTCCATCTAACAAAAAAAAAACGACTTCCGAACCTATATCGGTATGTCCGCCGGTCCTTTCAAACAAAGACTGTATAACCACAGGTACTCCTTTTCGAACCCCGGTCAGAGGTACCAGACAGCCCTTTCGCGGGCATTCTGGAAAATAAAAGAAGAAGGGCTGGATCCTGAAATTAGCTGGAAACTGATAGGTTTAGCCCGTATTCCGAGGAGTTTTCGTGATAGGTGCTGTCTATGTTCACTGGAAAAAATTTCAATATTAAAATACCCTCACCAACACCGGCTACTGAATCTTAGGAGGGGATTCATCAGTAAGTGCCGCCACAAGGCAAATTTTTCGAATGCTTAAATTTAGAATTTAAATCCCCGTTGACTAGATGTTAGAATATAAATTAAAAGGATTCAATTTAAGTTTTAATCTTAATTTTACCCTAACGTTAACCTTAACCCTTACCTTCCGATCCCAAGCTCCTTTAATTGCCTATCTTTAGAAAATATGGATTCTCTTACTAAACCTCTTTTTCCTTGGTTAACATATTTTTTCTCTAATATTTTTTCTCTAATATTCTTTCTCTAATAATTTTCAAACTGATAACTTCTTGTAATTGGCATTTAACTCGCTTCTACCTAAAAGGTTTAATCAAATAAACTTTTTAAAAAATTTTAAATCTTATATTGAAACCCATTCCTTCTCGCCTAAATACACCTCTTCAAACAGCCCAAAATCTTAACTTTAAAAAGTAATTTAACTCATTTAGTTGTCTGTCTTTATAAAATATGAACTCCTATTCCTCCCCTTCCTAAATATGCCATTTCAACACCCTGTAACCCCGCGACTACCAGCTCCGTCCTTTTCCAATTTGTGACCGTTGTTAACCAAAAACTCCTCCACACTAACTCAGGGCCTTCGCCATTTGGAAAAAAACAATGTCGCTGACGTGATGTAGAGTCTCTATTATAGATCCTATGTCGAAATGTACATCCGACACCTTTGAATTTTGAAAATTTTCTCTAATTTATATATATATATATATATATATATATAGTAAAAGCAGAGACCACACTGAATATTGCCGACGTCACATTTTATGCTGATACATTATTATCCTTTAATGACAACTGAGGATTTCAAGGACTCTTTCTACGGTTCAAGCTATGTACATAAAAATACATCTTTTATATTGAATTCAACTGCAATACTTTTATGTGAAAAAGGAACTCTTTCAATTTGTTTTAATCATTTTGGAAAACTTTGTTTATATTGAATTCAACTGTAATACTTTTGTGTGAAAAACGAATTTTGGAAATTTACTTAGTGTCTGATAATTTAATATGAACGTTTTCCCTTTTGGCTCTTTATCAGATCTACAAACTTTAATGTATGATTACTTGTCTTGAAATAAGCTACTGACAATTACAACTGTGTAAATTTGCAAATAAATTGTGTCATTAGAATCTACATACATGTATTTTCATCATTATATCCTACCGTACCCCTTTTTGTACACCTTTCTAACCAAAAATTTGGTAACACTCCAATACAAACATGTGTTATGGTTTATAAAATGGCGAGTGATCTAAAAATAGAAAAAGATAGACACACTGATGCCATGAATTCAAAATTGGGCAGCAAAATAAGGAACCATTTCTTCTGGTAGGAGTAGGAGTAAGAGTAGGAGTAAGAAGTAGGAGTTAAGGACAGTAGTTTTGTGTAGGAGATTTGAAAAGGGGAAGAGGCTAGTCAGTTAACCTCTAGAGTCCAGAAGGGATAGGCTCGTTTACTACTAGCATCCCACAGTGAAGAGAATTTAGCTAGTCTGCTCCTGTATCCACACAAAATTTAAAGGTTGTAACTTGATGTAAAAACTTAAAGTTTTATACCAAAAATAAACATCATTAATTCAAGTTTGTGTTATCTTCTAATTATACCAAAATGAAGCAACACAACACATGCAAAGACATTAAAACAATTTAAACTACCTATTCAAGATATGTCTGCACATTATCTTTGTTATATAAATATTTATTTTTATTGTTGAGTCAATATTTTTGTTTTGAACTTTATCATTCTCTTGCTGTTGCTTATTTTGTTACATTTGTGTTAATATAAGTGCTGTAGGCTATTAGCAATCGCCTTTGAACAATATTTTTTTCTGAACTAGTGGTACAATATTTGAACACTAAATATATTTTACTTTTGTTTTATAACCATTTATTCTGGCTTATAGAAATCAGTCCATTTTTGCATAAATTAACAAATATGTAATGTGAAGAGCCTAATACCAAATATAAAGATCTTTATGACCAGGTTTTTTTTTTTATTTTTCATCTTAACTAACCTCTTAGATTTTCTGGCTGAACCAATGTTCCTTAATGAGTCGGAGAAAACAAATTAATTTTCAGATACCAGATCGACCGGATTGAAGCATAATTAATGTTGAGATATACTTTGTTTTGAATTTTTGGATTCAAATAGAAAACAGGGTTTACTACTGGCAGAGTTACTGGTAAAAATCGCCCGGTTCACACTCCACCCACATCTATTGAACAGGTGAAGAGGCTCATCCCTTGTTTCCTGTTTAGGACGCGGTTTCCGGTTTTCTCTTTTCTAGTCTTCTCACTTTGTTTTTTTTTTTTTCAATTGGAGTAGATAGACTAAACTATCGCCCGGTTCACACTCCACCCATATCTATTGAACAGGTGAAGAGGCTCATCCCTTGTTTCCTGTTTAGGATGCGGTTTCCGGTTTTCTCTTTTCCAATCTCTTCACTCTTATGTAGCCCCCTGCACATCAGTTGTGGTACCGCCTTGCTCGGGGTGATATGATTAAAAAAAATATATATATATATATACAGTGCAAAAGTATTAGGACAAGAACTATATCTTTTATGAGGCATATTGATAGAAAATAAACAATTTAATTAAAGTAATTTTATTTGATTTACTCAACAAATGCTTTAACAAGAAGAAAATACTTGTTACAAAATAAATTTAATATTTAGTATATTAGCCTTTCACTTTAAATTTTAAAATAATGAAATAATTGCGACAATTTACCAATCGGACCTAGTATATAGTCATCCGCAGACAGATCTGGTTTGCTGTATCACAGCCAATCAGTACGATTAGACAGCGGATTGCTTTTTACCCAGGATTGAAACTCGACTGAATTGGTATCAGTCGGCGATTACTACCTCTAAGCTCCGTAGAACAAGGCAGACTTTTTAGCGTGTATATTGTCATTATACACACCCAATAGCTGATATATATATATATATATATATATATATATATATATATATATATATATATATATAGTAATGTGCAAAAGTATTAGGACAAGAACTATTTTATCTGTTACGAGCCATATTGACAGAAAATAAACAATTTAATTAAAGTAATTGGATTTGATTTACTCAACAAATGCTTTTAATAACATAATAACATAAGATTTAATACTTTCTGATAACATTCTGAGCATGAATATCACATCCCTTGTTCCGGCATCTTTCACGAAGCTTCTTGTTGCCCTATCTCTAAGGCGATTCATTAGAATCTGAATGATGAGTTTTGTCAGGAAGCTGATTACTCCTACGTAAGGAACCAAAATCACCTGCAGACACTCTGCAAATATCACCGCGGCATTATTTTTCAAGGGAGGTAACTCTCATAAAACTTATGTAAGTTACTTCCCTTGAGAATCGATCAATTCTTGTTGATTGCAGTAGTGTCCTGACATTAGCTATAAGAAGGTCTCTCCACTCAAATATGACGTCATCAAATGTTGTCAAGCTAAAGGGAGAAAATTCATTTACAGGCAGATCCTGATTGTTAAGTTTAAATGATTAAAATTTTCTAAATTGAATTTTTTTTTTTTAATCGTATCACCCCGAGCAAGGCGGTAACGCCACTGATGTACATGGGGCTACGTAATAGTGAAAAGATTGGAAAAGAGAAAGCCGGAAACCACATCCTAAACAGGGAACAAGGGATGAGCCTCTTAACCTGTTCAATAGATGTGGGTAGAGTGTGAACCGGGCGATAGTTCAGTCTATCTACTTCAATTGAAAAAAAAAAAAAGAAAAGAGTGAAAAGATTGGAAAAGAGAAAGCCGGAAACCACATCCTAAACAGGGAACAAGGGATGAGCCTCTTAACCTGTTCATTAGACGTAGGTGGAGTGTGAACCGGGCGATAAATAGATCTATCTACTCCAATTAAATGACAATTTTACTCCAATTAAATGACAATAATGACAATTAATGACAAAACGGAAAGGAGTTGGGAGGTAAAAAGAAAAAAAAATGACAATTAAATGACAATTTTACTCCAATTAAATGACAATAAAAGAATGACAAAACACGATAAATATATAAAAATGTTTTATTTATTTATTTATAAAATGTTTTATTTATTTATTTATTATTAAAATGTTTCCAATTTTCTTTTTTTTTATATTTAATTTTTTTTTTCATGATGTTGTCATTTTTCTTTTAGCAAAAATTTTTTCAATCTGGCATTTGTAGAAGTCCACATCAACATTTTTTCTATTTTTTTCTATATTGTGACCGTCATCACAAGCATCTACATGAAATAGAATATCATAATCTGACAAAATATTCAAAGTTATGCCTTCTTATCCTATGTGCCCTGTCCCTTCAGGGCGTAGGCGATCATGGTTCTCCACGTCTCCTTATCCCTTGTGGCTCCTAGTAAGTTTGCTCCTGTTACACCTCGCAACCCCCGTTCCGTCATCCAACTGATCAGGCCCTGCAAATATATTATCCACTGTCTTCCTCTGTCTCTTTTCCCCTCTATCTGGCCTGTCAGTAGCAGGCTCTCCAAGCTCTCAGGAACTTCAGTTGTCTCTTTCTGATGCTCAGTATTAATTTCCTTTTTGTTGCCATTCTTTCCAACACCTCATCGTTGCTTGCATGCTCAGTCCACGATATCCGCAGCATCCTTCTGTAGAACCACATTTCCGCTGCTTCAAGTTTTGTCCTCATTTTCGATGATATTGTCCAGCATTCACTGCCGTATTGAAGAACTGACATCACATAGCAATCCAGCACTCTTTTCTTTGTTTCTAGTGAAATTTTCCTGTGTGTTTGTACTTTACTCAGCTTCTGGAACGCGTCCTTTGCCATGCCAATTCGCGTTCAGATCTCTGTGTAAATATCGCTGATTTATTGAATAAAGAAAACAAATGTCTTTTGTTATTATTCAGAGGGTCATGGTAGTGTCCCTCTGAATAATAACAAAAACACTTCTTTTCTTTATTCTTCATGAAATAGAATATCATAATCTGACAAAATATTCAAAGTTATGTACACAGCTAAATATCGCTGGTTTATTGAATCAAGAAAAGAAATGTCTTTTGTTATTATTAAGAGGGTCATTGTAGTGTCCTTGTTAGAATGCAGTTTCCGGTTTTTTTGTCATGTGATGTCATGTTATTTCAGGACGTGACTGATCATTGTTATCTATTATATCTTGTCTACTTTTTGCTCGATGTAACTTTTGTCCTTTGACAGGATTTTCCTCCTGTTCTGTCACTCATTCACACCCTTTGAAGATGGACTATAATTTAAATGTTCTTCTGTTTCTATATTTTTATAAATGTTCGTTTGCATTACTGTCAGCTAAGTGACAAGTTTTTCCACATTAATCATTAATAACTAAATTTACTATTTAGAGTCTTGGGGAATGTGGAGTTAACTACTTTAAATGCTATTACTTCCAGGTTCAGTCTGGCCAGGAGTGGTAGAACCTGTTAAGGTCCCATCTCTATGAATCAAATAGTTTCCGTGTGTACCTGTATGTACCTGAGTGTGCGTATTTATTATGTTAATACACTGCATGTGTGTGTGTGTGTGTGTGTGTGTGTGTGTGTGTGTGTGTGTGTGTGTGTGTGTGTGTGCGAGGGCTATGTAAAAATGTACTGGTGTGGAATATTTGCATAATGTGTGTATGTGTGTAAAGAGAGGCCAAATCGTTTACGATGAGATAGTCCAATATATATATATATATATATATATATATATATAGATATATATTTATTTAAATACTTTAATCCAAGCGGAAAAAGCAGGAAGGTAAATTCCAAAACCCGATCCTTATTAATATTAAATTTTTTGAATGTATCGAGCGTCTGTAATATGAAAATGTTTTCTTCCTTTCTCTTCTTTTTCTCCTCCCTTCCTTTATCTCTTTTACCTCCCACCTCCTTTCCGTTTTGTTTAACCTAATATCAATTCAACACGCCGTCTGTTCAGTTTACTTTACTGTCCTCTTCCCCTTTTTGCGAACCCAGACGATACTATTTTTTCCCCTTTTTCTATTTTTTATTTTTTTTTTTACAATTCTATCTATGAGTTGAAAAGAGAAAATAGAGATAATTTACTTCAAATTATCTCCAATTTCGGGATAGCATTTGTTGCTGAGGTGATGTGTTATCCCCTTCGGGGATTCCATGTCGAAATGTGCATTCAACATCTTTGAAAAAATTTAATTTATATATATATATATGGTTAAATAAAATAAAGACAAGAGAAAAAACTGTATTTTAAATCGCCTACGCGTTTCGTCCTGTGATGAACTTTATCAGGGCAAAAAGATAAAATGAGTCCATCACAGGACGAAACGCGAAGGCGATTTAAAATACAGTTTTTCCTCTTGTCTTTATTTTATTTAACCATCCTGTCCTTAATCTCAGATCATAACTGAGTATATTTTTACAATATATATATATATAAATATGTAATATATATATATAAATTTTTTTACAATATATATATATATATATATGTAATATATATATATAAATATGTAAATATGTAAACATGTTACGGAAATTAACGAAGATTAACCAAACTTGGTTATAAAACAACCGACAATTTGAAATTTTTTGTTTTAACATTATTTTTTATCGATACTCGTATTTAAGTAGATATTCTGTTTTCAATTAAACAGTATTATATATTCACATCTATATTCAGGCCAGTAGATATAAATATATAATACTGTTTAATTAAAAACAGAATATCTACTTAAATACAAGTATCGATAAAAAATAATGTTCAAACAAGTCATTTCATATATATATATATATATATATATATATATATATATATAATAATGCAGGTTTCATTGAATAATTATAGACAAGTTTTGTCTATTAATTTTGTGTAGGATCCGTTCATACCGTCTGATATACTTGATGGTGATGTCGTTAAAAGACAACAAAAAATCACAGTATTTGTTGAATTTTTTATCGGGTCTAAGCTTTCGGCTCACATAAGCCATTATCAAAGAGTAAATATTAACACACAGTAAACATAGAACATTTAAGCTATTAACAATAAAGAGAATTGAATTGAAAATATAAGTCCATCTGTCTTCGGCCATCCGCCACGGTAGGGATGGACTTATATTTTCAATTCAATTCTCTTTATTGTTAATAGCTTAAATGTTCTATGTTTACTGTGTATTATTATTTACTCTTTGATAATGGCTTATGTGAGCCGAAAGCTTAGACCCGATAAAAAATTCAACAAATACTGTGATTTTTTGTTGTCTTTTAACGACATCACCATCAAGTATATCAGACGGTATGAACGGATCCTACACAAAATTAATAGACAAAACTTGTCTATATTATTCAATGAAACCTGCATTAATGAAAAAATGCTGCCAAAATACACACAATATATATATATATATATATATATATATATATACAAGTGGATATTTATTTATCGTGTCTCTACTCTGAATTACCTAATTATATTTTCCGTACATATTTACGCTTTCTTTTCTCATACTTACGGTTGTGTGTCGTGTTGCAGTGGATATCGGCTCGGAACGAAAGCCTGGAGATATGAGTTCGAACTCCTTACGCGCAAATACCCTTGGGAAAAGTATTAATCTGTCTCTTCTCCCTCCAGCTATGGATTAAATAGTAGGACGGATTGGCTTCCTAGCCTTGGTTGGCATCCGGTCTACCACAGGAAAGAATGGCAACCTACTCCGGGAAAATCAGCCAATCATGTCTCTTTCAAGATATGATCAGGCAAGCGTGTATAGCACTTAACTGACTGACTGATTTTCTCATACTTCGTCCGTAAAAGAAAGCTAATTTTCCCATACAATATAATTTTAAAAAAACAAAATATCTTGTAAGGTGTCAGACATATTAAATTTAAACACTTACAAACACATCTATGTACGCAGACACACGTATATAAACAAAAATCAGATGGTTCGCCCGTGAAGGTCATATTTTCGACATTCAAGGGAGATAACTTTTCTGTACTGTATGATCAGCGCGGTATTTTCATCATTCTGTTGATGCAAAATTATGTGCAATTATTATAATATACGGTACAAGGACTGTTAAAAAGAAGATCTACATGCAAAGTCTCTAAACTTATTTATAAATGGAACTTTGTCTCTGCGTGTGTATGTGTGTGTGTGTGTGTGTGTCTGTGTCCGTTAGCTATAGACTCCGAAACGGCTGAACCGATTTTTTTGAAAATTTACACAGTTATACTATAAGCGTCTGCGAGTGTTCTTAGCTAGTTTTTGTGTCGAAGTACCCCCGATAAATATCGAAAATCGATAATCGAAAAAAATCGAGTTATAGAAGGAGTGGTCCGATTTTAATCAAATTTGATACACTCATAGACAAAGACATAAGAAACGATATTCAGAAGTTTGAAGGTTGCAGTTCTTAAAATAGTGCAGAATATCGATAATATATATATATATATAAGGCAAGATGTTTGTGAGTGTGTCTGTTTATCTGTCTGTATGTCCTTTATAAAAATCCACAATTTTTATCCGATTCTCACCAAACTTCACACAAATATTCTTTAGGCTGAGTCTATGCTGCAGGACCATGCATTAGTTTTAAAGCTTTCATTACACCCGAGGAACGCCGGGCTACACTGCTAGTGTTAGAATAATCCAGAACTTATACTGGGCGTAAACCGTGGGCATACAGAAAGAAAACGTATTGTGTTGCTGTATTGTGAAATGTTCATAAATGCACATCATTTTGCATTTACAGAATTTAGCACTTCGAACGACAGTTAAACAAAGTTCTCTCCCTTTAATTGTAAAAATTTAACATTTTAATATAACATTTATAACACATCTGATTATTTAATATTTGAATGCACTAGCAGTATAGCCCGGCGTTGCACGAGTGTAATGAAAACTTTAAAATTAATTCATGGTCCTGACTCTTTGGACATTGGCACGAAAGACTAAAAAACAATAGTTGTTTCCAGTTAAAGCGAAACCGGAGACTGAAAGAAAAATAAATGGATGTAAGTCAAAAATTTTGATTTTCTGGTATCGATATCAAATTTTCTGCACTATTGTAAGAACTGCCACCTTGAAACTTCTGAATATCGTTTCTTATGTCTTTTTCTATGAGTGTATCAAATTTGATTAAAATCGGACCACTCCTTCAATAACCCGATTTTTTCGATTATCGATTTTCGATATTTATCTGGGATACCTCGACACAAAACCTAGCTAAGAACTCTCGCAGACGCTTATAGTACAACTGTGTAGATTTTCAAGAAAATCGGTTCAGCCGTTTCGGAGTCTATAGGTAACGGACACACACACACACACACACACACACACATACACACAGACAAAGTTTCATTTATAAATAAGTTTAGATATATGTGTGAAGTTATATACGTGTGTGTATGTGTTGTGCGTGCGGGTGAATACTTAATTAAAAATGACTGACAATTAATGTTGCTAAATTTTTTTCTTTATATTTTTCTTGTGTGCGTGAAAAAGATTTCCGTTTACAAACTAAGTGTAGGAGAAGAATGCTAAAAATAAAAAGAAAACATGATTGCGAAATTCAGAGCAGAGACAAGGGACACTTAATTATATATAAGAACTTTTCGACTTGTTCCTTGTTTAATAACATACACTCACATACACGTAAAGATATATATATATATATATATATATATATATATATATATATATATATTAATTTATTTGTTAAAAATATTTTTAATGGCTACTCGTATTTGAGTAGATACTCAGTATATTTATTTATATCTCCCAGCCTGGATAATAGAGAAATCTTGTTAGGAAAATGTGTGTCCTACGGCAAGATATTTTCCCAACAAGATTTCTTTAGTCCTTAGTTAATTTGCGAATGTATGACAGTAAAAGTTTTCCGAATTGTTTTATGTATTTATCGTATATATCGACCGCCGTTGTGTTTAAGGTTATTGCTGAACGGGATGGTAACGACGAAGCTCGGGCTATTGATTGAAATATTTCGAAGGCGTTTAAATATTTCGAAGGCGTTTGGCACGCTAGTCTTCTTCACAAATTGAAGAGTAATTTTTTTTCTATCCATTTCTTTGATTCAGTAGGCGCCTGGCATAAGTGTTCATGAAGTAATGTGTTCAATTTTTTGTTTGAAAACTTTTTCGGTGTGCCAAGGCTTTCTTTAATTTCGACATCGAAATCATTATTTTTAAAGCGTCTAAACTAATCTCTGTATGTTGTTTCCGACAGAGTATGGTCATCGCAAATCTCAGTAAGGAATTCTGTGTGCTTTTGAATGGAGTAGTGCCGTAAAATTACCCGCAAATACACTTTCTTT
>JBBBDQ010001026.1:5485000-5620000 GCA_037127315.1 Ascarosepion bandense | reverse complement strand
ACTATCGCCCGGTTCACACTCCACCCACGTCTATTAAACAGGTGAGGAGGCTCATCCCTTGTTTCCTGTTTAGGATGCGGTTTCCGGTTTTCTCTTTTCCAATCCTCTCACTTTTTTTTTTTCAATTGGAGTAGATAGACTAAACTATCGCCCGGTTCACACTCCACCCACGTCTATTGAACAGGTTAAGAGGCTCATCCCTTGTTTCCTGTTTAGGATGCGGTTTCCGGTGTTCTCTTTTCCAATCTTCTCACTTTTTTTTTTTTCAATTGGAGTAGATAGACTAAACTATCGCCCGGTTCACACTCTATCCACGTCTACTGAACAGGTGAAGAGGCTCATCCCCTGTTCCCTGTTTAGGATGTGGTTTCCGGCTTTCTCTTTTCCAATCTTTTCACTCTTACGTAGCCCCCTGCATATCAGTGGCGTTACCGCCTTGCTCGGGGTGATATGATTAAAAAAAAACCTTAATTAGTGAATATTTTTCTTCAAATAAAGCATTTGAAAAGGCATTACAGTGAATGAGCTTCAGCTTATTTGCGTTTCAGCATTTGCGTCTTCACACATTCACAGACTTTTTCTAGAAAATATCAATGACTGGTGGCTTAAAAGTTGCACAACAGTTGCGTGCATGCGTGTGTTCGTTCCAATACCCGAACGCTATTGGCTGGTGATCGAATAGCAGTACAAGACCAGCACCCATTGGTCGACACACAAAACGCTCGGCTATATTCGCGGACGCCGTAGATCTGACTATTCCACTAGTGTTATGTTCTGTGAATCTTTATGAATTCGCTTTTGCGTTGTTGTTTTTTTCTTTTTTTTTCTTTTATATACGCCCTAAAATACCGCTTAAACACACAGCCTCTTCTAAGGTTTCTTGCAAGGAGCCTAAGTTGCAGAATTTTTTTTTTATTCTTGCCTATTACGAATAAGCACGTCCGTATTTTAATATTTTCCATAGTTGTATATGTAGGCGTAAAAGAAAATGGGGAGGACCTGAAATATACTACCACCACCTTTAAATTTGTTGTTTTTCATTTGTTTTTACTTTTTTCAGGTCAGTCTTATCGGTTATTACATAAAGTTTCCGATTATCAAAAAAAATCTGGAAAATTTTCAATAATTAAACAATTTTATGAGGGGCTCAGTTTCTCATACAACGTTATAGTAAATCGATCCTCCATTTCTGACCCACTCGCGTTGAGGTTGCTTTTTTTTTTGGTGGGGGGCGAGTTGTTGTTCTTGTTTTTGTCTTTTTCAAGTTTTTTTTTTTTTTGTTCTTACGACGGCATCTTTCTCGGAAACTGCAAGAATGACTTTATTCAAAAATTTCGCAAAGGATTCAGGTGTTGAATATGCGCAAGCAAAAAAGTTAATTGCACAGGATCGATTTACTATAAGGTTGTATGAAAAACAGAGCCCTCCCCACCAAATTGTTCGAATATTGAAATTTTTCCAAATTTTTTTTGTTAATCGGAAAGTTTACGGTTTAATCGATAAGATTGCACTGAAAAATGTAAAAAGAAATTGGTAATCAACAAATTTACAGGTGGTATTAATGTCGTACTGGCGAGTGGTTCCAAAAAGGAGGATCGGTTTACTATAACGTTGTATGCAAAACTGAGCCCCCACTCAAAATTGTTTAAATATAGAAATTTTTGAAAATTTTTTTTTTTTTGTCAGTCGGAGAGCTAGGGTGCAATCGATAAGATTGCACTGAAAATGTAAACAAAATTGAAAAACTACAATTTTAAAGGTGGTAGTAGTCTTCTTCAGGTTCGCAGAAAATGGTTATTGTACGTATGGAAGAAAATTTATGCTAAGTCTGGGGGAACCATCATGGTTCTGTTTTAGAAACTGTTTTAAACTTTATACCGGATTTTATAACTTGTTACACATATTTTAAACAGTATTTTCAATGGTTGTATCAATCTATGCGTAATTAAAAACGGTTATTATACGTTTGAAAGAAAATTTACGTTAAGTGTAGAAGAAAACTACAAGACCTCCTGCAGAAGGTAGCTGAAGAGAGTGACAAGAAAGAACTACAAAAAAAAAATGCAAGAAAACCGAATGCATAGTCATCAGCAAAAAGGATAGCCCAATATACCAAATACAGGTTAGGAACTCTAAAATCAAGCAGGTACAGAAATTTAAATACCCAGGAAGTGTTCTAACAGAAGACGGAAAGTGCGACACTGAGATCCGAAGGCGAATTAGCATGACGAAAGAAGCCTTCCAGAAACTGAGTAAAGTATTAAGAAACAAGAAAATTTCACTAGAAACAATGTGGAGAGTACTGGATTGCTATGTGATGTGGATTCTTCAATATGGCAGTGAATGTTGGACAATATTTTCGAAGATGAAGGAAAAACTTGAAGCAACTGAAATGTAGTTCTACAGAAGGATGCTGCGGATATCATGGACCGAGCATGTGAGCAATGACGAGGTTTTGAAAAGCATGGAAACGAAAAGGAAATTAATACTGAGCATCAGGAAGCGACAACTAAAGTTCCTGGGGACATGCAATGAGAAAGGAGGGCTTAGAGAACCTGTTACTAACAGGCCAGATAGAGGGAAAAAAAGATAGGGGAAAGCAGCGGATAACATATTTCAAGGATCTAATCAGGTGGATGACGGAACAAGGGTTACATGATGCAACAGGAGAAAGCGTGCTAAGAGCCACCAGGGATAGGAAGATGTGGAAAGCCATGACCGCCTACGTCCTGAAAGGACAGGGCACATAAAAAAAAGAAGAAGTATAGTCACGAATGCAGGACTATTTTCCCCAAAATGTTTTAAAAAGGTATGAAATGTTTCTTAAGTGTTTAGGATGAGAGTTTAAGGCATATGGTGGGTTTTAACAATCAAAACAGGTACTTATGAGCGCTTTTGGGGGAGGGTTACAAGTATTTGCTGATTCTAACTATTCGCGACCGGTTCTGGTTCGTAACCCCCACAAATACGGGGGTCTCACTGTACGTAAAATATGAAACAATTTTTTTTTATTATTGTTAATAAATTGTAAAGAAATTTATTTTTAATAAATTAAATTAATATCTATGAATTATTTAATAAAACACGCGTGAGTACATCCGGGTTATCTCCCCGCCAATTTTGTACAAAAAAATATTAATTCTTTCTTTATTGTTATTATATCGGAGAGAAATCGAAGAAGAGGATCAGCACCTTGCAGCCTCTGCCGCCACCTAAACTCACCGTTCTGTCGCTTCTTCCGGAAATTGACGGCCCTCCCCATTCGTTCGATGTGTTGCGTGTGGGCGCCAGTTTGTGGATCAATAAAATTCAAGATGTGATTCACTGTGAGATGGACAAAATCATTCCTCACTTGACTGTATCCCCTCCACTCGTCTGTGATGACTGTTGAGCCCGGCCGAACCGACTGCTTGGTTATAGGCGTCAGTGTTGCTGCACTCCGGTCTGGTATTGCATCCAAGAAACATTCTTTAGTCTCACAATATATTCCGCCAAATACCAAAATTGTGTGGAGTTCATATTTTATTGTTTTAGATTTAATCTTCACAAAATGATTTAAGTTTTTGGTCCTTCAAATTTTTTTGTACAAAATTGGCGGGGAGATAACCCAAAAGTGCCCACACGTGTTATTAATAATTTTTAATAAAGTTCATCGAAAAATGCGAAACAAAACAAAGCAGTTTTTAGTTTTTAATTATTATAAAAAAAATATTTAATAATATTATAACTTATTATAAAGTAAATCGTAAAGTTATTTATTTTTTATTAAAGTAAATAGACATACTAAATATTTTTAGATTGATTATAATAATGGGTTGGGTTCGAAATTCTTAACATCTGAAGAAGGCTGGAGCGTACAACGGCCGAAACGTCGTACAAATGGCAACAAAGATGAGGACAACAGTCCGAATAATGTAAATACTGTAAACATTAGAATTTTAAAAAATATATGCAACAAGGCTAAAGTTCTTTACACTTCTAATAAAATAACGTCTAGAATATTAAACAAGAGGTTATGGTATTTAAGCTTCTATAAAAAACAAAAGTGAAATACTGCAAATTAAACAAGGGATAAAGTGGAATACTCTAAAACCTCAAATATTTATCAAGACATAAAGGTCTTTACACTTTCAATAAAATAACATTGAAATGCAAAATACCTAAAATAGGTATTTAGCAAAGAAGGTCTTAACATTTCTAATAAAAAAAGAGTGAACTGCAATAAATCTCAAATATGCAACAGAGCTACAATTTTTTTTTTGCACTTCTAATAAAATAACAGTGGAAAAAAACAAAACCTATAATGTTAAACCAGAGATAAATGTCTTAAAACTTCTAATGAAACAAGAGTTGAATACAACACCAAATATTCAACAAGGGCAAAATGTTTTCACACTTGTAAAAAAAAGTGTGGAATATAACAAACCCCAAATATTCAACAAGGATTAAAGGTCTCCAAACTTGTAATAAAACAAGAGTAGAATTCAACCAACCCCAAATATTTAACAAGGGCCAAAGGTCTCCAAACTTGTAATAAAACAAGAGTAGAATTCAACCAACCCCAAATATTTAACAAGGGCCAAAGGTCTCCAAACTTGTAATAAAACAAGAGTGGAATTCAACCAACCCCAAATATTTAACAAGGGCCAAAGGTCTCCAAACTTGTAATAAAACAAGAGTGGAATTCAACCAACCCCAAATATTTAACAAGGGCCAAAGGTCTCCAAACTTGTAATAAAACAAGAGTGGAATTCAACCAACCCCAAATATTTAACAAGGGCCAAAGGTCTCCAAACTTGTAATAAAACAAGAGTGGAATTCAACCAACCCCAAATATTCAACAAGAATGTAATACAAACCTCAAATATTCAACAAGGGCTAAAGATCTTCACACTTGTATTATAAAACAATACAAACCTCAAATTTTCAACAAGGGCTAAAGATCTTCATACATCTAATAAAACAAGAGTGGAATCCAACAAACCCCAAATCTTCACTTTATTATCAGCAATGCCTACTAGGCACCCATTTCAAAGTGTGGCTTGAAAAATTTTTTAATCTTCTGCCGGCATTTTCAACTTCCGGTGAAAGTAAACAGCAAATAAAGAAATAATTCTAAAGCATTTCAAACTTGCATTACCAGTTGGCCTTTCAGGAAAGTTGAAAAACCTCTTTTATTGTGACCCAGAGTCAGATAGGGCAAGACAGATATGTCTGTGACCTGTCAAATCTTTTTTGTTTTTCGAATCGTAAACAGCCTTAAGCAGTTGTATTTTGTCAGACATACAAATATTATCGAGGAGTGGGATATGGAAGACAACATGTTTTTATTTTAACCGTTTCCCTCCCAAGCAAGGCAATAAAGTCACTAAGATGCAAAGAGCTACTGAGAATGAAATATTTTATTAGGTAGAAAGGACAATATAAGAAAAGCTTCCAAAAAAATACAGCGACTTCAGTCACTTTCCTACTGACCCAACGTAGCCTCTCTCTGCCTTTTCGATAAAAACTCTCATGGTAATTAGTTCTGATGAACTCTCCTCTGTGGTACTTTGACTTTATGAATTTAAGCGCAGCACTAGATTGGCGGTAAGGTCTCATCATTTTAGAGTTTAAATGGTTAGATGTAATTGTAAGTTCTATTTATTTTTCTATTGCGCTTCTCTCTTTCGGCTTCTTGTTTTCCAGTCAAATTTGATCTTCAAACATTTAAATTATTTTTTTTTTTAATCATTTCACCCCGAGCAAGGCGGAAACGCCACTGATGTGCAGGGGACTACATAAATGTAAAAAGATTAATTAGAAAAGAGTGAGGAGTACAAACTAGTAAGAAAGGAACAATAGAAAGCTGAGAAAGCAGGTGCGATGACAGATACATAGGTGGAGAGAAAGGGAAGGTTATACAGGGGTGGGGAGAGAGCTAGAGTCCAGTGGTTAGTAGATGAGTATTGACTTTGCATTTAAATTTCTGGGGGTTGTAGCCGTCAGGAAAGCAAAAATACGGGAGCGAGTTCCACAGGCGGGAAGTGCGAGAGAAGAAGCTGCAGGAGTAGAATTGTCGTCTGCATTTGGCTAACCTGACTGTGAATGGGTGGGACCCAGTTGCCAGTCTGGTTGCACGAGTAAACACCTGTTGAGGAGGCATCAGTGACTTAAGTTCGTCCGAGCAGAAGCCATGAAAGTATTTATAGAACAGACAAAGGGAGGCCACATTTCGACGATGGGGAAGTGGCTGCAGTCGAGCCGCCATGCAATGTCAATCGTCATCTTCTGGATTCTTGTTCTTTTCTGGTCCTCTCTCCTTTATAGTATATTTTCTCATATTCTCTAACACTCAGTAACCGCAAACCCTGTGTCTTAGTGGCTCCATTAACTTCTCTCGCACTTCTAGATTGTGAAACTCCCTTAAGATTCCATATTTTCAAGCCAAATTTAATCTATTAAAATTTAAGTACAATCCCAATCGGTATCTACTGCCCTCATGATTACTCTTTCCTATTCCCGCTAATTATTAATGTTTTCTATTCCTAACTCTTCCACACCCTATAACCCCCTTCTGTCTTAGTGACTTTACTGTCTTTCATTGTAATACCTTATATATATATATATATATATATATATATATATAGAGAGAGAGAGAGAGAGAGAGAGAGAGTACTATGCAAAAGTATCAGCACAAGAACTATTTTATCTCTTATGAAGCATATTGACAGAAAATAAACAATTTAATTAAAGTAATTTTATTTGATTTATTCAACAAATGCTTTAACAAGAAAAAAAATACTTGTTACAAAATAAATTTAATATTTAGTATAATAGCCTTTCCTTTGATCAGGCAATGTATCTAATGGTATCTCCTGCCAAGCAGTTTGTATTTGTTCCCAATGTGTGTATGCAAAGTGACATTAGATTTATCAGTTCGAGAGGGGGGAATAAAAAATGTCAGTCATAATAGAATAATGAGTAGTTTCAAAATAACTTGTTTAATAGAAAATAGGAAAAATTAAATATAACATGTTTTTAATACATTTCTTTTACACCTAGTTTAAAATAATCAATATTTATTAGCAATTTACTTGGCTTTTCACCCTGTATTTGAATTTCAGTGACGTTTTTAGGAAAATCACCACTGTCCTAATACTTTTGCACACTACCGGTAGTGTGCAAAAGTGTAAGGACAGGGAGATTTTAAACTTTATTTTGATGCCTCATAAAAGATAAAATTAATCTTGTCCTAATACTTTTGCACAGTACTGTATATATATATATATATATATATATATATATATATATATATATATGCATACATTCTGATTAGCCACACACACACACACACACACACACAAAACACACACACAAAACACCCACATACATTCACAGTAAACCGAAAGTATTTGTCATTTAAACGTAAATCATCTGCACAACAATACCAACATTACCTGATGATGAGAATTAATCTCGAAACATAGAAATTTCCATGTAGCAATGTAAAATTGACATAACCATATGATTATATATATATATATATGTGTGTGTGTGTGTGTGTGTGTGTATATATATATATATATATAATTCAGACAAGTTTTGATAAATTTGAAAAGATGAAATATTATCATGACTTGATTACGTGTTTCACTATCATTAGTTCGGCTTCCTCAGATCAGAACGAGTCAAACTGTTCCTAGATTCAGTCAGTTAAGTGCCATATGTGATACACGCTTGGGCGATCATGTCTCGAAAGAGACATGACTGACTGGGCAGAAGATTCTTCCCGTAGTAGGCTGTCATTACTTTCTGCGGTTGACTGGTTACTGATCAAGGCTATAGAACCCAATCTGTCCTGTTATTTAACCCATAATTGGAAGAGACGGACTAATACCTATCCCAGGAGTATTTGTGCGTAAGTGAATGCAACGAATTCAACAGAAATTTGAACTCGGCTCTCCGATTTCCGATAGCCACTGCACAACAAAGATTACATATCCTTCTTATACATATATTATCGAGACGGAAAAAAACAAAAACATACTTAAAATTTCTGTATCTTTTACTTTCAACCTATTCTGAGAAATTTCGGCGAAGAATATAAGTAGGTGATTTGCAATCTCTAATGTCTCCTACTTTTAACAAAAAAACAACAAATTCCATGAACAGGTTCTGTGCGAAATTTAATGAAATTAAGTAAGTGGGGGGTAAAACATTTAAAAAAATTTTTTTCCAATATTTTCTAAAACCAAACCTTTAAAAAATAATTTCATTCAGTTGTGAATAAGTTCTGAAAATTTCATTAAAATCGGACAATTATTTGATTTGTACAAGAATTTTCAAATTAATGACGTAAACAAAACACTCATTCTAACCAAAATTTCGAACGTGTTAGAAAGAACTAAAAATATTTAAAAAATAATTTAAAAATTCTTTGATTTTTCCTCTTAATAATATCAACATTTTGACGATAAATCTTCATTTTTAAGTTTGTGGCGTTAAGTTTGTGGCGTTTTGCATTACGCTATGCTGTTTTTCTCGTGAAAAAGTGGAGGTACCTAAATAACTTAAATTCTATTCAGAAAGCTTGGGGAATATAAAGACATACTTCGACAAAACCAGAAAATTGAAAAGAAAAAGAAAGCAGCTTAAATTAAAATAACGACTTTTATACAAAAAAATAATAAATAAATAAATAAAAAATAGTATGAAAATAAAAAATAGTATGAAATACATCATTTCGTTGAAAAAAAAAACAAAAAAAAAACAGGGGTAGCCTAATAATTATGGCCGGTAGCGTACATAGACACAATTCGTTCTGATCTGAGAACGTCTATCTAACGACGACAAAATGCGTACTTAAGTCAAGAAAACAGTTTGTCACGTTTATCAAACAAGTATCCATGTATGTATTTATAGATAGACTAGCATCATAGCCCGGCGTTGCCCGTGCAAATCAGAACATTTTAGTAGTAGGAAAAAAATCTATTTTCTTTTGTTTTGCGTAAACGTGATTTGATGTTTTGTGTGACATTGTAAACAACATTGTGTTTGTTTTTGTTTCAAAATTACAGGGGGAAGATATTTACATTTTTTGTTGACTAAATGAATTTAACATAAAAATAAAAATTATTTTTTTGTTTTACTGAAATTAGAAATATGAAAACTATTACGCTCTCAGTTCAGAAATCTTCGAAGAATATTTGAAAATGTAGACATTTAATTTTAGCGGAAAAAGTTACATTAATGCCACACGAATTACAGACAGTTGATTTTCTGTATGAAATATTTAGCGAAAAAAAAGCTTTATTTTTTTTTTATGAAGTATGAAATATTGAACCTGAAAAAAATAAAGACTTAAATAATTAAATTAACTATTGGCACATTTTTTTACATATTTTGTTTTTGTATGAAAAAACACTTTTTTTTAAATATTTTATTTTTGTTTCAAAATTACGGGGAAAAATATTCAAATTTTTTTGTTGACCAAATGAATTTTTAAAACGTCGGAATAAAAATTAAATATAAAGGCTCATTTTTTCTTTTTTTAATAAAAAAATATTTTAGTCGAGTTTGACACATGTGATTTGATTTCTGTGACGTAATATAGCAACCATCCTAGATCTTAGATGTTTTACGGAGCAAATGTAAGCAATCGGCTCCATTGACCAAAAAGTGCAAAAGGGAAAATTTGCTGAACTTAAACTCAAAAAGTATGTGTTGACCTGGCTTCCCTATAGATATGTGTCCCTAGAAAGTTTGAATGGCGTAGCTAAAAAATGTAGGCGTGCATAGGTTACAGTCACACGCAGACTCACAGATTGTCTTTTATATATTTAGATAATTCGATTTTATTTGAATAAGGGTTGAATTGGCCACGTTTGTGATTTGATCGGCACGTTAAACATTTAAGGACAGTACGCTCTTGTAAAACGTACAAGTTAAAGGAGGAATATGAAGAAAATAGAAAAGAGAAACCAAAAATAAAAATATCAACATACTTAGCTTATCTTCATCTGACACAAGGCTATAAACAAATATAGCACTAATAATACACGGTGGTTCAAAAGTAGTTGTTGTAGGTTTGTGTATCGGTTATATTATTACGATGGTGTTCATTATAGCTTTGACAGTTATATTCTTGTACAAAATTAATTTTAATTGTCAATTTAATAATTGTATTAGTAAATATAATTGTATATGTAATCCCAAAATAAATGCTATCATATACTGTTCACCTACTTTTAGACTACCGTATATAAAAAGACTCTTACCGAATTAGCAATGGCTTGCAATTAAATCAGTCAGGTATGTTACACGATACATGCTTGGGCGAATATTTTCCCTCAGTAGGTTATCATTACTTTCTGTAGTTGACTGCCAAGCAAGGCTATAGAACCAAGTTTGTCTTGATGTTTAACACAGAGCTGGAAAGAAGAAACGGATTCACACCTTTCTTGAGGGTATCTGCGCGTAAATGAATGCAACGAATTCAACTGATATTCAAACTCAGCTCTCCAATTTCTCGTTTTGAGCTGATATCCGTCGAAGTTTGCGAAAAACTGCTCTAAAGTATGGTTCCCTGTAAAGAGTGTGTGAGAAATTATGAGGTTTTGCAAAGGATGGAAACCAAAAGAAAATTAATATTAAGCATTAGGAAGAGACATCTAAAGTTCCTGGGACATGCGATGAGGAAGGAGGGCTTGGTGAACCTGATATTAACAGGCCAGATTTAAGGGAAAAAGAGACAGAGGAAAACAGTGGATAACATATTTGAACGGCCTGGGTAGGTGGAGAGTTGAGTTCGAATTTCAGTTGAATTTCAGTTGAATTCATACCCCTTTCCCAGGGGTATTAATCCGTCACTATCTTCTAGTTGTGGGTTAAACAACAGAACAGATTGGATTCTATAGCCTTGGCTGGCAACCAGTCTACCGCAGAAAACAATTGCAACCTACTGCGAGATAATCTTCGGCCCAGTCAGTCATGTCTCTTCTCGAGACATGGTCGCACAAGCGTGTATCACGTATGGCACTTAACTGACTTGACATAACTGGGGCTGGGTGGTGTTACATGAGAAAGCGTGCTAAATGCTACAAGAGATATGGAGACGTGGTAGGGCATGATTGCCTACGTCTTAGAAGAAAAAGAAATTTCCAGATATTTTTTTAAGAGTGAGCTCGTTAGCCAAGATGCGCGATATACAAGCAACAGGGATTGCGTGGTGTTACAGAAGAAAGCGTGCTAAAAGCCACTAGGGATAAGAAGACGTGGTAGGCCATGATCGCCGACGTCCTAGAAGAAGAATAAGTTTACAGAAATTATGTGCTCTTTTTAAGAGTGATTTTGTTGGCCAAGATACAAGATATTCAAAGGTTTTTGTTAAACAATACAGAAAAACATTTTCTAATAGTCAGTTAAGTGCCATACGTGATACATGCTTGGGCTATGTTGTCTCGAAAGAGACATCACTGACTGGGCAGAATATTATCCCGCAGTAGGTTGCCATTGCTTTTTGTGGTAGACTGGTTGCCAGCCAATGCTATAGAACCCAATCTGTCCTGTTATTTAACCCATAACTGGAAGGAAGAGACGGATTAATACCTTTCCCAAGGGTATTTGCGCGTAAGTGAATGCAATGAATTCAACTGGAATTCGAACTCGGCTCCCAGATTTCTCGTTCCGAGCCGATATCCACTGCACCACAATGCACATTCATCCATTTCTAATATACTGAAAATGCTTAACGCACTCTTTGTTCCAGTATTGAGTTCATAAGCACAAAACTTAAACTGAAACAGCTACCTCGTATATTATTCTTTGGGGACAAGTATTTCATGTGCCCCCCCCCCCAAATTAAAACAGAAACAATGTGCGATACCAGCGGATGCAGTAAGTTATCTTCTAGACATAAACGTAATGTCTGTATATATCTAATTCTCTGAAAGTCGCATTGATTAATAATGTAAAAATATTAATTATTAAAAAAAAAAATCTGCATATTAACCCATTTACCCAGAATACTTGAGGTCCTGGGCATGACGGTAAACTGCATCCAGCAGCAAGACTTCTGATTGGGAGGTTGTGAGGAGCGTGAAAGTACCTCTTAATTGCTGTTGTTCCCTGACCCGGAGTGGTAGAACCTGTTAGGGTCCCAGCTATGGTCAAATAGTTAACCCCCAAACTAGGGTCAAAACACTATGAAAGTATAAAAGGGTATATTTGACGTTGAAATATTCAAATGTAAATCTCTCTTCTACTGTAATAGTTTCTTTTCTCGCACCTTCCTACTATGAAACTCATTTCCGTTTACTCATTTCCGTTTACTTGCTTCCCTGATAGGTACAATCTCCAAAACGTTAAATGCAGCGTCAATTGCTATCTTCTGTCTCCTTGAATCCAGCCCATCTTTTATCCTTTCTATGGCACCCCTGTACCCTATCTTTTCTCTCACTATGACCCCCGGTCCTGGGTATGACGGTAAACTGCATCCAGCAGCACGGCCTTTGATTCGGAGGTTGTGAGGAACATGGAACCACCTCTTAATTGGTGTTGCTTCCAGGTCCACCCTGACCCGGAGTGATAGCACCTGTTAGGGTCCCAGCTATGGGTAAATAGCTAACCCATAAACTGGGGTCAAAACACTATGAATGTATAAAAATACACTTTTATAGAAATATATACATAAAAAAAATTATAGAAAATATTATAGAAAAATATGCATTTTTGAAGGGAAAATATTACCAACAATACATTTCTTAAAGAAAAAATTATTGTCATAACAGTTTTTGAAGGAAAAAATTATTCTCAACAAAAATCTTTGAATACAAAACTAGAAGACATTTTTAATTTTCTAAAATAAAAGAGAATAAAAACAATAAATTTTCATCAAAATCTTACTAAATCAACTATATCTTATACTATATCATTACAAAAAATACCTTAAAACCCCACCTTTTTGGCATTAAATAACTCACAGAGGTGTTGATATGCCATTAAACAAAACTCAAACTCAAACCCAGAATACTTGATGCATATAAACAACGAGGGGATATGCAACAGATATGCAACAGGGGAGGGGATATGGCGATTTTCTAAGTGAGGATCGGACTCACTAATCAATTGTAATGATTACTAGCAAGACAACATTCTAACCATCATTTCACGTCAATGTGCCCAAATGAAGGAGTGGATATCAGGGTCAAATGAAACCAGTTACCCTGGGTGGAAGGGGTAGCGCATTTAAGAAAACGAAACACTGATTTGCTCATCTTCTGGCCTTGCGCCCATATCCAATCAAAAATAAAAAGAATTCGGAATGAACTTTAAAGATAAAACCTGGTGTCTGAGACCCGAATGAACATCAACGTTAAATTCCTACAACTCTTGTGGCAACAATGGTGCTAAGACATATCGGTTCCTTCTCTTGTCTTGGTCAGCATCAGTGAGGGAGAATTCGCTGCACGGGTAACGGTATTTACCGACCTTTCTACGCATGCGACCTTTCTACGCATGTGACACAAGGTCATTTTATAGTGGGTTTTCCCGCCCATATAGCCGGGTCAAAAAATGTCTGTCTTTTTTTGCCCAGTCGTGATTCTACCCTACGGCGGAACCACGACTAGGGTACTGCTCTCTGCTCGGAAGCAGAGAGCGCCCTCTACCCAAAAGCAGAGAGCTGACAGTGTCATAGTAACAGCGGCAAATGCCAATGGGTAACTGTAGATCTACCATCGCCCTATAGAAAATTCTACTCAAACCTGCATCGCGAAAAAAAAAAAAGGCCAGCGTCACCTAACATCCGCTGGATTGGAGAAATAGATTATGCACTGCTACAAACCCCTGTCAGTTGAATTAAAAAAGAAAAGAAAACAAGAGCAAATTTTTAACCTCTCTAGATCACTGTTAATCTATCTATCTATCTATCTATCTATCTATCTATCTATCTATCTATCTATCTATCTATCTCAGTTTGTTCGTCTATCTATCTATCTATCTATCTATCTATCTATCTATCTATCTATCTATGTACAGTGAGTTCATATCTATCTATCTATCTATCTATCTATCTATCTATCTATCTATCTATCTATGTACAGTGAGTTCATATCTATCTATCTATCTATCTATCTATCTATCTATCTATCTATCTATCTACATGTACAGTAGTTCATATCTATCTATCTATCTATCTATCTATCTATCTATCTATCTATCTATCTATGTACAGTCAGTTCATATCTATCTATCTATCTATCTATCTATCTATCTATCTATCTATCTATCTATCTATCTATCTATCTATCTCACTTTGTTTAGATCTATCTATCTATCTATCTCACTTTGTTTAGTATCTATCTATCTATCTATTTCTATCTATCTATCTATCTATCTATCTATCTATCTATCTATCTATCAGTCTGTTTATATCTATCTATCTATCTATCTATCCCAGTCTGTTTATATCTATCTATCTATCTATCTATCCCAGTCTGTTTATATCTATCTATCTATCTATCTATCTATCTATCTATCTATCTATCTATCTATCTATCTATCTATCTATCCCAGTCTGTTTATATCTATCTATCTATCTATCTATCTATCTATCTATCTATCTATCTATCTATCTATCTATCTATCTATCCCAGTCTGTTTATATCTATCTATCTATCTATCTGCCTATATATCTATGCCTATATTTTACTTCCTAACTTAATTTTGGAATCTATTTCTCACAGAGCTGTTTCTCATTGGGTCTTTCCTCTCGTTTTCTTTTCTTTCTCTCTTGTTTTCCTCTTTGCTTTTTATTTCTTCTGTGTCCTTCTCTTTCGTATTTCTTTTCCCCCTTTTTGATTCCTCTTTTTGTTTTCTCACCTTTCCTATCCTCTTTATCTCATACGAATTTTATTTCCAAAACGGAAGTAAATTTTAATAAATTTTCTTTTAAAAAATATCATTCCTAACTAACTGATGAGACACTGTTTTTTCAATATCGACACAAAATGTACAATTTTATAGTTGATTGTAGTTTTGTACATGTTCTAAAATATAATTTATAATAAATATTCATTGCTCTATTTCTATATTGAGCACTGGTTTAAATTAATGTTTTGAACGTTGCAAATATTTTCTTCCTTATTCATTTATATATATATATACATATATATATATATATATAAAATGATGTATTTCATACTTTTTTTTTTGGTATTTATTGCCAGGTGAATAATTGTAAATGAAAATAGAGTGGTTCGTTTGTTAATACTGCACAATAACATGCATTTATAAATATTTAATAATTACCTATATTGCAGTTTCTTCAATGAAAGAATGAAGAAAATTAAGGGTGATTCGGACGAGTTCATCTTTGCTTCCTTGCCTTGTAAAATTTTGCAAAGTAATAATAACAAAAGAACCATTCTATTTTCATTTAGAATTATTCACTTAGCAATAAATACTAAAAATAGTATAAAATACGTCATTTCTTAAAAGAAAAACTGGGGTGGCCTAATAATTATGGCCGGTAGTGTACATAGACACAATTCATTCGTTCTGATCTGATGATGTCTATCTTATGACGACAAAGTCAATAAAACATTTTTCAGTTTGTCACGTTTATCAAACAAGTATCTATGTATGTATTTATATATAAATAATTCGATATGTGAGCAATGATGAGGTTTTGGAAATGATGGAAACGAAAAGGAAATTAATTCTGAGCATCAGGAAGAAACAGCTGAAGTTCCTGAGACATGCAATGAGGAAGTGGGGATTGGAGAACCTGATGCTAACAGGCCACATATAGGGTAAAAGAGACAGGGGAAAGCAGCGGATAACATATTTGAAGGACCTAATCAGGTGGATAATGGAACGAGGGTTATGTAGTGTAACAGGAGAAGGCGTGCTAAGAGCCACCAGGGATAGGGAGACGTGAAAAGCCATGATCGCCTACGTCCTGAAAGGACAGGGCACATAGAAGAAGAAGAAGAAGAAGAAGAAGAAGAATTCGATTTTATTTGATAATAGTAAGTGTTGAACTGGCCACGTTTGTGATTCGATCGGCTCGTTAAACATTTATGGACAGTAGGCTCCCCTAAAAGGTATATATATATATATATATATATATATATAATAAATTATACTTTAGAACATGTACATAATTTCTCTATATATAATCGCTACGAAGGCCCGTTCGTTTCAGCATTGTGTCACCAATGCCTCTTCAGGAGGTGACCCAATGCTGAAACGAACGGGCCTTCGTAGCGATTATATATAGAGAAATTATGTACATGTTTGAAAGTATAATTTATAATAAATATTCACAGCTCTATATAGTATATTATATATCGAGCACTGTTTTAAATTAATGTTTTAGACGTTGAAAGAATTCTTCGTTCTGTACCCACTCAGATATATATATATATATATATATATATATATATATATATATATATATATATATATATATATTAAAGTAAATATTTAAGATGCAGAGCTTAAATATTAAAATTAGTAAAATTAGCCGATTACGTTACTTTGGTTTCAACTTTCAGTATTGGTTAGGCGTTATCGATTAGCTGATTACCCAACGTAGTGACCTGCCTTTTGATGAGTCTGTGGGTTCGGTTAAGTTATACTTAGACAAGCTTTGTACCCAGTTACTGTGTAAGCAGCGACTGGGTTATCTTTGACTAGTGGCCCGAATGTCCGTGTTCGGGTTCCCCACATAAAAAAACAACCTTGTATCACGACTCGCTCCAGTGTGGGAGCAGGGTAAATAAAAAAGTGATTTCATAAGGCCCTGACTTGCCTTTTTGTGAGTCTGTGGGATCGGTTAAGACAAGCTTAGACAAATTTAGACATGCTATTTTATATATATATATATATATATATATAGTCATCCCCAGACAGGTATATATATATATATATATATATATATATATATATATATATACTCGCACACACAAACGATGTGGATATAGGAATCAACCCTGTATGGTGAATGTCCGTTTCTCGCCACACACACACGCGCACACACACACAAACCCGCACACACACACACACACACACACACACACACACACACACACACAACAACACACACACACACACACACACACCACACACACACACACACACACACACACATATATATATATATAAAGAGAGCGAGAGGGACTCTGTGAAATGTATTATTTGTGTGATTTCCCAAAAAGTAATAAAACTTCCCTTTGATTATATATATATATATATATATATATATATATATATATATATATATATATCAAGGCCAGAACACCTAATTGGTTAGGAGACAGGTGTAATCTATGTTTAACAGAAGAATTAAAATTTTGAAATTTCAATATCAGAATGTACTTCTGAATAAACGTAGAAAGATCATTAGTATGTGTCATAGAAATAAATAATTTGCAATAATGAAATTATTCTTCTTTTTAGTCACAAGAAGGATTTTTTTAAATTTTACGATGCAGTTACCTTTCCGCCTACTCACCACTACTTGCCCAATGGTCAAGCCATATACCTCCCACTACCATAGAGGTAATTACTACTAAGATTCCGCTAGCTTAACCCTATAAAAGCTAATATCCTACAACCCCTTCCTTTACTAGACCAAGCCTCTGTCATTAGAATTTTCCTTCATTCTTTATTTAAACATTTGTTGACAACGCATGTCTTAAACTGACTTGTTGAAAATTGCTATTTTCCCTCTAAATTCTATTTGAATTTACAGATAAATAAATAAATATATATACAGTACTGTGCAAAAGTATTAAGACAATAATTATTTTATCTTTTATGAGGCATATTGACAGAAAATTGACAGAAAATAAACATCTACATCGCTGACGTGATGTAGAGTCTCTATTAGAGATCCTATGTCGAAATATACATCCGACACCTTTGAATTTTGAAAATTTTCTCTAATTTTTATATATATATATATATATATATATATATATATATATATATATATACTGTATATATATATATACAGTGCAAAAGTATTAGGACAAGAACTATATCTTTTTTGAGGCATATTGATAGAAAATAAACAATTTAATTAAAGTAATTTTATTTGATTTACTCAACAAATGCTTTAACAAGAAAAAATACTTGTTACAAAATAAATTTGATATTTCGTATAATAGCCCTTTGCTTTGATCACAGCCTTCATTCTGTCAGACATTGACATCACAAACTTCCTCAATGTATCTGATGGTATCTCCTGCCAAGCAGCTTGTATTTGTTCCCAAATTGAAGTAATTTAAGTAAGAATACTCATTAAAGAATACAAAATGAACATTAGTGAGTCGGAATGTACCCAACACCTCATAGCAGGGCAAATATTAATATTTACAAGAAGTTATTTTTATCGGCTGGTGACTACTCAAAGTTTAATGATCTGCCGCCTGAGAAATGTGAACCCATGTACACATGAAACCTTAAGTAGTGGCCACATATTTCTGAGTGTTTGTTATGTCATACTTAAAACCATTTAAACAATAATACAACTAGACTAATACCATGCTATTCATTTGTTTAATCTGGACAAAAATATTAGTACCTCACATTTATACTGTCTTATGATATAACTGCGAAAAAATATTCAGCTAAGATTGGACCTCAAATTTCTCTCCAATATACTTACCACCAAAGTGTACATCTGTTAACCAACGACAGGTTAAAAAGAATTCTTCAATCTTTGAATATTCAATATTGATTACTTTTCGTGAAGTGTATGTGGTCTGTTCTAACAAGACTGGTAAAATATTTAGCAAGGAATTTGAGACTATTTCAGTGTGCCTTATATTGAAATGTAAAAGTGTTTAAATTTAAATTGTTTAATGTTCAAAAGTGGAAGTATTTAAATTTCATATGTTTAATGTTCAAATGTTTGTGTTTAAACTTAAAATGATTAATGTTGAAATGTTTAAGTGCTTAAATTTAAATTGTTTAATGTCCAAATGTATATATGTTTAAATTTCAAATGTTAAACTATTTAAATATAAAATAGTAAATGTTCAAATGTTTAAGTGTTTAACCTTAAAACGTTTAACCCATTAAACATTTTTATCATTTCATCCCAAGCGTTTAAACTTAAAATAGTTAAGTTTTTAAATTTAAAATGTTAAATTTCTAAAAGTTCCAGTGCTTTTGTATTACATATTTATAATCGGTGAATTATAAAATGTTTATTAGACAACATCGATTGGTCCGGTAAATTGGATGATCCTGAATTTGCCGGAACGTTGATGGTATATACTTCATCCAACTCGTCTTTTAAGCATCATGTCACAGAGTCGATATTTATCAGATGAGATTAAAACAACTTTATGCCCGTTGTCAATATTATGGGGAAAAAAAGGTGTCACGCTGTCACGTAAATAGGGAGGGCCTGCCACCCTAAGGAGTCAACAACCGGAACCATGAGGTTTTACTTGATTTCCAACACAGTGTAAAATAACTATTTCATCGACAAAGGCTAGTTATAAAACAGATATTAAAGTTAGCTATGCCCAAAACCACAATAATAGAGCATTCCAATGAAGATCGAACTAGCTACATAAATGAAATGGCCTGAGAAAATAGACTTGGTTGTATGTCTGGTGTACATAGATTGATTCGTTTGTTTATTTACGGCTTATCAACCGTTTGTGGATTATTCAATGCCCAAAATATTTGTGAGTGGATTGTAAGTATAATTTCTTTTGTTTTTTGTTTTTTTTAGAGTGAATATTGCATTGACAATTTTTTAAAATAATAATTATTTTTCCAGATACAAGTCCTACTATTTAACCCATAGGTGGAGGGAGATGGATTCATAACTTTCCCACGAGTTTTTGTGCGTAATTGTATATAAGGCATATTTTAGAAATGACACCGTGTTTTTGTTTGTTTGTGTTTTTATATGAGGTGGGCAATAAATTCAAGTCAATAAATATATATTTATATCAAATCATTTTTTTTTTTTATCATTTCATCCCAAGCAAGCTGGGACCGCGACTAGTGCGTAGGGGGTTACGGTGAGAGAAAAGATTGGGTACAGTGGGTATTGAAGAAAGGATAAAAGATGACATTTTTCCTTAAAAATAAGTTTTTGGGATTAGAATGTTTAAAATTAAGTTCATTTTTCGCATTTGTTTTTGTGCTTGACCGTTTCTTGCTTTTCTTTTCTATTTTTTTTTTGTTGTGTGTGTGTTTGTGAGAGAGAGAGAGAGAGATACATTATTTTGTTATTTTTCTTGCTTTTCTTTTCTTTTTTTTTGTTGTGTGTGTGTGTGAGAGAGAGAGAGAGAGATACATTATTTTGTTATTTTTCTTGCTTTTCTTTTCTTTTTTTGTTGTGTGTGTGTGTGTGTGAGAGAGAGAGAGAGAGATACATTATTTTGTTATTTTTCTTGCTTTTCTTTTCTTTTTTTTTTGTTGTGTGTGTGTGTGAGAGAGAGAGAGAGAGATACATTATTTTGTTATTTTTCTTGCTTTTCTTTTCTTTTTTTTGTTGTGTGTGTGTGTGTGTGGAGAGAGAGAGAGAGATACATTATTTTGTTATTTTTCTTGCTTTTCTTTTCTTTTTTTTGTTGTGTGTGTGTGTGTGAGAGAGAGAGAGAGAGAGAGATACATTATTTTGTTATTTTTCTTGCTTTTCTTTTCTTTTTTTGTTGTGTGTGTGTGTGTGAGAGAGAGAGAGAGATACATTATTTTGTTATTTTTCTTGCTTTTCTTTTCTTTTTTTTGTTGTGTGTGTGTGAGAGAGAGAGAGAGAGATACATTATTTTGTTATTTTTCTTGCTTTTCTTTTCTTTTTTTTGTTGTGTGTGTGTGTGAGAGAGAGAGAGAAAGAGATACATTATTTTGTTATTTTTCTTGCTTTTCTTTTCTTTTTTTGTTGTCTGTGTGAGAGAGAGAGAGAGATACATTATTTTGTTATTTTTCTTGCTTTTCTTTTCTTTTTTTGTTGTGTGTGTGTGTGTGTGAGAGATAGAGAGAGAGATACATTATTTTGTTATTTTTCTTGCTTTTCTTTTCTTTTTTGTTGTTGTGTGTGTGTGAGAGAGAGAGAAAGAGAGAGAGAGAGATACATTATTTTGTAATTTTTCTTGCTTTTCTTTTCTTTTTTTTGTTGTGTGTGTGTGTGAGAGAGAGAGAGAGAAAGAGAGAGAGAGAGATACATTATTTTGTAATTTTTCTTGCTTTTCTTTTCTTTTTTTTTGTTGTGTGTGTGTGTGTGTGAGAGAGAGAGAGAGAGAGAGAGAGATACATTATTTTGTAATTTTTCTTGCTTTTCTTTTCTTTTTTGTTGTTGTGTGTGTGTGAGAGAGAGAGAAAGAGAGAGAGATATATACATTATTTTGTTATTTTTCTTGCTTTTCATTTCTTTTTTTTTGTTGTGTGTGTGTGTGTGTGTGTGTGTGAGAGAGAGAGAGAGAGAGAGAGAGACATTCTTTTGTTATTTTTCTAAACGTTACAGATTTGTTGACTGAAAGACTGGCATGTCGACATTGCCAAATTCAATCATAATATTGTTTTCGGATTTGGAAGACGTTTGCGATTTGCCAGTGCATTCTTTGCATAACCCATCATCAAAGACTGATTTCCCTTTTGTCATGGGATTCTTTACACCAATTCCTGCTTGTCGAGATGGATGTAAGGCTATAGTAGGAAGAGAACTTCGCCTTACCTGTGTGCAAACTTTTGCCGGAGTCTTTTTGCGTTTTTCCAAACTTTTTGAAAATTCGCAGTTTAGATTTGTCACTGAACTGTATCGCGGGGGCAGAAGCAAATCCATTTTAATAGCTTCCTGTTGACTCGTTGTACAGAAGACACTTTCTTTTCGCCTCCGATCGGTGAACGAACCAATGTTCCCGTTGCAGACGTGTGTGCTATCCTTGTCTTCATTGTTAGATAATCGCTCGGCAACGTCCAGTTTTTCTTTCATCTCCAGCAGAACGCTTTCCCGCCGTTCCTCTTCGATCATGTGATCAAGAGTTTCCTTCTCTTTGGCGCTTTTCTTTTCCCGCTTCTCAGCACGCATCGCCGATTGGATGTACGTATAATAAAGCACAAAATGATTGACTATAATAGGGACCGTGAATCCGACTACAAGCAGCCCCGTCAATGCGCAAAGGGAACCTACCAAATACCCCATATTACGTTCTGGATACATATCGCCATAACCGACGGTCGTCATAGTGATAAGTGCCCACCATAAACTAATTGGGATATTTGGAAATTTGCTGTCTTCGACGTAGTAAATAAGTGAGGCGAACAATAACATACCCATTATCATAAATACGCACATCAGTAATAAATCACCCATACTGGCTTTGATGGTGTATACCATGATCCATAAACCGGACACGTGACGGACTAACCTGAAAACGCGAAATACCCGTATGATATGCAAGAAATTAGCGTAATGAGCGATGCTGCTTGCGGTATTGTTATCTGTCAGGTTATAAACGGTGATCTCGATGTAATCCGGTAACAAGGAAATGAGGTCGACCATGTTGAAGAAATTGAAGAAGAATTTGCGCCGGCTAGGCGAACATACGAAGCGGATCATTATCTCGACGCTGAAGAAAATCAAACAGATGATATCGATAATAACGAGGGTCGGGTGAGGAATCCAAAGCTCGGCGCTATTGGTTGTGTTCGAGCCTCGACGGTAGAGACGACCGAGCAAATCCCGCTTCCCCGACACCCGAAATGACGGATGGGTTTCCAAGATAAAAGTCAAAATGGAAAGGACGACAAACAAAATGGCGATCACACCGTAGACCTGCATGAAAAAAGAAACAGAAAAGTAACATAAAATTTCATATTTGACTATTTTTCAATTCAGATTGTTAAAATTGAATTAAAGAAAATATGTTACTATCAATTCAACAAAAGTTTATGGGTGATTTATATAATAGACACTTCAAACAGAAATATATATATATATATATATATATGTATATGTGTGTGTGTGGGGGGGGTGGATGGGTGTAATGCTATCTTTTAACCAGAAATATATATATATATATATATATATATATATATATATATATATATATATATGTAATTCTAACTTTTAAACAGAAATATATATATATATATATAATTCTCACTTCTTCTCATTTTAGCATTATTAAATTTAGATTGTTAAAATTCAATTAAGAAAAATATGTTACTATCAATTCAACAAAAGTTTATGGGTGATTTATATAATAGACACTTCAACCAGAAATATATATATATATATATATATATATATATATATATGTGTGTGTGTGTGTGTGTGTGTGTGTGTGTGTGTGTGTGTTTTGCGTGTGTGTAATTTTATCTTTTTCTCATTTTACTATGATTAAATTTAGATTGTTAACATTGAATTAAGGAAAATAGGTTACTATTAATCCAACAAAATTTATGGGTGAGTTATATAACAGACACTTCAACCAGATAGATAGATAGATAGATAGATAGATAGATAGATAGATAGATAGATATGTATGTATGTAATTCTATCTTTTTCACATATTACTATTATTAAATTTGGATTGTTAACATTGAATTAAGGAAAATATGTTACTATTAATTCAACAAAAGTTCATGGGTGAATTATATAATAGACACTTCAACCAGAAAAAAAAAAATAATATATATATATAGTAATACGCAGACAGATCTGTTTCGCTGTATCACAGCTCATCAGTACGGTTAGACTCCGATTGCTTTTAACCCACGATTGAAACCCAATCGAATTGGCGTCGGTCGGCAATTCTACCTCTGGGCTGTGGGTGCTTGGATATATATATTTCTATCTTTTTCTCATATTACTAGGCTTACGGCCTATCACGTTTAATACAACAGTTCTCGCTCGATCACCGAAGTTAAGCAACGTTGAGACTGGTCAGTACTTAGATGGGTGACCGCCTAGGAATACCAGGTGCTGTAAGCGTTTAGTGACGGATGTGCGTTGTGGTGCAGTGGATATCGGCTCGGAAAGAGAAATCGGTGAGCCGAGTTCGAATTCCCCTTAAGCACTGGTACCCTTGGGAAAGGTATTAATCCGTCCCTGCCCTCCAGTTATGGATTAAATAACAAGGGTAGAAATTGGGGACCCTACCCTTAAAAACAAATCCAAATGAATCTTGATACTCGAAAAGAAAAAGTAGTACTAGACACAAAACTTATATAAAAAACAATAAATTGTTGAAAGAAAAAGTTATTACCAGCAATAAATAAATAAAATTTAGTTGGCATTAAATGACCCGCCGGGGTTGATATGCCATAAAAAAAAACTAATCATATTCTTCTTCTTCTTCTATGTGCCCTGTCCCTTCAGGACGTAGGCGATCATGGTTCTCCACGTCTCCCTATCCCTTGTGGCTCTTAGTATGTTTGCTTCTGTTACTCCTGGCAACCCCCGTTCTGTCATCCACCCGATCAGGCCCTGCAAATATGTTATCCACTGTCTTCCTCTGTCTCTCTTTCCTACTATCTGACCAGTGAGTATCAGGTTCTCTAAGCTCTCCTTCCTCATTGCGTGTCCCAGGAACTTCAGTTGTCTCTTCCTGATGCTCAGTATCAATTTCCTCTTTGTTGCCCTTATCTCCAGAACCTCATAAAGTAACAACTAGGGTGTCAAATTACAGAAACAAAAGGTAGAAAGAAAGAATTCGGTAAATAACTTACCACTCTAAAAAAATTTACGGATCACTTCAAATAACCTCTCAAGGTTGATTGATTTCTGTTTTTACAACTTATCTACCCTTTGCAGGGTGTTTAAAACTAGAAAATATATATTTTAGATTGTAAGAACTTTTTTGAGATAATAATGATTTTACTGGTACAATTCCTACTAATTAACCAATAGCCTGGAGAAAAATATGGATTCATATCTTTATTAAGGCTATTTTTGCGCGTAAGTGACAAACCCGACTGGAATCAAAACTCGGTTTTATAAATTCAAAAGGGGATGCAGTTAGCGAAAAAACTCATTTTAAATATCCCATATAGAAGACATTACAAGTATGCCTCATGATTTCTTTATATATATATATATATATATATATATATATATATGTGTGTGTGTGTGTGTGTGTGTGTGTGTGTGTATACTATTTACATTATTCAGACTATTGTACTCCTCTTCGTTGCCATTTTTATGACTTTTCGGCCGTTGATATCGAGAAGAGGCATTATCATTTTCCAGTTTCAGCCGATCCATTCTACAGTCTTCTTTAATTGTACAATCTACAAAGAAGATACCTTACGTAGTCTTGCGAGGAACAAGAGCTGTTTTACAGCCACTGAATCTATTCTTTATGTTGATTTCTCTGCAAGTTCCTCCAACAATTGATCTATCCAAAGAGAATTCTCTCACGACACGCCTCTCTACTAGATTCATGCTTAACCTCTGTACCTGACTCCTGCCAAGCCTCGCAGCTTTGCCCTCTCGGCAACTCCGATCATGCTGTTGTCTCTCTCAATATATCTCACCGCTCTCACTCCTCCGAGGAGCCTCCTACCTATAGGCCCCCCTACTGCTGACTGGGACGCGAATTCCTATGCGACATCTCTTGGGGAAAAGTGTTCGATATCCCAGTTAACGACTGCGCCTCTGAGTTTTATTCCTGGGTAAAAGCTGGCATTGATGCCTTCATAACTACCAGGAAGTTTCGTCTCAAATCTCATTCCTCTGCTTGGTTCTCTCCTGCCTGTTCGGCTGCCATTGCATCTGCCGCCATTGCATCTGGCCACAATAGGCGCCAATTCACGTCTGCTCGTAATGAGTGCAAGAGGATCCTGAATGGAGCCAAGCGGTTGTTAGCTGAGAGAATTAGACAGCGCATAGACGACCGCAAGTTCGGCTCTAAAGACTCTTGACGGCTCTGCAAACGTGTGCTGAACAATAGCAAATCCTCCATCCCATCCTTAATCAATAAATTCGAGGTCCTCTGTGAACAAGGCTGAGTGCTTTGCTCGCAGATTCTCATCCAATTCCACTCTTGACTCGTCTGGAGTAAACGCACCTGACTTCCCTATTAGAACTGAGGCTAAACTGAACGAAGTTTACATTATCCCGACACTGGTATCTAAGGTAATATCAAAACTCGACCCCCATAAGGCGAGCGGAGGTGATGGAATCCCGGTGATTGTCCTTAAGAAATGTCCCCCTGAACTCTCCTCTGTGCTCTCTAAACTCTATAATTACTGTCTTTCTCTTTCCTGTTTTCCTGCATGTTGGAAATCATCTTCTGTGGTTCCTGTATTTAAGAACTCTGGGGAACCCTCGGACCCATCCAACTATTGCTCTATCAGCCTTCCACCAATTTTCGGGAAAGTGGTTCGAGGCTATTATTAATACTGAAATAGTTCAACATTTTACTACCCATAAACTATTCTCAGACGGGCAGTACGGCTTCGCCAGGTCCACGGTCGACACGCTAACGACCATCACGGAGTACATGTACCAGGACCTTGATAAGTCCGGCAAGGCTCGTGCTGCTGCCCTGGACATCACCAAGGCTTTTGACAGGGTTTGACACACTAGCCTTCTACGCAAGCTACGGGGTTATGGTATCACCGGACGCTTGCATGATTAAATCTTTCCTATCTAACCGCATAATGAAGGCCGTATTGAATGAGCATGCCTCCACATCCTACTGTACAAACACTGGTGTCCCTCAGGGCTCTATCCTCAGACGAGATCAAGTACCAAGCAGGAATCTACGCAGATGACACCACAATTTACTCCCGCATCAGTAAGAAATCCGGCAAGGCGAACAAACATAACCTCGCTGCTGATCTTGAGAGGGATCTACATTCTGTGGTGGAATGGGGTAAGAATTGGTTGTAAATTTCAATGCGTCTAAGACGAAGCTGCTGTTTGTCAATCATCACAGGCAACCTCTCCTGCCTCCCATAAGCATGGACCAAGCGAGTCTCCCTGAGAGAAATACACTTCGCTTCCTCGGTCTTACCTTCTCTTCAGATCTCAAGTAGAATCATTACATTAAGACAATAGCTAAATCCACTGCTAGGAAGGTTTGGTCACTGTGTCGGGCCAGGATGTTTTTTCCGCCTGAATCCACCCTGCATATATACAAATCAACCATCCGTCCGTGCATGGAATATTGCTGTCATATATGGTCAGGCGCACCCATTGTTCACCTCAGTGTTCTTGACAGGCTCCAAAAAAGAATCAGTAATGTGATAGATACCGACTTGACTGCTCGACTCCAGCCACTTTCTCACTAACGGGATGTGGCTTCTTTCTGTCTGTTCTATAAATATTCTCATGGCTTTTGCTCCGACGAACTTAAGTCACTGGTGACCCTGTCACAGGTGTTTACTCCTGCGACCAGACTATCAACTGGGTCCCACCCATTCACAGTTAGATCAACCAAATGCAGACGACAATTCTACTCTTCCAGCTTCTTTTCTCGCACTTCCCTCCTGTAGAACTCGCTTTCATATTTTTGCTTTTCCGACGGCTACAACCTCCAGGAATGCAATGTCAATTCTCATCTCTTAACTACTTGACCCTAATACTTTCTACATTCCTCTGTAAATCTTTTCCTTTCTCTCTACCTTTGCAACTGTCATCACACCTATATTCCCATCCTTCTCTTGCTCCTTTCTAACTGGTTCGTCTTTCTCTTTACTCCCCTCCTATCTAATCTTTTTACTCTTATGTAGCCCCCTGCACATCAGTAGCGTTACTGCCTTCCTTAGAGTGATACGATTAAAAAAATCAAAAAAAAGAAAAAAAAGAAAAAAGAACATGAGCCTGACCAAATATATATCTGGAAAGAGAAGTAATCATCTTTTTCCTCCTAAGACAAACCTTCTATTTACTTTTTTTTTTTAATCGTATCACCCCGAGCAAGGCGGTAACGCCACTGATGTGCAGGGGGCTACGTAATAGTGAAAAGATTGGAAAAGAGAAAGCCGGAAACCACATCCTAAACAGGGAACAAGGAATGAGCCTCTTAACCTGTTCAATAGTGAAATTCGTTGGGTGTAGTTAATTGAAGGTTTCAGTGTATGGTTACTTCTTTTGAGACAGACTCGGATATAAACATTACGCAGCACAAAAATTGTAAAGTCATTTATTAGGTGTTTCTTTCTTGCTTTTCATCTTTGCATGTCTATACCAGTTTTCTTCAAAGAGATTTGTTCCGTCGTAAAGATGTTTTCTCCATTTTAAATTAGTCTTATTTAATTTTTTTTTAACCATTTCACCCCAAGCGATGTTGGAATAACACGAGCTCGCAGAGAGTCACAGAGAATAAAAGTGAAAGAGAAAACTGAGAAGAAGGAGGATTAAGGAAAAGAAAAAAAAAAGAAAAAAAAAAGAAAAGAAAACAGGAACGGGATCGAAAAAGATGACGATTGATGTTGCATTATTTTTTTTAAATGATTGTAGCTATAAAGGAATGGAGTTCCACAAGTGGTGAGGAATGTGATATAAGAAACTGTTTCTTTTTTTTTAATCGTATCACCCCGAGCAAGGCGGTAACGCCACTGATGTGCAGGGGGCTACGTAATAGTGAAAAGATTGGAAAAGAGAAAGCCGGAAACCACATCCTAAACAGGGAACAAGGAATGAGCCTCTTAACCTGTTCAATAGACGTGGGTGGTGTGTGAGCCGGGCGATAGATAGATCTATCTACTCCAATTGAAAAAAAAAAAGTGAGAACATTGGAAAAGAGAAAGCCGGAAACCACATCCTAAACAGGGAACAAGGGATGAGCCTCTTAACCTGTTCAATAGACGTGGGTGGAGTGTGAACCGGCCGAGTAAATTTAGGCCTTCTTCCTTCAATTCCCAGGGTTAGTAAAAGATTGCCTATGTATATAAAATCTTTGTTTCCAAATACCCACCGAAATTCCGATGTACACGTTATATTTTTCCTTGTTCTCTTTAAGGGAAATGGTAGCTTGGTAGATCGCATTTGTTGATCTACATTTACTTTCAACCGGACAGTTTTCTTTGGATCTACAATTGCAGAAGGGTCCAATCCCGGGTCTTGTATTAGATTCACTGAAATTCTTCAAAACTTGGTTGCTATGGCAGCTAATAATGTGGTACGTATTACTAGTACAGAAAGAGCTAATCTTAATCGCTTTCCTATTAAATATTTTACTTAGGGGTTATCGTTGTGAAAAATGCTTACTTATTAGCTTAAGAAATAATTTTTCAATGTTAACAGTTGATAGTCTAGGTGTGAAGACAGTTGTGAAGGTAGAGAGAGAGAGAGAGGAAAAGAACAAAATATACAGGGTGATGTAGAAAGAACTGGAGTCAAGTAAATAAGAGATGGGTATTGACATTGCATTTATATTTTGACAGTAGAACAAGAAGTGGGAGGGTTAATAAAAAGGACAACCAAAAAAGAAAAGTTGTAGAGAGCCATGATCATCCATGTCTTGAATGGACACGGTAAAAATGAAGAAAAAGATATTTTCACCCGAATGTCGCTACAGACCATAAAAACCGGCCATTTATTTTGTTTAAAAAAATAGGCCAAATATTTATAGCTTAATATATGCCACTTAAAATTTAAGATGTCGGGGGATATATGGAAAAGTGAAGAAGAGTAGCGACGTCAATTTATTTCTCTCTGTACCAACATTATTGTCAGAGGACAAATAATCCCACCCACACATTCCAGATGACCTCGTAAGTAAACTGGAGTGTCACAAACTTGCTTGACAAGAAACGTTGTTGTAAACAAGTGACAAACTAAAATTATTCAGTCTTGCATTACAAGTTACATCGCGGAAAGGCAAGTGAGATTTTGTTTTTTATTTAAGTGAATATCTTGCACACACACACACACACACACACATATATATATATTAGCAAGGTTACTTTATACAAAAGGGCGGACGTTGTGACATCCCTTTTAATCTCAGTCACTTGTAAGATACAAGATCTAGGGACGTGATAGTAGGACTTAAGGAGGCATATTAAGTAGAGACAGATCAAAGGTTACTATCAAATTAGTATTAGTATGTAGTTCGAATACGCAAGGGTTATAAGGTTAATATAAAAGTTCTCAACGCTATCTTTTGCTGATTGTTACAGAAATCTTCGAAGTGTCTTTTGCAATTTGTGTTGTGATAGACATCAACTTGGATTGTGAAATGGGAGAGTCGAGATCGAATTCTACTTAAATATGTTGCATTGTATCGGATAAGAAATCTATATATATATAAGGCAAGATGTTTGTGTGTGTGTCTGTCTGTATGTCCTTTATACAAATCCATAATTTTTATCCGATTCTCACCAAATTTTCACAAATATACTTTAGGCTTTCGGTCAGGTCATGGGCTGCGTATTTTTTCCGATTTTCCCCCGATATTGGAAATCGATACCCCGACATCCAATCAGGTTTGATCAAGATCAGGATTTCAGCCTTTTTATCGTGGTTCTTGCTGCAGAATTTGCTCTAATTTGGCAAAAAGTTTTTAGTCTCAAATATCAGATCTTCTCAAACGACTCATTTTCCTCGATATCGAAAATCGATATCCCCGATATCCTATCGAACCTGATCAAAAACCGATATTCAGCCATCAATATGACTCATTTTCTCGAATTTTACTCTCAATGGGTACGATAAGTTTTCATGGACATACTTAGGTTAGATTATCTTTGGATGACTTATTTGACTCCGATATTGGAAAATGATACCCCAATATCTTATCGGATCTGATCAAAATCAGTTTTTCAGCCCTTTTATTTTGGTTTTTGCTTCGGGTTTTGCTCTAAGTAGGTATAATTGTAGTTCTTAGTCTCAGTCATGATACCATTTACTCAGAGGACTTATTTAGCCTTCAAAATTCAGTTTGCGACGGAATACTTATTTGACATCGATACCGGAAATCAAAATTTGACTTACATTCATTCATTTTAGTAAGTTCTACGGTTTTGAGACCAACTTATTAACATCCTACGTTTTTTGTGCCAACGTCCAAAGAGCCTGAGTTCTTGGACCATGGATTAGTTTTAAAGCTTTAATTACACCCGAGCAACGCCGGGTTATACTGCTATTTAAGAATTAAAATCAACCTTCTTCAATTTTACAAAAATTGACAATGACGTTTGAAATCCTGGTTTTTCCCAAATAGAAAATGATTGACCATGTGCTTACAGAAAAAGTCGAAACCAGATTTCGCAAGTAGGTGTTAAATTGATTTTTGACAAATGGGAGCGACTCGCAGACCAAAAAGGACTTCACGAGTAAGTGTGAAAAATCTAGATTACAATAAAAAGACTTGATCGGCGTCAGAGAGTCTCAAATGGGAGCTGCGGGAGCCACCGCTAAAATGTAACGAAAGAAGCTTCAAGCTGACCCGGATATTCGTCCTCTTTCTCTTTCTTTCTGCTGATTCCTTTTACTTCTTCTCTATCCAGGCATTCCTACTGAATACATACATAGGTACGTATGCATATATTCTTTCAACAATTACTACTATGAACATTTTCTACAATTCTACATAACTTTATCATTGAACACAAACTCTACCCTTAACTTCTTAATAATGTTTCTAATTGCACATTAACTTCTGCAACTTGTGTTATTCTTTCCTTTTAATAAATTTCTATTTTAAAATGAAAAATGTATATTTTATTCTTACACTATTCCAAACATTCTAACCTGCCAACAACCAACCTGTGTGTGATTTCTTTTCATTCTTTATCTCCATCCAAAGACATTCCTACTACTATGAACATTTTCTACAACTCTTGATAGCATTACTTTCTAACTGAACATTAATTTCTACAAATTCTTGTTATTCTTTCCTTTTAATAAATTTCTATTTTAAAATGCAAAATGAATATTTTATTCTTACACTATTCCACAGATTCCAATCAGCTTCAACCTTCTGATGAAAGCCTTCTGAAAACGATCAAAACCTTCTGATAATTCTGATGATGATAATTCTGGATAAAACTTGTAAGCTGTCGGCCGAATCAAAGAAACATTAACCATCACCCCAACAGCTGCACTGGTGACCCCGAAAAGAACATGCACCCCAAAGCTTCATTGGTGACCCCCGACGTTTGAAAGAAACACGCACCCAATAGCATTCACTTATGCGCAAATACCCTGTCTCGAGGTACCCCCCGATAAATATCGAAAATCGATAATCGAAAAAATCGGGTTATAGAAGTAGTGGTTCGATTTTAATCAAATTTGTTACACTCATAGACAAAGACATAAGAAACGATATTCAGAAGTTTCATTGTTGCAGTTCTTACAATAGTGCAGAAAATCGATAATATATATATAAAAGGCAAGATGTTTGTATGTGTGTCTGTTTATCTGTCTGTATGTCTTTTATACAAATCCACAATTTTTATCCGATTCCCACCAAACTTTACACAAATATTCTTTAGGCTGAGTCTGATCTCCAGGACCATGGATTAGTTTTAAAGCTTTCATTACACCCGAGCAACGCCGGGCTATACTGCTAGTTTCAAATAGTTTGAACCTTTATAATGTATTACTTTCTTATTTTTTTCTATGTGCCGTGTCCCTTCAGGACGTAGGCGACCATGGCCTTTCACATCTCCTAATCCCATGTCGCTCTTTTCTACTGTAATTCCACTCAATCTCCGCTCCACCATCCATCTGCCTAAGTCGATCAGATATGCTATGCGTTGCTTTCCTTTGTCTCTCTTCCCCTCTATCTGTCGGGTGAGCATCAGTTTCTCCAAGCCTTCCTTCCTCATTACATCTTCCAAAACCTTCGACTGTCTTGTCTTTGTGTTGAGTTTCAGTTTCGTTTTTGTGGCCATCTTTTCCAAAACTTTGTCATTGTTCACGTGTTCCGTCCATGACATCCTCAGCAACCTTCTGTAGAACCGCATTTTGGTTGCTTCAAGTTTTTCCTTCATCTTTGATGAGATTGTCTAGTTTTCACTGTCATATCACTACGCCTGCTTGGCCTGACACTCTCAGCGGACCTCAAGTGGAATGACTACGTCGAATCCATTGCTAAATCCGCAGCTATGAAAGTCGGCTCTCTGTGCAGGGCCCGGAAATTCTTTCCGCCTGAATCTATCCTGCAATTATATAAATCCACCATCCGCCCGTGTATTGAGTACTGCTGCCACATCTGGTCGGGTGCCCCTTCTATTCTCCTCGGGGTTCTTGACAAAATACAGCGAAGAATCTGTAATGTGATTGATACCGACTTGGCTGACTGCATGCAGTATCTCTCTCACCGGCGTGACGTGGCTTCCCTGTGCCTCTTCTATAAATACTTTCATGGCTTCTGCTCTGACGAACTTAAATCACTGGTGCCCACCAGATGTGAATTTGCAGGAGATACAAGATTGGCAACTAGGTTCCACCCTTTTACAGTGAAACCGATGAAATGTAACCGCAATTTCTACTCCAACAGCTTCTTTCCTCGCACTTCCCCCCTGTGGAATTCCCTACCGCATGCTTGCTTTCCCGACGGCTACAACCACCAGGAGTTTAAATGTAAGGTCCATAGACACCTCCTAACACACTAACTCACACCCACTCTCTCCCTATGTACATCCCAAGTCGTCTATCACCCTCCTTCTGACATTTCCTATACCTCTATGTAACCCCCTGCGCTATAGTGGCAGTGGAATGCCTTGCTTGGGGTGACACGATTAAAAAAAATATATTGAAGGACAGAGATCACATAACAATCAAGTACTCTCTTCTTTGTTATCAGCGAATTTTTTCTGTCTTTTAATATTTTCCCGAGCTTCTGAGATACATCCTTACCCATACCAATAAGTCTTCCAATCTCTGTATCGCACTTTTCGTCTTCTATTAAAACATTTCTCTGGTATTTAAATTTCTGCGTCTGTTTGATTTTGGTATAACCAACTTATAGCTGGCATTTTGGGCTCCTCTTTTTACTGATTACCATGCATTCAGTTTTTTGCTTGCAGCCGAGCTTGAAAAGGACCTCCAATCCGTAGTGGACAGGGGTAAGAAATGGCTCGTAAATTTGAATGCTTCTAAAACGAAGCTGCTATCAATTAACCATCATAGACAATCGCACTTACCTCCCATTAGCATGGACCAGGCTTGACTCCCAGAGAGTAAAACACTACGCCTCCTTGGCCTCACACTCTCATCGGAAATTAAGTGGAATGAATACATCGAATCCATTGCTAAATCCGCTGCTATGAAAGGCGGTTCTCTGTGCAGGGCCCGGAAGTTTTTCCCGTCTGAATCTATCCTGCACATATATAAATCTACCATCCGCCCGTGCATTGAAACTGCTGCCACATCTGGTCGGGTGCCCCTTCTATTCTCCTCGGGGTTCTTGACAAAATACAACGGAGAGTCTGTAATATGATTATACCGACTTGGCAGTCTCTCTCTCTCTCTCTCTCTCTCTCTCTCTCTCTCTCTCTCTCTCTCTCTCTCACCGGCGCGACGTGGCTTCCCTGTGTCTCTTCTATAAATACTTTCACGGCTTCTGCTCCGATGAACTTGGATCACTGGTGACCCCTAGGTACAAATTTGCACGAGATACTAGATTAGCAACTAGATCCCACTCTTTTACAGTGAACCGATAAAATGTAACCGCAATTTCTACTCCAACAGTTTCTTTTCTCGCACTTCCTTACTGCGGAATTCCCTTCCACATGATTGCTTCCCCGACGGCTACAATCTCCAGGAATTTAAATGTAAGGTCAATAGACACCTCCTAACACACTAACTCGCATCCATTCTTTCAAACACTCTTCCCATCTACTCAACCCTCAGCCTCGGTATCCTTACCCATCTATCACCCTCTTTCTGACATTTCCTATATCTAACCACTCTTTCTCTTTACCCTCCCCTGTATAACCCCATGTGCAATAGTGGCAGTGGAATGCCTTGCTTGGAGGGAAATGAGTAAAACAAAAAACAATAAATAGTCCTTCCTTTCGGTTTTTTTTTTAAACATATTCCTGTTGGAGGCCTTTAGTTTCGTTCCTGTATCTGCTATCAGCATTGTAACATCTGCGTATCTTATATTGTTCCAATTGCGGCTACCTATGACGAATTCTAGCAAGACTTCTAAAGCTCTCAGAACGGTCTCGCTGTATTGGTTGAATAGATCTGGTACACTTCTTTCTCTCTTTGTGCATCCGCTGAACTCGTTTCCTGTCCATATGCAGGCAGTTTGCTGCCAGTAAAGATTCTTGATCACACTTCCCGAATATGTCAAGGTTATCAAGCGTCCTTGTCGACAAAACACAGTTACACGTCCTTCTGCTTTTCAATTGCCATCTCTGATAACACTCTAAGCATAGATATCGCCTTCCTTGTTTCAGTATCATTAACGAAACCAAACTGTTCTTTTCCTATTTCCGATCTGATTCCGCTGCACTTTCTCTTCATTATTTGGATGATAAGTTTATATTTTTTGTTATAATCATATCGCCCCAAACAAGGCATTTTACTGCCACTGTTTTGCAGGGGGTTACACGAGGCCGTCGCTATATTACCAGGCCTGTTCTATGATTAAAGTTGACTTGCTGACGTCACACTTAGTAGTGTTGTTTTACTACCCGGCGTCCGTTAGCGTTAACTTATTTTCAGAACCAAATTGCAAAGGGGAATATAAAAATACACCGAAAGTTCATTGTTTTTCGTTTCCAAAAAATAAATAAACATTTATTTGATAAATGGAAACATGCCATTAAAAGGGAGAATTTTACTACAAGTCCATTTAGCAAAGTGAGTAGTTAAAATTTTATCACCATTTATTTCAACAGTCGCTAAAATCAAAATTTGCTAAAAATTTGCCGTAGCACAAGAAAGAAAGCACTTTGTTTATAATATATCTTTTAAATTAATATAATAAAATAAGATATCATTTTTATTTCTTTGAATAAAATTGAAATAAAAATTAACTTAAAAAATATCTGAATTAAAAAAATAAAATTTATGGCTATTCGTTCGTAAGTTTTTGTTTTTTTTCGAAATGTTTTAAGACTTAAACTGAAGCCGAAAAAAGTTGTTAAACATTATATTTTCTAAAAATATTTGAATTAATATTTTATTGATATTTTATTTAAGAAAATAATGTTTTCTTTTCAATGAAATGTTTAAAAATTTCTTAGGAATAGAAAGTAAAATCTTACTTAACTTTTCTATACTTGCAACTTTATGAATCGTTTTTAAACATGAAAAAATATTCCTGAATTAAATTTTTTATTCTTTTTCCTGTATTAACAAAAACTACAAAATTTATTTTTTAGTCAATTTTAAAAGAATTTGTTTTATTTTTAAGGTTTTTTATTTGAAAACTCCGTGAAATTATTTCTTGCAAAAGTCAAGAATCACTATTACCGAAAATTAAAACATGAAAATGATGATTTAAACTTTGTTTAAACCTATTATTTCTGAATAATTTTTGAATTTATTTGAAACATACAGGCCTAAATCACACCACACTTGAATTTTAAAACCTAATTTTTTAAATATTTAATTTTTAGAAAATATCTAGCACAAAATGAACACCCTCAAAAAATATTTTCAAAACATTTTTTCCTATTTTTGATAATTTGAAGTTAATTATCGATATTAATCCATAGAAAAAATTGGAAATAAAAAATTAGAATTTTAACTGAAGAATAAATCTTTTATAGTTGGTTTAGGGTTTTTTAATCCTTAAAAAATTAAGTAAAACATTAACCAAAAAAGAGTTTTGCAAAAATATGATTATTTTTATAAACAGTTTAACATCATAAATGAAATAGAAACATTAATTTTTACTTTTTTTTCATTTTTTACAATTAAAATATTTTTAAAATGTAAATGAATTACCAAATATCCTAGAATTTTTTGGTGTGTTTTTTATTAAGGTAAAAATTTATCTTTTTATTTCATCCAGTAGGATTAACAATGGATTCAATCAAAATATTTCAAAATATTATTTTAAAATTCGAACTCCGTTGTTTTTTAGCAGAATTTCTCTAAAGACAATTTGTTGATATTAATAAATCTATTGGATTAAAAGTTCTCAAACGTTTTTAAAAATCTATTTCAGATTTAACTATCCTATCGTTAATTCGTTCGATTCATAATTATTTATTGCTGTTATGCCGTTTTAAAAAAATGGAAATGTTATAGTTGTAAAAGTTTAGTATCAGGAAGAGACCTGATATAAACAGTTATTTTCAAGGAATTAATAGAGGTTCTCTGTTATATCCCAATGATGTAACAACAAATTTCGTACTATAGAATTATATTGTTATTAATAAACTTGTAAAGAATCCTTCTTTTCTTCATTCAATGAATCAAAGAAAATTGTCTATGTACATAACATTGGATGTTTTGGCTAATGATGAACTTCTTTTTCATGTTGACTCAGGTGGTGAAGGTCACAGCATTGAAAAAATGATTGTCTGGAGCTCTTCTAATGCATGATTAAATAATTTTTGTAGCAAGGAAAATGATAATATTACTTGTAAGAAGTTAAGTAAAAAAAGAAAACTTCAAACAGTCAACTGAATTTTAAGACATAAAAAAAACTTTTATAAGTTTGATTTTTAAAAAACAGTAACTTAAACTTATTTAGTTTGAATTAATTTGCTTGAATTTAAATTGTTGCATTTTTTAATATTTTTAATTAATTTGCTTATTTATTGTTGCTTCTTGTTTGTTCCTAAATCCTAAATGGTTGCTTGATTCCTATATTTGAGTGATTCTGATTTTAAAATTCTTGTAATTAAAACAAAAGTGATTGTGATTTTTCATAATTAAATTAAAAATATGAAAATTTAAGCAGTGTTTGTTAGAATTTTAGCATTTTACTGCCACTGTTTTGCCGGGGGTTACATAGGAGGAAAATTATGAGAAAGAGTGACAGGTTTTAGGGGGTGTCAGGAAATGGGCAAGAGAAGGATGACTGTGGCCTTAAAGAGAGGGATTAATTTATATATTGATTGTAATGTAGAATTGATCCCCTCTATATTCTTATTATAATAGTGTAGAATTTTTTTTAATAATCATATCGCCCCCAAACAAGGCATTTTACTGCCATAGTTTTGCAGGGGGTTACATAGGAGGAAAGTTCTGAGAAAGAGTGACAGGTTATAGGGGATGTCAAGAAGTGGGTAAGAGAAGGATGAGAATACTGATGAGAGTGGAGTGGACGGAGAAAGGAGCATGAGAGAGCGGATGCAATTCAGTAAGATAGGAGATGACTATTGACTTTACATTTAAATTCTTAGAGATTCTAGCTGTCGGGAAAGCTAGTATGCGGAAGAGAATTCCACAGGCGGGAAGTGCGAGAAAAGAAGCTGCTGGAGTAGAATTTGCCTTTACAATTTATTGGTTTCACAGTAAAAGGGTGGGACCTAGTTGCTAATGTTGTGGCTCGAGGAAATTTATATATAGGGGGGAACACGTGAGCTAAGTTAATCGGAGCAGAAGCCGTGAAAGTATTTGTAGAAGAGACACAGGGAAGCCACATTGCGCCGGTGAGAAAGTGACTGTGTCTGAGCTGCCAAGTCGGGATCTATCACATTACAGATTCTCCGTTGGATTTTGTCGAGGACATCTAGGTAAATAGCAGGAGCACCCGACCAGATATGGCAGCAGTATTCAATGCACGGGCAGATGGTAGATTTATATATGTGCAGGATTGTTTCAGGCGGAAAAAAAACTTCCTGGCCCTATACAGAGAACCGACTTTCTTTTCAGCGGATTTCATTATGGATTATATACAGACATTCCACTTGAGGTCTGTTGTGAGAGTTAAGCCAAGTTAATCCAAGCAGGCGCAGTGTTTTGCTTTCAGTTAGAGTAGCCTGATCCATGCTAATTTGAGGTAGGAGCGATTGTCTATGATGTTAATCATGTCCAGAATCTCATCTGTTATCCACTCATTTTTCCTTCTAAATCTGTTTTTCTTTGGGACGACGTCGTTGGCCGATGTGGCTAATGCTTCTTTTACTGCGTCCCATTTTGAATTTCCATTTCTAATGTTTTTTCCCGCTGTATATGTTCTTCACTCTATCCTTGATCTAATTGTCATCGCACTCGTCTGACTGCTTCTTATTATTATGTCCGGCAAAACAAAATTGGCATTTGCTCACGAAAATGACGTTGCTAACCACTAGGAGACCAACTTATTACGCCTTCTGAGTTTCACGTTTTCCAAACATGAAGTGAAATGATTATATTAAATCAATTGCTATACCTGATGTTGAGAAGGTTCTTCTACTGTGCCGTGCTAGAAAATTTTTCGCGTCAGAATACATCTTGCCCATTTATAAATCTACCATTGCATTAATTGTTTCTACCATGTATGCTCCTGCTATATATCCTGAGTTTTTTGATAAAATCTAAATAAGTGTCTGTAATGTTATCGATCCTAATCTGGCATCTCGACTTTAGTCAAATTCACAACACGACGTGGTCTCCCTCTGTCTTTTTTATAATAATTTTATAGCATTTGTTCTAAAGAGCGCTCCTCCTTGGTACTACGACCATTTGGCAATAAATACTAAAAATAGCATGAAATATCTCATTTCTTTAAAATAAAACTGGGGTGGGCTAATAATTATAGCCGGTAGTGTACGTTCGACTGTTGAGAGCAACGCTGAATGCGAGCTGAAAACAACTAGGCCAATCGATATTGGAACTTACCAAAGATTACGAACAGCTTGTGAAAGGCGAATGTGGTTTAGTAGACTTTGCTAGAGAAATATACAAGAAGTTGTGCATCAGCTTCTACTAATTGATCTAAACTTTGGGAAAAGGTCTAAAGATAGACTAGCAAGAAACTTTATCAATAAACTCATAGACAACAACGGAATGAGAAAGAAAGAATCGGGTAGCATTAAGATAATGGTAATTTCTAAGAATCCTTTAAATTCATGCAAGGAGACTGGCGACAAGGTCTCGTCCTTTTACAGTTAGACCAACCAAATGCAGGCGACAATTCAACTCCCTCAGCTTCTTTTCTCGCGCTTCCCGCCTGTGGAACTCCCTTCCATATACTTGCTTTCCTGACGGCTACAACCACAAGGAATTTAAATGCAAAGTCAATTCCCATCTCTTATCCACTTAACTCCAGGTTTTCTACATCATCCCGTGTATCTTGTTCTTTTCCTTTCCCTTTTTTTGTTATTATTACTTTGCAACATTTTACGAAGCAAGGAAGCAAAAACGAACTCGTCCGAATCACCCTAAATATTCTTAATTCTTTCATTGATGAAACTGCAATATAGGTAATTATTAAATATTTATAAATTCATTTGATGCACATGATATTGTGCAGTATTAACAAAAGAACCACTCTATATTCTTTTACAATTATTCACTTGTTATTATTACTTTGCAACATTTTACGAAACAAGGAAGCAAAAATGAACTCGTCCGAATCACCCTAAATATTCTTAATTCTTTCATTGATGAAACTGCAATATAGGTAATTATTAAATATTTATAAATTCATTTGATGCACATGATATTGTGCGGTATTAACAAAAGAACCACTCTATATTCTTTTACAATTATTCACTTGGCAATAAATACTAAAAAAATAGTATGAAATATATCATTTTTTTAACACTTCGGTGGCCTAATAATTATGGCCGGTAGTATATATATATATATATATATATATATATATATATATATATATAATCTACTGGGTGCGATGGGTAAATTGTCGCTATTTGCTTTGTAAAATTTTGGAAAGTAATAATAACAAAAGAACCATTCTATATTCATTTACAATTATTCACTTGGCAAAAAATAATAAAAAATATTATGAAATACATCATTTTCTTTTTAAACACTTCGGTGGCATAATAATTATGGCCGGATGTAGACGTATTGTCTGGTTTTCTTAATGTCGAACGGCTTGTCCCGGATATGATACGGTTTCTAGTGTTAGCTTAAAGTTGCCTGTTCAATCATTTTATTATTTATAAAATAGTTTTGATAGTGTTGTACACGCTACCGCAGAAAGAAACGGCAACCTACTACCTTGTCAGTCATGTCTCTGTCGAGAAATGATCGCCAAAGCGTGTATCACGTATGGTACTTAACTGATTGATTGACCATGCAATTGTGACATCTCTATCTTTTTTCGAAGAATTCAACTATGATAGATATTTTTAAAAAAAGGCATCTACTTGATTCCGATTGTCATCTTTCAATTGTATGTCTCAATCCTTTTTATTAAAATATATAAATTAATCTGAAAATATATTATTATTGCTTAATGCAGAATACTATAACGAGCAAATAGCTTGTTGAACAACGTATTGGAAGAGGAAATAAATTTTGGGGGGCAATAAAGCATTTTTAATTTGTTGCATAGGACGTTCTTCTACATGTAGTTCGTTGTGCAGTGTACGAACGCCTCACAATATTATTTCTTTCCGCCTGTATATGGGTAGTGGGTTCAAGAAATTTAAATTATAGACGAATATACCGTAGAATTTATTGAATAAAAAACAGACTTGTTCTTTTATATCTGAAAATAAAAATTAAAAAAATTAAAAATAATAATCTAGACGGTGGCGTATGATCAAAGAAACTAGGGAACATATTCTGATGATTAGAATCAAGGGAACAATCTTTGATGATTAAACCTTTATTGCATATTGGTTACAATTGTAACCAATATGCAATAAAGGGTTAAAAATAAGAATAAATGGCGGACCTGAAGCAGACTACCACCACGTTTAATTTCGTTGTTTTTCTTCTTTTATTTTTTTTTTTTAGCGCAGTCCTATTGATTACCCCCTTAGCTTTACGATTGACAAAAATGATTTTGAAAAATTTTAATATTTAAACATTTTCTCAGGGAGGGGTCAGTTTTTCATACAACGTTTTATTAAATCGAGCCTCCATCTTGAAACCAGTCGCCGGTACGACATTACCGCCACCTGCAAATTTGTTCATTATCAAAATTTTTATACTTTTTTCAGTGCAATATAATCTTTTACACCTTAAACTTTACGAATGACAAAAATAAAATTGCAAAATTTCAATATTTAAACAATTTTAGGTGGGGGACCAGTTTCTCATACAACCTTATAGTGGATTGAAAATGGAGGATCGATTTACTTTAACGTTTTATGAGAAACTGACCCCCTTCACCAAATTTGTTTAAATATTGTAATTTTTCAAAATGTTTTTGATAATCGGAACGTTTCAGTAACAATCAATAGGACTGCGCTGAAAAAAGTAAAAAAAAAAAAAAAAAATGAAAAACAACGAAATTAAACGTGGTGGTAGTCTGCTTCAGGTTCGCCGAATAAATAAATCATTTTGTAAAGAAATGCCGAAAACTTCATTCATTAATCTCATGTGTGAGGTTTGATCAAAAAGTATCGAGACTAGTGTTATAATAGAAATCTATAACATAATTTTTTATTCAATCTCCTTTGAAATAGTCCGCTTGTAAAATCGCATACTTTAATCCTAGGGCAACCTTATGCTATGTACCGACTTAGGACTTTAAAATCATTCAGTGTGGCAACAGCATACGTATTTTTTTTATACATGTTAAGGTCAATATACCCGTTCTATAATATACTGGGAGCGGGCACCTGAATACTAAGAAGCGTTTGTCAACATAAAGAAAGTATTGACATCGGACTTATTTCTCATCCACTATAACCCAGACCTGGACATTATAGTTGCCAGCGGCGCTACCTCATATGGCACTGGGGTGTATATTATGCACAAGATGCCAGATGGATCTCACAAACCAAGAGCTCATACGCCAAGAACACTTCTTCCTGCAGAAAAGAATTACTCACAAATTGCGAAGGAGTAGTTAGGGATTATTTTCGCAGTAATGAAGTTTCACCTGTACATTCACGGTAGACACTTCACACTGCAGACGGACCATAAACTGTTACTGATTATCTTCGGGTCAAAAAAAAAGATTACCCTATCCATACAGCAAATACGCTGCGGAGATGGGGGAAAATCCTTTTAAATTATCATTTTAGAATGGAGTTTATACAGTCTAAAATACTCTATTATGCCGACGGACTGTCCAGATTCATTTCGAAACACAGACAACCTTTTGAAGATACTGTGATTGTTTCTTTTCGAACAGAAGAATTTTAATCCATATTATGCAACACAGTAAGAGAACTGAATGTAACTCCCGACCAAATCAAATGAGAAGCTGTAAACTATTAGTTTATCAGCAAACCAAAACCAAATTTTTGAAAAGGACCAACAAATTTCAGACATTTTCTCTCTATGCGACGAAGTACTGCGATAAGTGAGTCGTCGTTCCTACAACACAACCAAGAGGAATTCCGAAAGATTTCAATGCAGATCATCTGGGGATTATAAGGATGAAAAGCCTTATGCACAGTTATGCATACTGGCCGAACATGGATAAGGATATCGAAAACATCGTAAAATTCTGAAAAGATTGTGCCTTGGCAGCTAAGACACCTCCAATCAAATATAGTCCTTGGTTCAAAACGAACCGACCATGGTCTCGATTTCATATAGATTTTGCAGTCCTACGTGACGGATTATAATAGTAGATATTTTTTCTAAATAGCCAGAAATTCTTAGATGTAGAAATCACACTAAAGAAGTGACAATCAATTTCCTACACAAACTGTTCACCAGATTTGGTGTAGTCGATTGTTTAGTGTCAGACAATGGAACACTATTTATGTCTGGCGTTTATAAGGATTTTTGTGAGACCTTCCCGATCAATCACATTACGATTGCTCCATATCATCCAAGGTTGAACGGACAGGCCAAGCGCTTCGTTGACACGCTGAAAATAGCTCTAAAGAAAGCTAGGGGCATATCCACAGAAAAAGCTCTACAATAGTTCCTTCGGGTGTATAGAATCACGCCCAACGATAGCACACCATCATCATTACCTCCAGCCGAGGTAATGTTTGCACGTAAAATCAGGTCTGTTTTCGACAAGTTACTTCCCAAACAAGCAAAACCTAAACAAACAAACCCAGTACCTACAAAACGCTACCAACCCGAAGAGAAGGTCTTTTTTCCGGATGTTTCGGGATCATAAATCTTTCTGGGAAATGGGTACTTAGGAGGAGGGTTAGGGTAATTTACCCATGCACAAATGAACTCTTCTAAACTATGAATAAGCAGCAATTTCTGCTTTGTAGAGAGACGTCTATTCCAGAAGACAGATCTAACAGCCAAACTAACAGAGTCACACCGGTGATCTTCTTATATTGTATCTGTTTGTACGGCTGTTCTTTTTTAATATATTTATTTAACTCTATTCCGCCTTTGTGGCTTTATTTCTGGCCCCTAACCAGACCACAAAACATTGTTACTTTCTCTCACTGTTCTTCTTACATATTTTCTTGCGCCGCTTCATTAGCCCACTGTTTATTTTACATATTTCCTTGCATTGTTTCTTTCTCCTTGCATATTCTCTTGCATAGATTATTTCATCCACTGTTTTTTGGTGTCCTCGACCAAATCCAACGGGGAATCTGTAATGTCATCGATCTCGACTTAGCAGCTAGGATACAGTCGCTTTCTCACCGACGCAGTGTGGCTTCCCTGTGTCTCTTCTACAAATACTTTCACGTCTTCTGCTCTGATGAACTTAGCTCACTGGTACTCCTTATATATGAATTTCTTCGAGCCACAACATTAGCAACTAGGTCCCACCCTTTTACTGTGAAACCAATAAATTGTAAAGGCAAATTCTACTCCATTAGCTTCTTTTCTCGCACTTCCCGCCTGTGGAATTCTCTTCCGCATACCAGCTTGCCCGACAGTTATAATCTCCAAGAATTAAAATGTAAAGTCAATAGTCATCTCCTGTCTCACTAACTTACATCCTCTCTCTCATGCTTTTTTCTTCGTCCACCTCATTCTCATCAGTATTCTCTTCCTTCTTCTACTCTTTTCCTGACACCCTCTGCAACCTCTCACTTCTCATAACATTCCTCCTACAACAGTGGCAGTAAAATGCCTTGGTTGGGGGCGACAATATTATAACAAAAAAAAAAAACATATTCTTTGGCATTTTTCCATTCTACTACTGTTTTTTTTTTTTAATCGTGTCACCCCAAGCAAGGCATTCCACTGCCACTATAGTGCAGGGGGTTACATAGAGGGATTGGGTATAGGAAATATCAGAAGGAGGGTGATAGACGACTTAGGATGTACATAGGGAGAGAGTTGAGAGAGTGGTGTGAGTTAGTGTGTTAGGAGGTGTCTATTGACCTTACATTTAAACTCCTGGAGGTTGTAGCCGTCGGGGAAGCAAGCATGCGGTAGGGAATTCCACAGGCGGGAAGTGCGAGGAAAGAAGCTGTTGGAGTAGAAATTGCGGTTACATTTCATCGGTTTCACTGTTCCTCTTACATATTCTCTCGTAGTATTTATTTCCCAAACGTTTATTCATAAATATTGTCTTCCGTTGTTTCTTATTCCCACTGTTCTTTCTTACATATTTTCTTGCACTGTTTGTTTTCTGAGCTTTTAATATACACTCTTGTATTGTTTCCTTCTTCGACTGTTCTTCTTACATATGCCTCTGCATTGTTTCTTTCTCCCACTTGGTCCTGCGTATGACCGTAAACTGCATCCAGCAACAAGACTTCTGATTGGGAGGTGGTGAGGAGCATGGAACCACCTCTTAATTGCTGTTTGTTGGGGCGCTCTCCACCTTTCCACGGAAATGGAGTATTCGAATCACTATATAAAATAGTAGTGATTATACCTCGAGGAAGGAAGTCGAGTAAGGAAGTCGAGTGATCGAGTCAGTCGGGTATTTCCGGTATTGCACCGGAAGTGTTCTACTAGTCAATCTATCACGTCTCTAGGACGATACTGTATACTAATTACCTTGTTCTGTATTCTACTAATCCTCACCTCTTGTAAATACTTCTCTTTCCTGTCAATACACCTACTTTTATACTATTACGTTGTTTTGTATTATTTCACATAATTCTGTTACCCGACGTAACACTGTTGTTCCCAGGTTCACCTATCCCAGCTATGGGTAAATAGTTAACCCCCCAAACCGAGTTCAAAATGCTATGAAAGTATTTACCAACAAAACTTTTTTCAATGAAAAATATTACCAACAAAACGTTTTGAAGGAAAATGTTACCAACAAAAATACGTGAAGGAAAAAATATATTACCAGCAATAAATCTGACTCTCAACGAATTCCACTTTAGAAAGAAAGTATATTCTATTCATACAAATCTATTGTAAAAATTTCGTCGGCATTAAATGACCCATTGAGGTGTTGATATGCCGTAAAACAAACCAAATCAAACTTTCTTCCACTGTCCTTTTTATATATTTTCATGAAATTGTTTCTTTTCTGATCTTCTAATATACACTCTTGTATTGTTTCTTTCCTCGACTGGTCTTCTTGCATATTCTCTTGCACTGTTTCTTTCTCCCACTGTGATTTTTTTTATATCTTTTCATGAATTTTTTCTGATCTTTTAATATATTCTTTGCATTGTTTCTTCCTCCCATGGTCTTCTTACATATTCTCTTGCATTCTTTCTGTTGTAGCGAAATCTTCGTCGCGACGTTACTGTGGCCTGTTTGGGCCAGGAAACAAGAAGGTAGTTTCAAACAGTGTATTAGAATAACTGAACATATATACAAGTAAGCGTGTTAGTAATCAGCAAACAGAAGGGCATGTCCGAACTGTATAGTTACGCTGCGTCTCGACTATCACAAGACTGCCTCACAGCTGCGTCACCAAAATTCACGCAGGTTATTATTTATTGATGGAGGAATAGTCCATTCCTATAGACAGGGCACCATAGCACTTTCTATCTCCCAACGGTCTTCTTACATATTCTTACGAATTCTTCCTTTCTCTTTACGGTCTTTTTATATAATCTCTTGATTTCTTGATTTCTTTCTTTCTTCTGCCGGTCTTCTTGCATATCCTTTTGAATTAAAATGTAAATCACTTTTGCATTTATCACTAAAACTTACATTTTGCCACTTCCCACCATTTTCTGTTGCGTGGTCTTTTGACCACTTCAATTTTATTCCGCTGGTTTCTGGTTATTTTTCCCTTTATTTTCTTGCTATACGCTCATTGTATGTGCGTTGTGGTGCAGTGGCTATCGCCTCGAAACGAGAAATCGGAGAGCCGATTTCGAATTCCAGTTGAACTAGTTGTGTGACACTATCTCACGCGGTGATGCTTTCCCTTCTCCCGCGGGGATACTTTCCTTTGGTTGGTTTAAAACAACGGAGAGAGAAATTGATATTGCTGATATTATTAATGTTTTATTGCGTCAGGCGATGTGAGCTTAGGAAAAAAAAATAATTTTAGTACCACCAAGCGCTTCTAAAAACACGGGAGCATAAAATTTAATTATTTTATGAAAATAATCATTTTTCTTCTATAATGTTTTTATAAATATCGCTGCTTTCATGTTCAATATAAATTTCCCTTAGATTTGAAATGTTGATTCCGCTAATCTGAAAACGCGTAGACAAAACAAGTGTCAGAGTGATTTGATAAGGTCACCCGAAGGCCAAGGCCTCTGTTTAGCACAACAGTCAGAAATAACCCGAGCTGAATTCAGTTCGATGTGAGTTGCCATAATCTCATTAGTCGAGCTAAGACATCCACAAATCGAATGGACGTAGACCAATTTTCATTGGCCGAAGACTGTGAGCCGGCCGGATCCCCAGGGAGGATCGAAATTGGTTATAAAAATAGATGCTCGACACGAAAAGTTCAGTTGGGAAGCAGTTTGTTCAGATTTCGGGCAGAGAGCCACACCACCACATTTTCCGCCAGCGGCCGCTCCCGATTCGGCACATTCCGTCAGATTCCGTCAAGAACCCGAAAGAACTTTGGTGTTTTAGAAGTACATTTCAACGCTAACGAAACTTAGACAAAATATTTCTTTTAACGATTGGAAGCTATAATGCTTTTGGCAAACTTTCTCTCTCCGTTACAACCAGCATTTTAAACAATTGTATATCATTTCCGACGATTGCAAATATCATTTGCGACAACTGTATTCTTGGGAAAAAAAGACATTGTTTTTTCTTTATATAAAAACATTCTACGTAGCTCTCCAGGCGTGTTCGACTTGTTCATTTATTTTTTTTATTTTTTATTTTTTTTTTTTTATGCCGTGTTTTTTTTTTTTTTCAACCCACAAGTGTACACCAGTGTCCGGACTGGCTAAAAGGGACGACTATTAAGATTGCAAGACGAGACCTCTGGGATCTAAAAATCCCAATGTCTTAAGTCCATTTTTGGATTTGTTTGTTCTTTTTTTTTTTTTTTTTTTTCAATTCTTCACTTTATTGTTGAGCGGCCATCGACAAATAAACTAATAATTGTTAATTCCACTTTCAAACGTTTTTTTGGGGGGTGTTTTTTTTATTTTTTTTTTTTTTTTTGGCGTTACAACTGTATTAAATGATACCTGACGATTAGGACTGAAATTGCCTGGCTGTCAATTTTGGATTGTCTGCCAATATTTTCACAATGCTTCTTGTAATTGTTTTGCGTAACTTTTGTTATGTTTCGTTATATTTCACTTAAAACTATTTTAGTAACAGCAACGTCTTATGGGTGGTCTTATGGGTGGTCTTATGGGTGGTCTTATGGGTGGTCTGGACACAGTTTCTGCAAATTTCCAGGCTCTTATTTATCCCGTGTTTAATCATTTTCCTCTTCTAAGTCACAACTTTTATCTTTCTTTCAGCAGAAATTTTACAGAAAAATTTTAGTGTAAAAAATCAAGCAAATGTCCAAACTTCACTTGCCATCTTACGCATGTTATAAAGAGGGAAGAATTGCAACTCAGAAATTCGCAAATTTTAATGACAATTTTCTTCAGCCTCAAAAGTTTAAAGTGATAGTTGTTTTTTATGCGGCACAAACAAAAACGCAACAAATTATTTTCCAATCCCCAAGGTGCACAGTCACAATGAATAAAAGCAAAGAATCTTCATGAAACATAGATGTAGAATAATTTTTTTCTGTAGCTTCCCCAAAACTTTTGCACGACAGTGTATAAGGAATAAATACATACGGAACGTTGAGAAGTTTATGCCATAAATTATTCGGCCTAGTATCCTCATCTTTGTTCTTTTTAGCACTACGCTTCAGCCTGCGTTCTGACGAGAAAAAAGAAACGCTGTCAGGAAACGACATTTTCATCAACGAAATAGATAGATAGATAGATAGATAGATAGATAGATAGATAGATATGAACAAACAGAGATAGATAGATAGATAGATAGATAGATAGATAGATAGATAGATAGATAGTGAACAGAGATAGATAGATAGATAGATAGATAGATAGATAGATAGATAGATAGATAGATAGATAGATAGATAGATATGAACGGAACAGACTGAGAATAGATAGATAATTTTTAAATTCACTGTGCTATATTTATGACCGTTTTTCAGATTTAAAAATTCGGAAAAGCTAACGACATTTTTACTTCTGTTTATAAATAATCATATAATAAAATAAAATCCTCATTTCTGCCTTGATAAAGTCCGTCAGATGGCGAAACTCGTCACCTAAGAAAAGCATTCCTTTCATCTTTAGTCTTATTGTTTTATCCGGACAGATTTTGGTTATATCCACACACACACACACACACACACACACACAAATATATATATATATATATATATACTGTTAAATATAAGTGACAATGAATGTCTATTATGTTTAATCATGAACCGCTCTAAACGTCGCATTTTGGCTTTAATTTCAGTTGAAAATAAAGACAAAAATTCTCCAACATTTGGATAATTGTTTATTAATTTGGTTCTAAGCTTTCGGCTCACATGAGCCATCTTCAGAGAGGTTATAAGGACGGTAACACAAAAACATCCACCATCAGCGACGATTTTATCTTGTGTTGACATAAAACTCCGCTAAGCAACGGCAACAGTTACCTAAAATAGTAAACGCAATTCGCAAATTTGCAATGCGGTTCTATGACGTCATACCGCGTGATAGCGCGAAATGACAACAGAACCATGTATTCTATTGCTTAGAACCAAATTAATAAAAAATTATCCAAATGTTGGAGAAATTTGTCTTTATTTTCAACCGAAATAAAAGCCAAAATACGAAGTTTAAAACGACTCGTGATTAAACATAATAGACATTCATTGTCTCTTATATTTAACAGTATATGTTTAGAAAATTATTTACTGCCTCAGTACACTATATATAAACATTCAATGTTAAATTCCGAAGATTATATATATATAATTTATCCCGTTTCATCTCTCTGGTTTTAACCATCTATTTGTCACCTTGAATCTATATATATATATATATATATATATATATATATATATATTTGGTATTGGGTAAAATAGCCAAATATGTATTCCAATAGTTAACCAGAGAATTAAGAAACAGAAAAAATTCGTTCGAAACCAACAAAAGAATTATGAAATGAGCAGTTCTACTATGTGGCAGTGAATGCTGAAGACTTTCCTCATAGATGAAGAAAAGACTTTAAGGAAAAGAAACATGGTTCTACAGAAAGATGCTGAGAATATCATGGACCGAAGATGTGAACAACGACGAAATTTTAGAGAGAATTAAAACTAAAATAACTCTTATACTTAATATCAGAAACAGACAGTTGAAAATTTCTAGGTCACAAAATGAAGAAAGATGGCTTGGAAAATCTGATACTCACAGGATAGATTGAAAACAAGAGGGAAAGAGAAAACATCGCATAACTTAGTGATCCTGAATAAATGGTTGGTGGAACATAGTTTAGGAGAAATAACAAAAAGACCAAATTTGTTAAGATCTTCGAAGTACAGGAAATTGTGGAGAGCCATAACCGCCTTCGTTCTAAAGGGATACAACACATAGAAAAAGAAGTATCTATCTACGTCGTTTTGTTCATAACCACCATTCTGTCTTTGTCTATTTATTTGTACATTCATTGGTTTCCCATGGCACGAAAGCAAATGTTAGTTTTTCTATTGGGTAAACAATATTCAGGCTATTGTTCTGACATAAAAGTGTCTATAAATTTGCAACTTTGTCAGAAAAGATATCAAAATCGCGTTTGTATCGAGATTAAAAGGTAGACTGTTAACATGAGTGGGTAGGAAATGCCTTGTCTTATCAATCACCATTATGTCAGATTACATAGAATATGAATTTGCAATTCATATATATTGACTAATGTTAGCATTGTAGTTGAATAAAGAGGTCTTTTTGTTCACACTCTTCTCGGCTTTACTTTACTGATGACAAAAACTAATGAGAACTCTGCTCAGTAAGGCTTACAGCAGTCATAGAAAACTGCGACCCGCAGACCATGTGCTGCTTGCTTGGTCTTTTCGAATGGCACTTCTTGATTTTATAAAGAAAATAACGTTTCTTAAAATTTTAATTTCTTTCATTCTTACTTGTTCACTCACACACTCTCTCATACATAATCACATATATAAACAATGTTTAAGTACAATGTTTCTCGAATTTTGTAAAATCTTTGGGAAAGTAGTCAGGATTTTAAACCATTAGTGATTTTCACTAAGAAAGATCATACGTGTAAATATATTTTGCCTTTCATTCGTGTAAATATATTTTGCCTTTCATTTTTTCTCTAAAGAAGAAGCGTTATCACCTCCAAATGAATAAATTATAAATAAATCACACACATATAGGTACGTCAATTCTTCCTAGCCAATAAAACAGGCCAGTTCCTAGTTTCATATGACTCAGTCCTGGTCTGTCTTGCTACATTCGCTTATCCGAACGTGCTTTTTTGTGTCAACCCCAATTCTTAGTTTGTGAATTTTTTGTCATATGACTGTTGCTTTGCCTTATGACTGTTGCTTTGCCTTATGACTGTTGGTCGGCCTTATGACTGTTGGTCTGCCTTATCACTATTAATTTGCTTTGCATAAAATGTTTGCTTGCTTTAAATTATTTTTGCTCTGTTCTTTTCTTGTTATTATTTATTGCAAATTTGGCCAATTTTGTTTATTGGGCCGTTTTGCTATTTATTTTATTTAACCATGGCCACTCACTCTACATGTATTACTAAATTATTATTATTTCAAAAAGAAAATAATTGTTCCAATGTAAAAATAATTAATGGCTTTAAATAACCTGTAAAAGGTTGATAAACAGTACAGAACGAATGAATGGACCCAAATCTTCTCAGAACTTTTAATTCTATTATGTCCATGCCCCAGATTACTTGCCAGCTATTTATTTAATGTATAGAATTTATCCAATGACGACTCTTACTTGTCACACCGATTTGATCTCGGATGATGCCACACTGAAGTATAAATGACAAAGACAAAGCTTTTTAAAACTATTTGAATATTTGCAAGATGGTTGAATATATGAAAAGACTTTAATTAATAAAAACAAACAAAGAAACGGTTTTATTTTATTCAAATTTCAAATTTGTTTCTTGCATATTTCATATACTAGTTTTAACCGTTGAAACTTTCATGGTTTTTCTATGTTAAGTTTGTGATGAAACTTAATTTTTTAGTTAATGACTGAGATATTTCCTTGTTTCCCCCAAGTGGCGCCTTTCGGTGTTCAAACCCCCAAGTAGAATTCAATATATTGAATGCTAATTTTCTATAAGGAGGTCCTTCAATCTCTTGCCCTCTTTACTTAACAAATATAGAATCAATCTCACTTAGCCCAACGTTAACTGATTCCTAAACATTACAATGCTGACTTTCTATAAGGAGGTCCTTCAATCTCTTGCCCTCTTTACTTAACAAATATAGAATCAATCTCACTTAGCCCAACGTTAACTGATCCCTAAACATTACAATGCTGACTTTCTATAAGGAGGTCCTTCAATCTCTTGCCCTCTTTACTTAACAAATATAGAATCAATCTCACTAAGCCCAACGTTAACTGATCCCTAAACATTACAATGCTGACTTTCTCTAAGGAGGTCCTTCAAACTCTTGCCCTTTTTACTTAACAAATATAGAATCAATCTCACTAAGTTAACTGATCCCTGAACATTACAATGACCGGAAACATAATTACTTTTTGTATCAGAAACGATATAAACCAAACATATATCAAACTTATATATGCAAGATAGATAGATAGATAGATAGATAGATAGATATTCTTCGTCTTCTCAGGACGTAGACGATCATGACTCTCCACAATTTCGTTAAGCATATTTTTGTGTGCCGTGTCTCCTCAGGGTGTAAGCGATGATGGCTTTCCACAACGTTCTGTCTCATGTAGCACTTAATAAACATTCTTTGTTTGTTATTTCTCCTACACCCTGTCCGCCATCGATTTACTCAAGCTCATTATGTTACCCATAGTTTCCGCGGTACCTCTTGTCCTCTATCTGTCCCATGATATTAGACTTTCCGAACCCGCCTTCCTCATTATATGCCCTAGAAACTCCAACTGTCTCTTCCTGATATTAAGTGTTGACAATGTCCGCCACAATTTATGGATATAGAGTATCCTCGCAGCACATAATCTGTTCAATGAAACACCGTCATAGATTAACACTCCCGAATCAGACACTATCTTGAATCGGATTCGATCTTGAAAAACCGGAAAAATATGGCGGCCTTTTATACACGTCGCATTGAATATTTTGAGCTTCCTGATTAGTTAAGCCTTCTATTGGTGGACTATAAAATGTATTGGCTCATGGGGACCAGCACAGTATATAAAATGTATCAAAAAAGTCCAACAGTTAAGTATGGTTTCTCATTGCTTCCTTTTCTCTAAAACTACGTCGTTACTCACAGATTCAGTCCACTCTATCCTCAGCTATAGAACCACATTTCTGCTTCAAGTCTCCTTTTCATCTCTGAGATGGTCACTTCTTGTCCTCTATCTGTCTCATGAGTATCAGACTTTCCAAGCCCGCCTTCCTCATGATATGCCCTGGAAGCTTCAACTCCTGATGTTAAGTATGGTTCCTCGTTGTTTCCTTTTCTCTAAAACTACGTTGTTACTTACAAATTCAATCCACTCTATCCTCAGCTGTAGAACCCCATTTCTGCTTCAAGTTTCCTTTTCATCTCTGAGGTGGTCATCCAGCATCCACTGCCAAACAAGAGGACAGTTATAATGTAGTAGTTCAGAATTCTTTTCCTTGTTTCTAGCTTAGTTTTCTTATTACTCTGCTTAGTTTCAGGAATGCTCCCTAGCTATCTTATACGCCTTCGAATCTCAATGTCGCACTTATTCACGGATTTTGAAAAGCTTTTTTTAAAAAGAAAAAGGAAAATTTCGTTTAAAAGAAAAGAAGACTGAACTGTTATGTAAAAATTCATTTTCCTATAGGGCTATATCTTGGAGGAGAACACTTAAAGCAACACAAATGTGGTTCTACAGAAGGATGCTTTAAATTTTATAAACAGAGTGTGTAAGCAACAACGAAGATGGAAACAAAAAGAACACTTATACTCAGAATCAAAAAGAGACAGTTGACATTTCTGGGATACATATTGAGGAAGGTGGGTCTGGAAAATTTTATACTCACAGGACATATTGAAGACAAGCGGGAAAGATTGAGGATAGGGAGCGGCTAGTAACCTACCTAACGAACCTGTACAATTTTTTTTAATCGTTTCCCTCCAAGCAAGGTGGTACCGCCACTGACGTGCAGGGGGATAAATAATTGTAAACGTTTAGATAGGATAAAAGTAAAGAGAAAGACGAACCAGTTACAGGGGGTGACAGAGAAAGGACAAGAGAAAGATGGGAACACAGGTGTGAAGACAGTTGAGAGGTTAGAGAGAAAGGAAAAGAACAAGATATACAGGGTGATGTAGAAAGAACTGAAGTCAAGTGGATAAATGTTATGGTGAAACACACCTATTCTATAGTGAATAGACTCTCCCACCTAATTTAAGTAGAAGTAGTAAGAGGAACGAGGGCCAGTCGATGTTGGACGATAGTAGTCGACAGTTAGTCGAATACGAAAGTAGTCAGCGACCTGGTAAGATTAAACTGCCTAATACATATTATATCAAGTTCATAACGTTTTGTACATCGAACCTATTAGAACCGACTTTAGCACAAATTCTAGCCTCCACTGCGAAAATGACTCCACAACAATAAGAGAGAAGAATTGACACTGCATTTAAATTCCTGGAGGTTGTAGCCGTCGGGAAAGCAATAATATGGAAGAAAGTTCCACGGGCGGGAAGTGCGAGAAAAGAAGCTGATGGAGTAGAATTGTCGTCTGCATTTCGTTGATCTAACTGTAAATGGGTGGGACCTTGTTGCCAGTCTGATTGCAAGAATAAATTCTTGTTGCAGGGGCACCTGTGACAAGGGCTAAATGGCTCGTAGTATGAAAACTGAAAGCGCTCGATCACAAATATTTCAAACAAGTTATCTGGAAAGAATTTCTTCATATCGTTTTTAATTAAACATATATTGATATTGTATAAGGTGGTTATGCAACTTTGTGGGTGAATTATTATTTTCAAATCTGCAACCACTTTGCCAACTAACGAAATTTGTTGGCTGATGGGATATATAGGGAGACCCAAAAACAACGGGAAAATTTTAACAATCCAATAAAACCAAGAGTGATGGCAGAAAAATATTTTATTCAAAGTAATTAAAGCTTAAAAACATGCCATTTAAGAAACAATGATGGAATTTTCATTTTTTTTTTAATTACATCCTGTAGAGGGCGTCTTCTTGTACAAATGCGTTCTTGAAATTCGCAGTGACAGTGATTGAGATCCCCTGTTCATTTTTTTAAAAAAAATAAGGTCCGATGATCCCATGTAATGAAACAGCACACCATACTGTCACCTTAATAGCGTTTAAAAGACGCTCATGAACTTCATTAAGGTTTGTGTCCGCTCAGTAACCGTAATTCTGCATATTCACGTTACAAGTGAGATGAAAATGAAACCTCATCTGACATGCATAACTTGCTTAGAAATTCATCATCATTGTTGCCCGTTCCACTGATCTATAGTTACTGAAATGGCAAAGTGTTTACTTAGTGAGGCCACTGTTTCGCAGTGCTGCCACTTGCTCATGTCTGCCAATACATACTTCGAAAATTCCCGTTTTTGGGGGTCACACTGTTTAAAGTATAGACTAGAATAAAGCGAAGAAATATTACTAAAATTATCTAAGTAATAAATAATCTGGATAAATAGTAATCTACAAAACGAGCTTTCTACCATTAACGCTTAAAGATAGATAGATAGATAGATAGATAGATAGAGAGAGAGAGAGAGAGAGAGAGAGAGAGAGAGAAAGAGAAAAGTGGTAAATGCAAAAAGATTGATATATTGGGCGTGTTTATATGCGCTAAAAAGCCTGCTTCCTTCTACTGAACGCTCGTGGCCTTGGGGTAGAATCGCCGACTGACGCCAATTCGGTCAGGTTTCTAATCCTGCGTTAGGAAGCGACCGGAGTCTAAGCCGTGCTGATGAGCTGTAGTACAGCGAAACAGATCTATCTGCGGATGACTATATATATATACTTTACTTCGTTAAGCATGACAAATATTGAATCAATTTCACTAAGCCCAACGTTAACTGATCCCTAAACATTACAATAACCAGAAAAATAATATTTTTTTTTTATCGGAAAGAATATAAAATTAAATATGTTAAATTTGTTTAAATTATAGATTGTTTCAAAAACTAATTACGTTTCATCACAAATGATATAAAACAAATATTAATTAAATTTATTTAAACTAATTTTAACCCGCAAAAATTACATCGTTAAATATCTGATGAATCTTATTTCTTCACTTAATGATTAAATAAATAATAAGACTCAAATTAATAAAAAAACAGAAAAAAGAAAGAAACGGTTTTAATTAATTCATACCAATTTTAAAATTTGTTTCTTGCATATTTCATATACTAGTTTTAACCGTTGAAACTTTCATGGTTTTTCGATGTTAAATTTGTGATGAAACTTAATTTTTTAGTTAATGACTGAGATATTTCTTTGTTTCCCCTAAGTGGCGCCTGTCGGTGTTCAAACCCCCAAATAGAATTCAGTATGTTGAATGCTAATTTTCTATAAGGAGGTCCTTCAATCTCTTGCCCTCTTTACTTAACAAATACAGAATCAATCTCACTAATCCCAACGTTAACTGATCCTTAAACATTACAATGACCGGAAAAATAATTACTTTTTTTTGTCAGAAACGATATAAACCAAATGTATATCAAACTTATATATACAAGATTGATAGACAGATATGAACAAACAGCGATAGATAGATAGATAGATAGATAGATAGATAGATAGATAGATAGATAGATAGATATACATCACTGTGTTTTGCGTTAATATCTGTCTGCTTTGCCATTAAATTTACACACAAGCACACCTATTTACATGCACACTTACAGTTTGAATCGTGTTGAAATAAGGCATTGCAATAATGCACATCCCTTCTTTTAAACCGCCATATCACCTTATCTGCGTTGAGAAATAGAAAAAATAAATTTTGAGACAAGAAATAAACTTTACTTTTTAAAAACTTAAAATTCAGATAATAAATCATTATTGACTTTCCCCAAAATTTTTCTTTAATAAATAAAATTCTTTTAAAGCTTTTATTTTTAACTAGCAGTATAGCCCGGTGTTGCTCGGGTGTAATGAAAGCTTTAAAACTTATTCATGGTCCTGGAGCTCAGACTCTTTGGACGTTGGCACGAAAGACTGAAAAGCAATAGTTGTTTCCAGTTAAAGCGAAACAGTAGACTGAAAGAAAAATGAATGGATGTAAGTCAAATTTTGATTTCCTGCTATCGATATCAAATAAGTTTTTTCATCGTAAACTGAATTTTGAAGGCTAAATAAGTCATCTGAGTAAACGATATCATGGCTGAGACTAAGAACTACAATTATAGCTACGAAGCAAAAACTAAAATAAAAGGGCTGAAAAAATACAGACATACAGGCAAATAAACAGACACATACACAAACATCTTGCCTTTATATATATATTATCGATTTTTTGCACTATTGTAAGAACAGCAACCTTGAAACTTCTGAATATCGTTTCTTGTGTCTTTGTCTATGAGTGTATCAAATTTGATTAAAATCAGACTACTTCTATAACCCGATTTTTTCGATTATCAATTTTTAATGTTTATCGGGGGTCCTTCGACACAAAAAACACTCGCAGACACTTATAGTACAACTGTGTAAATTTTCAAGAAAATTGGTTCAGCCGTTTCGGAGTCTATAGGCAACGGACACACAGACACACACACACACACAGACAACGTTCCATTTATAAATAAGTTTAGATTTAGATTAGATTCTGTAAAAATATGTTTTGGCTGTAACTGAATTCAATTATACATAAGCTCACGCCAACGTACATAATTTGAATGAAATTAAAATGAATACCTTCTTCTGTTTGGCAACAACCACTGGGTAACGGGAAAAGAATTCAATCATCCCTTTGAAATAATTCTTATAACTCACTCTATCTTGAAATTGAATATATACTCTTATAAATGTAGTATTTTAAATGGGCAAACAATATTGATTTGAAATTTGATAATCTTGCCGTTAGCGAAGTGACTGATACACGATAAGTGTCTTTTCAACTTTCGTATAATAATCGGAGTTTCTATAAACAAAGAGCATAATTTAGACATTTCGTAGATACCATGTACCTGTGTATCCGAACGTTAGTGAATCCAGTGACATGGAAGAGCTCTCCACCCTAGGATAATAATACGAAAGTTATGTGCATTGTCAAAACAAAATGTCAATTGACTTGACATTTCAAACGTCTATTTTCGTTCCTCTATCCCGTTTAAATCACGCCAGACATCTTTGATCGAATGCTCTCTCCATTTTCTATTTCTTCATCTTCCTCTATGTCTTCTTCATCTTCTAGTTTTTCTTCATCCTCTTATTTATTGTGGCCATTTTATATTTTTATTTTTACGCAAGTACTTTGTTTTTGATTTTGTTGACTAGACAGTGAAGTAGAGTCAGTTGGGAACCATATTTTAAAAACTAAGACGCCATGACGCAATTTACTTCGTAAAAAAATTGTAAAACACAATGCCATAGTGCTTGCTATTCACGCCGGAAGGCACCAATACGAACATTTCAGAATGTATGGGTGTCAATCTGAGAACTGTGAAGAGGATTCGGAAAGAGTTGGATGAGTCTAATGATGATTACGAAGGTACGGCAGCTCGGAAAACCCACTCTGATCGTTCTGATAAGAAAAGAACTCCGTGATTTGTTGCTGAGGAACTCAAACTCAACAACGAGGCCCTACATCCACTGTCTTGACGAATTAGTACTGCATGAGTGTATCCGCTGGTAGACGCTAAGGAAATTAATACTGAGCATCAAGAAGAGACAGATGAAGTTATTTGGACATGTAATGAGGAAGGAAGGCTTGGAGATTCTGATATTCAGAGGTCGGAAAGACGTAAAAACTCAAGACGCTATTATTGCATAAAATGAAAATGATATTTATATTGCTTAATGAATAAACGGAGCGTCTCCTCAAATATGGTGATCCATCAGAAATAACGTTTAAGTAATAAAATCTATCGGATTAATAAAAAAAATAATCACACATCTTTAGAAATGTGTGTGTGTGTTAAATGCAAGGTCAATCCTTACATGCTGTCTTTCTGATTCTTTTAAGTGCCATGTCACTTCAGGACGTAGGCGATCATGGCTCTCCACGTCTCCGTATCCCTGGTAACTCTTAGCACGCTTTCTCCTGTTACCCCACCCAAACCCCGCTCTGCCACCAACCTGTTCAGGCCCTTCAAATATGTTACCCGTTGCTTTCCTCTGACTTTTCCCGTCTATCTGACCTGTGAATATCAGATTCTCCAAGCCTTCCTTCCTCATTACATGTCCAAATAACTTCAGCTGTCTCTTCTTGTATTAATTTCCTTTTCGTTTTCATCCTTTCTAAAACCTCATCAATGCTGACATACCTAGTCCATGATATCCTCAGCATCCTTCTGTAGAACCACATTTCAGTTGCTTCAAGTTTTTCATTCATCTTTGATGATATTGTTCAGCATTCACTGCCGCATTAAAGGACAGACATCACATAACAATCCAGTCGTATCTTCTTTGTTTCTAGCGAGATTTTCCTGTCTCTCAATATTCTACTCAGCATCTGGAATGCGTCCTTGGTAATTGCAATTCGCCCTCGGGTCTCAGTACTCTTCCTGTGTCCTCGCTCTTTAGCAATGTTCCTCTTTGTAACTTCTACATTCAGTAACCCGTTGCGTCTCAGTGGCTTTACTGCCTTGTTTCGAGAGAACTCGATTAAAATAAAATAAAAAATAAGAAATTATTTATCAAAAATGTAATCACCTTTATTTAGCAAGATTGTTGCCCAAATCGATAACACGATTTTCATACAACGCTTAAAGAAATCTGGGTCCCCTACCCACGCCAGAAAATGTAAAAGACTCATTTCAATTACTTTATTTCTACATCTTCAGCTACTTATGAAATATTCTAGTGATCGGAACAAATGAAAATATGTGACTCCGAAATATGGAGGGTATAGAGCCTGTGGAATAATGTACGATCCTGACCACCCTAATTCGAAGGGGCTATTTTTCAGCGTATTTGTTATATCATGCTGGAAAATAACACCTTTTTTCTGTTTACCAAAGATTGGCACATTCGTTTTCCCTACCAAGTTGCTGATAATAAACATTTCCAGTGACTCCCATGTTTCCACAGCTCATAATGGACAAGTTTCAAATTTCATCAAAGCAAGAACTTCTGTGAACGGAGACCTGTTTTTGTTGTTAGTCCTAGATTCTCGTTTTGGATAATCACTGCTTTTACGTATTTTTTATTTCTGTTGACATTTTTTTTCATCATAGATTAGCTTCCCTTGTCTAAAATATTTCTGCAGATGGGGAAACTTTGAAGTTAAGCTCCATGAAGAATCTAAATTCCATCTTTGCAAGATTTCCCAATGCAAATTCACTAAGAACTACAATAATATTCATCCTCTACAAGGCCCAAGAGCAACTTGAGGTAGAGGGTTACAGCTTTGTGGATAGGACGAGAAGATAACGGTCAGCCTTAGCCATGAAGAGGTTAAGATTGCAGTAATCGGGGACGCATCATCATGGAAGTCGACTACGGAATGATTCGTGGGAAGAAGGTACTCAAATGAAAATTACGGCTTGTGGTGAATCTGGAAGTTCATAACTGGTAGAATTAAGGAATTTAGGTTGTCCAAAAATATTCCATAAAAATAGCGATAAAGCAGCAAAGCGGCCTATCATGTTACCTTTTAAGTTTTAAGTCCTAACAGGCACCGAAGACAGGGTCTTTCTGAGTGAACACGCGTTCATGGCGGGAGGTGAAAATTCAGAGTCCCTTTGCATTTAAGCTTGAAACAGACTCTCTATCAGTGATATTGAGCACTTTAAGCCATAAATATAGCATACCTTAAAACTATATTTTATTATACATATACAGTACTGTGCAAAAGTATCAGCACAAGAACTATTTTATCTCTTATGAAGCATATTGACAGAAAATAAACAATTTAATTAAAGTAATTTTATTTGATTTACTCAACAAATGCTTTAACAAGAAAAAACCACTTGTTACAAACTAAATTTAATATTTAGTATAATAGCCTTTTACTTTGAAATAATAAAATAATTGCGACAATTTACTAATCGCACCTAGTATATATATATATATATATATATATATATATATATATATATATATAGTACTGTGCAAAAGTATTAGGACAAGAACTATTTTATCTTTTATGAGGCATATTAATAGAAAATAAACAATTTAATTAAAGTAATTTTATTTGATTTACTCAACAAATGCTTTAACAAGAAAAAACCACTTGTTACAAACTAAATTTAATATTTAGTATAATAGCCTTTTACTTTGAAATAATAAAATAATTGCGACAATTTACTAATCGCACCTAGTGTATATATATATATATATATATATATATATTATATATATATATATATATATATATGTATATATATATATATATATATATAGTACTGTGCAAAAGTATTAGGACAAGAACTATTTTATCTTTTATGAGGCATATTGACAGAAAATAAACAATTTAATTAAAGTAATTTTATTTGATTTACTCAACAAATGCTTTAATAAGAAAAAAATACTTGTTACAAAATAAATTTGATATTTAGTATAATAGCCTTTTGCTTTGATCACAGCCTTCATTCTGTCAGGCATTGACATCACAAGCTTCTTCAATGTATCTAATGCTATCTCCTGCCAAGCAGCTTGTATTTGTTCCCAAAGTGTGTCCTGCAAAGTAATATTAGATTTATCAATTCGAGAGGGGGGACAAGAAAAAAATCAGTCATATCCAAGGATAATAAAATAATGAGTAGTTTTAAAATAACTTGTTTAATAGAAAATAGCAAAAATTAAATATAACTTCTTTTTAATACAATATTTTTACGCCTAGTTTTAAATAATCGATATTCATTAGCAATTTACTTGGTTTTTTACCCTGTATTTGAATTTCAGTGAGATATTTCGGAAAGTCACCCCTGTCCTAGTACTTTTGTACACTACCGGTAGTGTGCAAAAAGGATTGGGACAGGGGTGACTTTAAACTTTATCTTGATGCCTCATAAAAGATAAAATAGTTCTTGTCTTAATACTTTTGTACAGTACTGTATATATGTAAGCCAAATCAGAGGTTTTTTGATAGTACTGACTGAAGTAGACGTCAATGTGTGTCAAAATTTGTCCATTTCTGTGGGTAAACTGTATCTGCTTCAAAAACTACAAAACTCCGATGCTCCCTTAGTTTTCACCTGCGATTACTTTATTTAAAAGCCTCGTTCTGAAGCATAGGTTGAAGCTGGTTAGGAATAAAGGTAAATGTTCGTTTTAGGTACCGACGGCTTTTCTCCCTTCAAATTTATACAAAATAGCATTATTTCTGTGCAAATGGATATGCTGAACTCAAATCAACAATTAGTTATTGAAGAAATTTACCTTTTTTGCTTTGAAAGTTCATAAAAAAAACTATATCTCGCACTTTTTCTCTCCCGTAACTCTCACGAAGTCATGTAATTAACTGCAGAATCTTTTGTCGAATTTTGGCCGATTTTCTTCCTTTACTGAAACTTCCGGCGATGTACTTCCTGATCTGAGAGTAACACGTGTAGAAATACAATAGCGCATTACTTTAATTTCCGGAAGTACATCGCCGGAAGTATCAGTAAATGAAGAAATATAGACAAAAAAATTGCCAAAATTCGTTCAAATGCGCGGTCCGTCATTCTGCAGTTAATTACATGACTTCGTGAGAGTTACAGGAGAGAAAAAGTGCAAGATATAGTTCTTTTTTTTATGGATATTTAGATAAAAAAAGAGGTAAGTTTCTTCAATAACTGAGAGTTGATTTGAGTTCAGCATATACATTTGCACAGAGATAATGCTATTTTGGATAAATTTGAAGGGGAAAAGCGACGGGACTTACAACGAAAATTTACCGGAATAAAAATGAGTGAGAGTACGTAAGTAGCTTAACGTGAAATATCTTGAACTGGAGTCACGGGTCAAGTAACCTGAAATTCTTTACTATGTGATATAACCAGAGAATTCAGTGGTGGAGGCGTAAATATTATGGTCATCTTCCAGATTGAATTCGCGCTGATATAAGCAACAGATTTAATCAGTTTGTTGGGGTATTTTATTTTATTTTTTATTTTATTTTATTTCTTTTTTTGTGGGGGGTATCCGAACCCTGAAGGCAGCTTAGCTTAAGCATGCTAATAAAGTGTTAAATTTTAGACAGTAAACAATCATTAAAAAACAAAAAACAAAAACAAAACAGAAAATGTAAAACAAACGGGAATAGTTGTTTTAAAAATATGGCGACGACATCATTTCCGCCCACCTTTAAACGCCGGATGTGATTTGGGTCGAACTTGAGGTTCTATTTTTGTTATACCCTCAAGCTTTTGTTTAAGACGTCATTAATTAAATTTGCTTTCAGAAAAGGTTTTAAGTGGTTGTAGATGATATTTTTAGAATGAAATCTCCCCCACACAAAAGCATACACGTCTAACTACCAAGTTGTTCTCAAATGAGAACACTTATACTAGCCGAACTAGTAGACGTTGAACAGGATACTAATTATCTAGCCTGAAAGCAATCACAAGACTTTATTATTCTTCATATGTGATTTTTAAAAATACTATTCGGGATATGAAATTAGCAATAACTAAGCACTTTAAATACCTCGGTGTGTAATAGATTTTTTAGAAGATAAGGACGTTGAAGATAACAGGATGCACGGAATAAGAGAATGCAGAATAAGAGAATAAGAATCAGCTTATTAAAAACATTAACCTTGAAACTCAAGTCATATTCACGAAGAGCCTTATCAGATCGAAGCTTTTATATGAACCTCATGAATGGCGCCTGAAGAAGTGATTCTTCCATTGCGTGTTCTTTGGACGTCGAGGGTCACCAGTGTAGCTACGGGGAGATGGTGAAGTTTATTTTTGAATCAACCTTGTGCCAAATATAACCGAACTCCCTAGAACTTACAAGTTTTATTCAAAATTATCAGAAGGTTATCAACAGGTTGGTTGGATATTAGAATGTGTGGATTTGATGAAGAATAAAAGGATACATTTTGCATGCTAAAATAGAAATTTATAAATGGAAAAGGATAACATGACTTGGTAGAAGCTAATGTTTAATTAGAAACATTATTAAGAATTTAAGGGTAGAGTTCTTTTTAGCAACTTGTTGGAAAGAGTTTATGTGTACATATGTATGTATGTATGTATGTATGTATGTATGTATGTATGTATGTATGAACGTTTGTTTAGTACGAGTGCTTTTGAATATTCGCTCACTCTTAAAGGCTTCCGTGCGGTTATCAAGTAGACAGGTGAATGATGAAGAAGAAGGAGGTGAGAGGTGAACGATAAAGAAGAAGGTGAGAGAGAAAGAGAGAGGCAATAATAATACGATCGCTTGATGTTTATCAAGGGTACGTGTTAACTACGCTCACCTCATTTCTTTCTGACTGACGGTCAAACTTGTCCGTCTTTTATTTCGTTTGGGAAATCACTCCCGGGCGTGATTCTGGTCTTACCATTGGACGACAAACATTTCGCATCGAGGTGTGAAATTTCGCGAGTTTTTTGTGTGGTAAGCAAAGTTTGTAAATTCCAGAAAATTCGTTTATTTCTAACAATGAGTCTGATTGGAATTTTTAAATTCAGAACTTGCATTGTTCATCACACGCCAAGCACGTTCGGATATATCTAAATTCTTCGCTGTATACAGCCATTTTCCAAGATCATTGATTAAAAATAGGGTTTTGAGCGAGTGTAGCTTGTGAGTTCTTCCCTTTGAATTTGCTCTTCCACCGTGTTGTGTCAGTTCAGCAAGTGTATGATCAAGTCTCTCAACACCTTCCTACACTGTGTATTTTATACTATTCATCTTTACGTTCTCGACAAAATCCAAAGGAGGATCTTCAATATAACTCATGACTTCCAATCGGGGCATTACTACGCAAGGAATGAGAAGGATATACCCCAATGATTGTAACAAAGGGATCGGTTCGAAATTCTCAGCACCTGAAGAAGGCCGGAAAGTACAACAGACGAAACGCCGTACAAATGGCAACAAACATGATGACAATAGTCTATGTAATGTAAATACTGTAAATACTACCTCATCTCAGAAATATAGACAAATAGAATGATCTATTATTAAACGTCGTACAAATGGCAACAAAGATGAGGATAATAGTCCGAATAATGTAAATACTGTAAATACTACCTCATCTCAGATATATAGACAAATAGAATGAGCTATTATTAAACGTCGTACAAATGGCAACAAAGATGAGGACAATAGTCCGAATAATATAAATACTGTAAATACTACCTCATCACAGAAATATAGACAAATACATATTTCTTTTCTTGTCTGCCATAATTTAAATAATTATAAACAGACGATATATCTACGTTGTCCGGTGTATTCTTATCTGTCTGAGAAAAGGATGGAATGTTTTCAATATTCCTTGTATAAAATGAACCAGAAAGCCATTGCACTATCCTGCACTGAATTATTATGAACCACAACTGTGAGATGAAGGGAAGTGGCTACTACAGTCGCTTAAAATGTGATAGCTGGATAAAATGAATGAATGGAGACATTCCCATTTGCAAGTAAGAAAACAAGTAGTAAAATTATTATTAAAACGTCAAGAAAGGGATTCTATTATTAATGTTAGGCTCATAAACGAAATAAGAGAGTTTTTTTTATTAATATTTAATATCCTAACATAGCAGCCCACCTTCAGTTATTTTACTTCCTTGATGTGGCTTCCTTCTGTCTTTTCTACAATTATTTGCGTTGTGGTGCATTGGACATCGGCTCGGAACGAGAAATCGGGGAGCCGAGTTCGAATTCCAGCTGAATTCATTGCATTCACTTACTCGCAAATACTCTTGGGAACGGTATTAATCCGTCTATTCCTTCCAGTTATGGGTTAAATAACAGGATAGATTGGGTTCTATAGTCTTGGTCGGCAACTAGTCTACCGCAGAAAGCAATGGCAACCTACTGCGGGAAAATCTTCTGCCCAGTCAGCCATGTCTCTTTCGAGATATGATCACCCACGCGTGTATCACGTATGACACTTAACTGACTGACTGAATATAATAGTTGGAAACATGATTAAGGGTTCTACTGGGCATAAAGTGGGGGATCAGTCTTCTATTGTTATGAAGTAATAAACTGATCCCCCACTAAATACTACTTAATAATATAATTTATCTCTTCCCTCTCTAGGTATGAGTCAAATAATAGGACAGATTGGGTTCTATAGCCTTGGTCGGCAACCAGTCAACCGCAGAAAGCAATGGCAACCTACTGCGGGATAATCTTCTGCCCAGTCAGTTATGTCTCTTTCGAGACATGATCGCCCACCTGTGTATCACGTATGGCACTTAACTGACTGACTGATGTGGCTTCTTTCTGTCTTTTCTGCAAGTATTTTCTAGGCAACTGCTTTGATGATCTTTTTTTTTTTACCTTTTTTACTCAACCACATATGAGTAAGGATCACCGTATTGTTGACCAAATGTTGCATCTCTGATACTAATCAAAAACCTAGGACATATATTGGTTTTACCACAACCACGCTCTCCCGTAGACTTACATGTCATCTTTCTGATCAGAGTACTATTAAAAAACATTTCTCTGAAAAACATAAACATGTAGGTAATATCAGACAGATTTTGGTCAACAATACGGTGATCCTTACTCATACACACAGTAAGAGGAACCTGCAGATATTGGAGGCCATGTACATCAAATCAAAACAACCAACACACAATAAAATCAACTTTAAAACAGGAAATAACATATTACATTGCATTTGACTAGATGGTTTTGTTGTCATTTCGCGCTATGCCGCGGTGTGACGTCATAAAACCGCATCGCAAACTTAAGAACTGCGTTTATTATTTTTGGTAACTATTGCCGTTGCCAAGCGGAGTTTTATGTCAACACAAAATAAAATCGTAGGTGATGGTGGATTTTATAATATTTCAGTTTAAACTACCTCTCTGAAGATGGCTCATGAGAGCCGAAAGCTTAGAAGAAAACCAATAAATAATTATCCAAATGTTGGAGAATTTTTGTCTTTATTTTCAACTGAAATTAAAGCAAAAATACGACGTTTAGAACGGCTCATGATTAAACATAATAGACATTCATTGTCTCTTATATTTAATAGCATATATATATATATATATATACACTAGCAGTATAACCCGGCGTTGCTCGAGTGTAATGAAAGCTTTAAAACTAATGCATGGTCCTGGAGCTCAGACTCAGCCTAAAGAATATTTGTGTAAAGTTTGGTGAGAATCAGACAAAAATTGTGGATTTGTATAAAGGATATACAGAGAGATAAACAGACACATACAAAAACATCTTGCCTTTTATATATATATATATATTATCGATTTTCTGCACCCTTGAAACTTCTGAATATCGTTTCTTATGTCTTTGTCTATGAGTGTATCAAATTTGATTTAAATCGGACCACTCCTTCTATAACTCGATTTTTTCGATTATCGATTTTCGATATTTATTGGGGGTACCTCGACACAAAACCTAGCTAAGAACACTCACAGACGCTTATAGTACAACTGTGTAAATTTTCAAGGAAATCGGTTGAGCCGTTTCGGAGTCTATAGGTAACGGATACACACACACACACACAGACAAAGTTCAATTTATAAATAATTTTAGATATTAAATCCAAAAAGAAAGAGCTAAGGTAAAATCTCCAAAAACTAGATCCTATTAATATTAAAATTGATCAAGGTGGAGGGTTCGATGTAAATAGTATTGTGTTTTTAGGTCGCAAATTTTCTTTTAAACATGTCAGATTAAAGAAATTGCAAACATTACGTTTGCTTATTTTTAATAAAATCAGTTTATACTCACGGATAATCTTTCTCGTATTACAATCAAAAGATGTCAGAAATGAGGAGTAACGTTGACAGATGTTATTTTCATTCATTTCTCAAGGTACCCAAGTACTTTCAATGTCTTTCAGAGATCATCTTCAGTGGTGTGAGTTATGGTAACAAATGTAGCCGGATATATATATATATATATATATATATATATATATATATATATATATATGAATGTGTAATTGTGATAATGTTTTAACGCCAAAGTTGTTGTTTTTTCAGAGGTTTTACTGATAAAATATGTTTTGGCAAGCAGGTTTTTATCGTAAGTGCTTGATATCAGGGTGGAGAAAAGGTGGTGAGATGTACAAAGAGTTTGTCTCTTTAACTGACGAGATTAATGCCGATTTCCAAGTTTCGTGAGGACACCGTTATGATGTTCGTACTCGTCAGGGCTATTTGCAGACGATATGATAAAAATATAGGTATGTTATTTTAATGAGTAAAAGTGCTCCATCTCAGAGACTGAGCTTATGTAAACGTATAATAGTTACAGAGGACTGCAGTAAGTGGCGACTGTCTGTTTCATGCCTGAACCTAAGCTTCAGGCCTTCAAGCTGCGTTCTAGCATGATACAAACTGTCACCGCTTGGTATTGACCTCAGTGTTCAATATATATATATACTAGCAGTATAATCCGGCGTTGCTCGAGTGTAATGAAAGCTTTAAAACTAATACATGGTCCTGGAGCCCAGACTCAGCCTAAGGAATATTTGTGTGAAGTTTGGTGAGAATCGGATAAAAATTGTGGATTTCTATAAAGGACATACAGACAGATAAACAGACACACACAAAAACATCTTGCCTTATATATATATATATATATATATATATATATATTATCGATTTTCTGCACTATTATAAGAACTGCAACCTTGAAACTTCTGGATATCGTTTCTTATGTCTTTGTCTATGAGTGAATCAAATTCTATTAAAATCGGACCACTCCTTCTATAACCCAATTTTTTCGATTATCGATTTAAGGAATATGTAGATAGCTTTTTCACATTTTTGAACAGAGCCCACTCCGCACACCATCTACGTGTATTTAAAGTTAAGACAAAACCGAGTCTTGTCAAACAAAAAGAGAATTTTATTCGCTCTCTTTATTTGGAAGGTTGCGAGAAAAAGCAAAAGAAAAATATACTTTTATACTCTCATGGATCATTTATTATTCTTTATTCGTGAATTGTTTTACTAATAAATTGTTTTAATCGTGTTCCAACGTTTGCCCTCCTTACTAGTTTTGTGTGGAAAATATGTTTTATAGTTTCATATGTGCGTTGTGGTACAGTGGATATCGGCTCGGAACGAGAAACCGGGGAGCCGAGTTCGAATTCCAGCTGAATACATTTCATTCACTTACGCACAAATACCCTTGGGAAAGGTATTAATCCGTCTCTTCCCTCCAGTTATGGGTTAAATAGCAGGGCAGATTGGGTTCTATAGTCTTGGGCGGCAACCAGTCTACCGCAGAAAGCAATGGAAACCTACTGCGGGATAATCTTCTGCCCAGTCAGTCATGTCTCGAAAAAGACATGATCGCCCAAGCGTGTTTCACGTATGGCACTTAACTGACTGACTAATTTTGCCAAAGGTTTCTTTCTGATGAAGTGTTGGCATGAAAGAATTCCTTAAGGAAAAAATAATGGAAAATGCCTTCGTGCCTTTTCAGATCCATATATATCACGACTTAAACTCTAGTCCTGGGTATACCGATGAACTACACCTGGCAGATTAATTGTGTTCTTCCCGGATCCACCATAAATTAGTGTGGCAGCACCTGTTAGGGCTCTAGCTATGGACAAATAGTAAAAACTAAATATTATAAAAACATAACAATACAATTTTTAGAATGACTAACAATACACTTTATCGGTAGTTGAAGACATACGTTTAAAATAAATTTAGTTGAAGCCATAAGATGGTGTTCAGAATAATTCGATTTCGGCTTTAAATAACTCTTAGAGGTTGATAGGTTACAAAACAATGCAATCAACAAAAAAAAACTTTTATTACATTTATCCATATAACATCCGACAATTTCTTAAAGAGATTAAACTGTATTCCAAAACATAATTTCAACAAAACAACATGAAACGAACCTATCACCACTCCAGTAATAATGTCCCCAGAAACATATATATATATATATATATATACACACACACAACTTGTTCTTTTCCTTTCCTCTCTACTTTCGCAACGTTCTTCACACCTTTTTTTTTTTTTTTTTTTTTTTTTTTTTTTTAATCATCTCACCCCAAGCAAGGCATTCCACTGCCACTATTGCGCATGGGGCTACATAGGGGAAGGTAAAGAGAAGGAGTGGATAGACATAGGGAATGTCAGAAGAAAGGTGATAGATGACTAAGGATAGCGTGGATGAGTGTCGGGCAGATGGGAAGAGTGTTTGATAGAATGGGAGCAGGTTAGTGTGTTAGGAGGTGTCTATTGACCTTACATTTAAACTCCTGGAGATTGTAGCCGTCGGGGAAGCAATCTTTTGGAAGAGAATTCCACAGTCGGGAAGTGCGAGGAAAGAAACTGTTGGAGTAGAAGTTACGGCTGCATTTTATCGATTTCACTGTAAAAGGGTGGGATCTAGTTGCTAATCTAGTATCTCGTGCAAATTCGTATCTAGGGGGCACCAGTGATCTAAGTTCATCGGAGCAGAAGCCGTGAAAGTATTTATAGAAGAGACACAGCGAAGCCACGTCTCGCCGGTGGGAGAGAGACTGCAGGCGGTCTGCCAAGTCGGTATCTATCACATTACAGACCCTCCTCTGAACCTTATCGAGAAGCCCGAGGAGAACAGCAGGGGCACCCGACCAGATATGGCAGCAGTATTCAATGCACGGGCGGATGGTAGATTTGTAAATGTGCAGGATAGATTTAGACGGAAAAAACTTCCGGGCCCTACACAGAGAACCGACTTTCATAGCAGCGGATTTAGCAATGGATTCGATATAGTCATTCCATTTGAGGTCCGCTGAAAGTGTGAGACCAAGGAGGCGTAGTGTTTTACTCTCTGGGAGGCAAGCCTGGTCCATGCTAATGGGAGGTAGGTGAGATTGTCGATGATGGTTAATTGACAGTAGCTTCGTTTTAGAAGCATTAAAATTTACTAGCCATTTCTTACCCCAGTCCAATATGGATTGGAGGTCTTTTTCAATCTCGGCTGCAAGTTTAGCTTTGACGCCTACACCAGATTTTTGTTGGAGGCGAGAGTAAACTGTGGTGTCATCGGCGTACAAACCTATTTGGGTTCTTATGGAATCAGGGAGATCATTAATATATATCAGGAAGAGTGTAGGACCTAAGATGGAGCCTTGGGGGACACCTGCGTTTGTATGGTAGTTCTGAGAGGCATGTCCGTTTAATACCACTTTCATTGTGCGGTTAGAGAGGAATGACTGGATTAGTTCAAACAAATGTCCAGTTATACCATAGCTCCGCAGTTTACATAGAAGGCCAGCATGCCAAACTCTGTCGAACGCCTTAGATATATCCAATGCAACGATTCGAGCTTCGCCATTCCTGTCGAGTGCCTGGTATATGTACTCGGTGATGGTCGTTAGCATATCAGCAGTAGACCTGGTGAAGCGGAAACCATATTGCTTGTCCGAGAGGAGCCTGTGTGCTGTGAGATGCTGAACCACCTCGGCGTTGATAATGGCTTCGAACACTTTGCCAAAGATCGGAAGAAGGCTGATAGGGCGGTAATTTGCAGGGTCAGAGGGTTCTCCAGTGTTTTTAAATATAGGAACTATAGAGGAAGATTTCCAACAGGCAGGAAAGCAGGAAGCAGATAGGCAGAGGTTGTAGAGCTTAGAAAGGATAGAGGAGAGTTCAGGGGCACATTTCTTTAAAACTATGGTTGGGATTCCGTCACCACCGCTCGCTTTGTGAGGGTCAAGTTTTAAGATAATCTTAGAGACAAGCGAAGGTGTAATGTGGACATCATTCAGTTGTGCCTCGGTTCTAGGTGAGAAGTCGGGTGTAAAAACTCCAGACGAGTCCAGACTCGAATTGTTCGAGAATCTGCGGGCAAAACATTCAGCCTTATCTGCTGGGGAGGTGAGGACCTCAAATTTGTTGATTAGCGGGGGTATTGTGGACTTGCTCTTGTTAAGTACTCTTTTACAGAGTCGCCAGTAGTCTTTAGAGCCGAATTTAGAACATGCTATGCGTTGCTTCATTCTGGCAGCAAACAACATTTTAGCTTCGTTAAGTACCCTTTTACACTTATTACGAGCTGAAGTGAAAAGGCGCCTGTTTTGTTCCGACGCATAGTTACGATAAAGTCTGAAGAAATGATTCCGGTGGGCAATGGCAGCCGAACAAGCGGGTGAGAACCTGTGTTCCCATCCTTCTCTTGCCCTTGCTCTAACACCCCCTGTAACTGGTCCGTCATTCTCTTCATTCTCCTCCTGTCTAAACTTTTACTCTTATGTAGCCCCCTGCGCATCAGTGGCGGTACCGCCTTGCTTGGGCTGAAACGATTAAAAAAACCAAACTTTAAAGCTCTCCCCAAAATTCAGTTTCGGCATTAAATAACCCGTAAACAAATATGCAAACACGACCCAAATTAGGTATTAAATCTTATACATAAATCTAACATCCTTAGTTTTTTTGTTTTCCTTTTTTTTTTTGGTGGGGGGCTTTGTTGTTTCACGCTAAGTGGTGAGTATTCTGACAGTTTTATTGTTCTTCCTTTCACGTTTGAAAAATGAATGCTTTGTTGCGACGTCAGTTCAAATTAAATTCGTTACTTTTTATTCATCAACTTACAGACGTTATAGAATTCTAGAATATGTAATTTATCCTTGCAATTACCACCTATATTTTTATATGTTTCATCACACTTTGTTCTACTAATGAGATTTTTAAAAATAGTTCACTCTTATATACGAAAAATTAGAGTATTTTGATTTTTTCTTTTCTATGTTAAATATTTCTATTTTGGTTGTTAGTGTATTGATCACTATGAGCATGAATTATGCTTTCGACAAGTAACAAATTAACCCACAAGAGAGTGTAATGCTCTCGGTCCCACTTTATCCAATTTCGATATAACTTACAAATAAAACAAAGTCTTTAATGATTTCTCCAAACTTATATGTTCGATATATCGATGATATATTCATACAAAAGAAAAGCCTGAACGAAATATTATTAAATGAGCCTAACATTAATAATAGAATCCCTTTCTTGACGCTTTAATCATAATTTTACTACTTGTTTTCTTACTTGCAAATGGGAATTTTTTTTTAAAATCATTTCACCCTAAGCAAGGCATTCCACTGCCACTACAGCGCAGGGGGTTACATAGTGAGAGAGCGATTAGATATAGGAAATGTCAGAAGGAAGGTGATAGACGAGTAAAAAGATACATAAGAAGAGCGTTTGAGAGAATGGGTGCGAGTTAGTGTGTTAGGAGGTGTCTATTGACCTTACATTTAAACACCTGGAGATTGTAGCTGTCGTGGAAGCAAGTCTGTGGAAGGGAATTCCACAGGCGGGAAGTGCGAGAAAAGAAGCTGTGGAGTAGAAATTGCGGTTACATTTTATCGGTTTCACTGTAAAAGGGTGGGATCTAGTTACTAATCTAGTATCACGTGCACCAGTGATCTAAGTTCATCGGAGCAGAAGCCGTAAAAGTATTTATAGAAGAGGCACAGGGAAGTCACGTCACGCCGGTGAGAGAGTGACTGCAGCCGGTCAGCCAAGTCGGTATCGACCACATTACAGATTCTCAGTTGTATTTTGTCAAGAACCCCGAGGAAAATAGCAGGGGCACCCGACCAGATGTGGCAGCAGTATTCAATACATGGGCGGATGGTAGATTTATATATGTGCAGGATGTCTCCATTCATTCATTTTATCCAGTTATCACATTTTGAGCCACTGTAGTCGTCACTTCCCTTCATCTCACAGTTGTAGTTCATGATGATTCAATGCAGGATAATGGAATGGCATTCTGGTTCATTCTATACAAGGAATATTGAAAACATTCCATCCTTTTCTCAAATAGATTAGAACACACCGGACAACGTAGATATATCGTCTGTTTATAATTATTTAAATTATGGCAGACAAGAAAAGAAATATGTATTTTTCTATATTTCTGTGATGAGATAGTATTTACATTATTTGGGCTATTGTCCTCATCTGTGTTGCCATTTGTACGACGTTTCGGCCGTTGTACTTTCCGACCTTCTTCAGGTGCTAAGAATTACGAACTGAACCCTTTATTACAATCACTGGGGTATATCCTTCTCAGTCCTTGCGCAGTAATGCCCCGATTAGAAGTCATGAGTTATCTCCTTCTAACCCTGCAAGTTACTTGTTCACCACTGCTGTAGCCTGGTATTGAACTCACAATTCTTTCGGTCAATCACAGGAACACATGGCCAAGTGGATATAGACGTTGGTTAGTTACTGTGACTTGACCCAAAGAGTTGTGAGTTCAATACCAGGCTACAGCAGTGGTGAACAAGTAACTTGCATGGATAGAGGGAGCTTTACTACGCAAGGAATATGAAGAATATATACCCCAGTGATTATAATAAAGTGTTTGGTTCGAAATTCCTAGCACCTGAAGAAGGCCGGAGTATACAGTGGCCGAAACTTTGCACAAATCACAACAAAGATGAGAACAATAGTCTGAATAATGTAAATGCTGTAAGAAAAGAAATAATTCACCGATAATTTACGTAGATACATATAAAAATCTGTTTCTGAATAAGCAATTCTTTTTAATAAAATTGGTATTCTTCTATATGCCGTGTGTCTTTGCTGCTGTTAACAATTAAAAATGTTTTAATTGCCCCTGTTCTGTCATCCATTTACAAAAGCTCCTTAAACTGGTTTCCCACTGTTTGCTTTTAGCCCCTTCGTTTTCAATACATCTTATGAGTGTCAAACTTCCCAAACCTTCCTTCCACCCATTTTGTCCTTGAAAACTGAATTTGTTAAATATTTTCTGGGCAGAGATGAAAGAGAGCAATATGTCGTTTGAGATGTAGCTTATACTGCCTTTTTTCTTACTTTTTGTTTTTAATATTCATCATTATTATTCTAAATTTTATTATGCTATATATTTCTTAATAAATCCAAAGGCTATAGGCCATATAAAGAGGAGGCTAGAAAGGAAATCCCCATCGACAGTAGTAAAAGCGATAACCGTGAATTTGCGAAACCTATTTTTCTGAAAAACTGTTTTACAAGAAAGATTTTATAAACTTCAACCGACAGTAATACTAAATGTTCGGTCAATAAAGGTATTTCTTTACGCACGAAAAGTATCGAAAGACAAAATAACAAATAGACTAAATGTCGAATGGACAAAGTGAGGACCGGAAAAAGAGTCAAACTGACTAAATGACGAATGGACAAAATGTCGAATGGACAAAGTGACGACCGGAAAAAGAGTCAAACTGACTAAATGACGAATGGACAAAATGACGATCGGAAAGAATTAAACTAATTGACGAATGAACACAGTAACGAACAAAACACTCAGCAAAAAATTGTTTTTTTACTTACTTTGGTTGGGGGAAAAAAGAAGAAAAAATAATAGAAAATGACTTCGTGCCTCTTCAAAATATAACTATATATATATATATATATATATATATATTAGTCATCCACATACAAGCCTGTTTCGCTCATCCACAGCTCATCAGTGTGGCTAGACATATCCACTTGCTTCTGGCCGGGATCGAAAACTCGACCGATTTGGTGTCAGTCGGAGTTTCTACTCCCATCGGCGCATGGAGTCAGAGAAGGGAAATTTTAACGTCTTGTATGTAAGCAGTGTATACAGACGCCAGTCACCGAGAGAACTCAATTCATTTCTGAAGAGTCACGCATTATAGCCGAAATGGAAACTGTTTTAAAAATTTTCTTCTCCAGAGAGCTCAATCATAATGAGAGCATAATATATTAGTCACCCACATACAAGCCTGTTTCGCTGTATCACAGCTCATCAGTGTGGCTAGATATATCCACTTGCTTCTGGCCGATATCGAAAATATATATATATATATATATATATATATATATATATATATATATATATATATATTAAAATACTTTAATCCAAACGGAAAAGTAGGAAGGTAAATCCCAAAACCTGGTCCTAAATAATATTAAATCTTAATATTAAAAAAATGATGCAGGAGAAGAGCTCAATGTAATTAAAATTACAGAGCTTTCCTTTAACCCCTTCCATTTGTAAAGCTAGACGAAGCCAAATTTTCCATTTTTTCACTTATAACTCTATCTAAAAGTTAAATCTAAAAATAGACATTATTTGCGTCCGAATTTTAAGTGAAGTAAATTTCTCAAATCTTAACCGTCATTTATTATTTCTTTTTTATTTAATTTTTTTATTTTTATTTTCATTTTGAAATATGTACTGTTGTTGATGAGATGTGAAATCTCTCTTAGGGATTTCATGTTGAAATGATCATTCAACAATTTTGAATATTGAACATTTATTTTATTTTGTATATATATATATATATATATATATATATATATATATATATATATATATTCTTTGAATTAAACCTGTAATATATATATATATATATATATATATATATATATATATATATATATATATATATATATATGGCGACTTCGAAGTTTCTTAAGGGCACCGTAAAAGCGAAAAAAAAACCTGACTAAATGACGAAGAGAAAAATGTCGAAATGACAGTGTCAAATAGTGATTTTCTAAGTGCAGCTTAAATGTGGTATAAGGCCGAAAGTATGGGGCACCCAGTGAGTATCCACCTCTGATTCTAGCGAGACAAGCTTGCTAACCGTTACACCACGTCGAGTTGTCCATACAACGTGTCAAATGGACTAAGTTTTGAATGGACAAAGTGTCGATCGTAAAAATAGTTGAACTAAATAAATGACGATAGGCAAAGTGTCAAATGTACAAAGTGCTGGACAAACCTAAGTATTGAACGGACGAAAAGACGAAAAGCCAGCAATATGCCTACAATAAAATACCTTTTACTTACCATGCACGTATTCTGCTGGTAAATGATTATTTTTAATTTTTAAACTTATATTTTTTAAAACTCCGATAAAATTTTTCTATATAATTGCAAAATTTTTTAACGTGGATCTGCATTCAAAATACAGTAGAGAGTTTAAAATTTTATTTATGAGAAATGACATTTGCGATTAAATAAAACCTTTATTTTAAAGCTATTATTTATTAAATAATGCCAAAGTAATAGAAAAAAAAAACTTTATAATAGCTGAATTGATTAATCGAGGCGAGTTTTTAAAATCATGACGATATGCTCTGTAATGGGATTAATTAGCTAATAGTAATTAGCATAGACATACCGCTATATATATATATATATATATATATATATATATATATATATATATATATATAGGCGTATCTGGAGAGAGAGGGAGAAATCGTCACTTATGAGAATAACTTCGAATGAGCAACTATCAACAACGTAACATCTTTTTTCCTTTATTCTTCAATTTGTTCTTTTGCAACTTTTTTCTGTTCCTTACTTTGTTCGTTCGATACTGTGTTCGACATTTTGTCTATTCGTCGTTCTGTTTTTCGACGCTGGTCTTCTACCGTTTGCTTATAAGGGAACGATTAATCTTAGCATTAGTATGAAAAACTCAAACTCTAGCCCAACCAACAGGTTCATTCAATATAGCTCTCGATCCATCATAATAAATCTGTACTGATGTACACTCAGCCAGTCAGTTAAGTGCCATACGTGATACACGCTTTGGCGATCATGTCTCGGAAGAGGCATGACTGACTGGGCAGAAGATTATCCCGCAGTAGGTTGCCATTGCTTTCTGCGGTAGACTGGTTGCCAAACAAGAAAATAGAACCCAATCTATCCTGTTATTTAACCCATAACTGGAAGGAAGAGACGGATTAATACCTTTCCTAAGGGTATTTGCGCGTAAGTGAATACAATGGATTCAACTGGAATTCGAACTCGGCTCGCCGGTTTCTCGTTCCGAGCCGATATCCACTGTACCACAACGCACATCCTCAGTCAGTTAAGTGCCATACGTGGTACACCCTTGGGCGATCATGTCTCGGAAGAGACATGACTGACTGGGCAGAAGATTATCCCGCAGTAGGTTGCCATTGCTTTCTGCGGTAGACTGGTTGCCAACCAAGGCTATAGAACCCAATCTGTCCTGTTATTTAACCCATAACTGGAGGGAAGAGACGGATTAATACCTTTCCCAAGGGTATTTGCGCGTAAGTGAATGCAATGAATTCGGCTGAAATTCGAAATCGGCTCCCCGATTTCTCGTTCCGAGCCGATATCCACTGTACCACAAAAACTTCAGGCAGAAAGTTAGAATTTTGGCTAAAGATTTAAACAACAAAATCTTTAAACATCAAAACAGGAAACGTGCAAGTTTGACGAAGAAGTACACTACAGGTCATAATTATTAGGCCACCCCAGTGTTTTAAAAAAGATGATATATTTCATACTATTTTTTAGTATTTATTGCCAAATAAATAATTGTAAATGAAAATCGAAAGGTTCTTTTGTTAATATTGCACAATAACATGTGCATCAAATAAATTTATAAATATTTAATAATTACCTATATTGCAGTTTCATTAATGAAAGAATGAAGAAAATTTAAGGTGATTCGGACGTGTTCATCTTTGCTTCTTTGCCTTGTCAAATTTTGCAAAGTAATAATAACAAAAGAACCATTCCATTTTCATTTAAAATTATCCACTTGGCAATAAATACTAAAAATAGTATGAAATACATCAGTCAGTTAAGTGCCATACGTGATACACTCTTGAGCGATCATGTCTCGGAAGAGGCATGACTGACTGGGCAGAAGATTATCCCGCAGTAGGTTGCCATTGCTTTCTGCGGTAGACTGGTTGCCGACCAAGGCTATAGAACCCAATCTGTCCTGCTATTTAACCCATAACTGGAAGGAAGAGACGGATTAATACCTTTCCCAAGGGTATTTGCGCGTAAGTGAATACAATGGATTCAACTGGAATTCGAACTCGGCTCGCCGGTTTCTCGTTCCGAGCCGATATCCACTGTACCACAGCGCACATGAAATACATAACTTCTTTTAAAAAACTGGGGTTGCCTAATAATTATGACCTGTAGTGTACTTCTTCGTCAAACTTGCACGTTTCCTGTTTTGATGTTTAAAGATTTTGTTGTTTAAATCTTTAGCCAAAATTCTAACTTTCTGCCTAAAGTTTTTGAGGATTGAGAGTTATCGTTATTTACATCTTTGTTGCTATTATCACAACGTTTCGACCGTTGTACGTTGGGCATTTATCAAGAGCTATTATCTCATGGAATAATAAATAGTAGAGTAGAGCAAAATGAATTTGGTGATATCATAATTGTGAGTTCAATCTCTAGGCCTGGCAGTGTGTACTTGGATTCAGTGGAAATGGAGCAAGCAATCACTGTGTAGCATTGAATAAGAACAAGATGAGATATTCCTAGACATGGTCAGTTTAGCAGGACGAATCTAATTCCGTAGATTAAATAAATGGCTCAGTTTGAAATTTTCCGAAGGTTAACCTGATTGAGAAGCACTTGATGAAGGCAAGAGTACGCAATAGCCGAAACGTCCTGTAATTACAGCACACTAGGACAATAATCCGCATATATATAATACAAATAAAATTATTACTTGTCTATATTTCTGAGATGAGGTGTTGCAATTATATACACTATTTACATTGGTCCTCATCTTTGTTACCATATTCACCTTCAATATCTGTTTATATTTCTGAGATGAAGTATTGTAATTATTTACACTATTTACATTGTTTGGACTGTTGTCCTCATCTTTGTTGCCATATTCACCTTCAATATCTGTCTATATTTCTGAGATGAAGTAATCAATGAATTTGAAGTTCTCACCTCCCCAGCTGACAAGGCTGAATGCTTTGCCCGTAGATTCTCAACCAATTCGACACTGGACTCGTTAGGAATACCTACACCAGACTTCCCACCCAGAACTAAGGCTCAACTAAATAACGTCCACATTTCACCCTCGCTGGTCGCCAAGATAATTGCGCAACTTGACCCACACAAAGCGAGCGGCGGTGACGGAATCCCAGTCATAGTACTGAAGAAATGTGCCCCAGAACTCTCCTCTGTCCTCTCTAAACTCTATAACCTCTGCCTATCTGCTTCCTGCTTTCCTGCCTGTTGGAAGTCCTCCTGCGTAGTACCTATATTTAAGAATTCTGGCGAACCCTCAGACCCCGCCAATTACCGTCCTATTAGTCTCCTTCCAATCTTTGGCAAAGTTTTCGAAGCCATTATCAACGCCGAGGTGATTCAGCACCTTATGACCAACGGGCTTCTCTCTGACAAACAGTATGGGTTTCGCTTCACCAGGTCTACTGCTGATATGCTAACGACCATTACCGAGTACATATACCAGGCACTCGACAAGAATGGTGAAGCCCGAACCGTTGCCTTGGATATCTCCAAAGCATTCGACAGGGTCTGGCATGCTGGCCTCTTGTGCAAACTGCGGAGCTATGGGATAACTGGACATCTGTTTGACCTCATCCAGTCCTTCCTCTCTAACCGCACATTAAAGGTGGTATTAAATGGGCATGCCTCCCAAAACTACCAGACGAACGCGGGCGTCCCTCAAGGTTCTATCCTAGGTCCCACGCTCTTTCTGATCTACATTAATGATCTCCCCGACACCATTAGATCCCAAGTTGGCATGTATGCCGACGACACAACAATCTACTCCCGCATCGATCAGAAACCAGGTCTGGACGACAAAGTGAACCTCGCTGCCACACTTGAAAGGGACCTCCAATCCGTAGTGACCTGGGGTGGGAAATGGTTGATAAATTTCAATGCCTCCAAAACAAAGCTGTTATCAACTAACCACCATAGACAATCGCATCTACCTCCCATTAGCATGGGACAGGTTAGCCTCCCAGAGAGTAAAATACTACGCCTTCTTGGCCTTACACTCTCGGCGGACCTCAAATGGAATGACTATATTGAATCCATTGCCAAATCTGCTGCTATGAAAGTCGGCTCCCTGTGCAGGGCCCGGAAATTTTTCCCACCTGAAACTATTCTGCACATATACAAATCTACCATCCGCCCGTGTATTGAATATTGCTGCCATATCTGGTCGGGTGCCCCTGCTGCTCTCCTTGGGCTTCTTGACAAAATACAAAGGAGGATCTGTAACGTGGTTGATACTGACTTGGCAGACCGGCTGCAGCCGCTCTCACACCGGCGTGATGTAGCTTCCCTGTGCCTCTTCTACAAGTACTTTCATGGCTTCTGCTCCGATGAGCTTAGATCACTGGTGCCGCCCAAGCACGAATTTACACGAGATACTAGATTAGCAACTAGGTCCCACCCTTTTACAGTTAAACAAATAAGATGTAACCGTAAATTCTACTCCAACAGCTTCATTTCTCGCGCTTCCCGCCTGTGGAACTCCCTTCCACAAGTCTGCTTTCCCGACAGTTACAATCTCCAGGTGTTTAAATGTAGGGTCAATAGACACCTCCTATCACACTAACTCCCAACTATTCTCACAACACTCTCATCTACCCAACCCTCATTCTCGGTATCCTCACCCGCCTATCACCCACCCTCTGTTATTTCCTATATTTAATCAGCCTTTCTCCACTCTACGTAGCCCCCTGCACAGTAGTGGCAGTGACATGCCTTGCTCGGGGTGAAACGCTTATAAAAAAAAAAAAAAAAGTATTGTAATTATTTACACTATTTACATTTTTCGGACTGTTGTCCTCATCTTTGTTGCCATATTCACCTTCAATATCTGTCTATATTTCTGAGATGAAGTATTGTAATTATTTACACTATTTACATTGTCCGGACTACTGGCTTTATCTTTGTCGCATATTCACGACTTTTCAGCCGTTTTACTCTCCAACCTTTTTCATCTAATTAGAATTTTGAACTGAACCCTATATTTTGATCACTGGGTTAGATTGTTCTCATTCTATGTGTTATGCCGCTTCCAGGTGTCTTTTCTATATCCGTTTAACTCAACTCTATAAATTTTTGGTCACCTTTGCTGTAGCCAGTACTGAATTTCCAACACTTTAGGTCAAGTCACTGGCTCCAAGCAACATTTTTTTGTTATCCACGGGGACATGTGTCCTTCTAATCATCTGAAGAAGGTCGGAACGTAGAACGGCCAAAACGTCGGGAATATGGCAACGCAGATAAGGACAATAGTCCGAACAATGAAAATAATCTAAATAAAATTTTTACTTTCCAGCATTTTTCCTTTCTATCGACATACTCAACTGTAAAATTTCAAAGCCTTTATGGTGGTTTGTTTACCATTGATTATACATTTTGTGACATGATTTGTATTTATATAACAGAAATAATATAGAGGAAACATTGTGGGTGAATAGGCGTTTTCTCGAACCGGATATAAAGATAACATTGCAAACAATATGGTCCATTTAACAATAACATTTGTTTACCTTAGCAAACTAAACAGAAAAAATATGAACAAGAAATAAAAAGAATTGTGTGTATAGAGATGCTATTATTCGTAGGTGTAGCTTTTGCAATGTGAAGAAACTTTATTTGAAGAAAGGTTTTGTTTTTGTTTTTTTTAATTTTGTAGAAATCAGAGCATTTAAATGCTGTGTTGTGTACAATGCAACTCAGAGATAGGTTTTGTCTCTACGGCATCCTGTGAGCTAAAAGAGACAGAAATAAGTTTAAGAATTTCTACTTATATTTTTATACTGCTTTTTTGGCAAAAACAACTTGCAGAAGTTTCTTGAGAAAAAAGTGGGGGTAATTCATCACCAAAAAAGGAGAATTACTTGTTTTCGTCTTGCTATGATTTTATAATAATTCCTTTTTTTTTTAATTTTTTTTCTGTGCAAACTTTATTCTGTTTCTCACACTTACAAAGTTGCATTCCCATAATTTATAATATGCTGTGACACACACCAGTTGTATAATTAAACCGCACACAAACAAAAAGTTTATCGTAAATATTCCGGATAAAAATGTCATAAGGGAGAATTCTCATGGTATATTTATCAGGAAAATATAAACACAAACTTTACGACATTCATAAGTTAACAGCAATTTTATTGTGTTTACACCTAAAAGCATAGCAAAGCCTGACAAAGTGTATATATTCTACACACTCACGCAGAAAGAAAGAAAAATACTGGATTTTAAAATAAAATACATACATGCTAGGGTTGAATAGGGACTTAGGTGTTTTAAATCTTTATAAATATTTCAATAGCTAAACGTTTTTTAGATACAATTAAAAAAAATTTCTCTAAATCAAAATTTATAAGTATTATTAAAGATAGGTTTACGTTTACAAATATTAAAAAAAAATCTGTCGCTTTCTGCATCACGAGATGTAAACAATCTATCTCCACGAACGCTCTCGCGAAATACGTTTTTAATTTAAATTTTAAAATCATTTGTTTCTGATGAAGGACCGAGGACGGTCTGAAATATAAAATATAATAATAGAAATAAACAAATACTGCCAAAAAAATACATTTTTAAACTTATAACGTTTTAGTAGTTTTTCCCATAGATAGATAGATAGATAGATAAGAATAACAGAGAGGATAATCCGAAAGATTTTATCCAATTAATTAAAATTATTAATTTGATAAAAAATTATGATAAAATAAATATTTAAATAAATACTGAAACGAAAACTCAACTCATATTTAGACGTTTATAAATGTACTTACATTGTCTCATTCAAAACATTCAATGTTCTGAATATATATATATATATATACATACATAAACACACTTATGTTTATACCCACACACATATACACACTTATATATATGCACACACACATGTACACTTATACATATACACACATATATATACACGCATATATATACGCACATACACGCATATATACACACATATATATAAAAACACACATATATACACATATATATATATATACACACACACATATATACACACATATATATACACAGATATACACACGTATATATATATATAATCATATCACCCCGAGCAAGGCGTTAACGCCATTGATGTGCAGGGGTACATAGGAGTGAAAAGATTAGAAAAGAGAAAACCGGAAACCGCATCCTAAACAGGAAACAAGGGATGAGCCTCTTCACCTGTTCAATAGACGTGGGTGGAGTGTGAACCGGGCGATAGTTTAGTCTATCTACGCCAATTGAAAAAAAAAAGTGAGAAATTGGTAAAGAGAAAACCGGAAACCGCATCCTAAACAGGAAACAAGGGATGAGCCTCTTCACCTGTTCAATAGACGTGGGTGGTGTGTGAACCGGGCGATAGTTTAGTCTATCTACTCCAATTGAAAAAAAAAAGTGAGAAATTGGAAGAGAGAAAACCGGAAACCGCATCCTAAACAGGAAACAAGGGATGAGCCTCTTCACCTGTTCAATAGACGTGGGTGGAGTGTGAACCGGGCGATAGTTTAGTCTATCTACTCCAATTGAAAAAAAAAGTGAGAAGATTGGAAAAGAGAAAACCGGAAACCACATCCTAAACAGGAAACAAGGGATGAGCCTCTTCACCTGTTCAATAGACGTGGGTGGAGTGTACAGACACATTTATGCATACACACACATACTTATACATACACACATACATACATACATACATATATATACACACATACACACACACATATATATACACACACACAGAGGATGCTATGGATGAATTGTTTAAATGACGCAAAAATGAAAGTAACACTGACATCGATTTTAACAGATTTACATTTGCTAAAATTACACAAAAATATCTTGAAAGACTAAAAAGTAAATGTATTCAGCCAAATAGCCATTGACTTCAACCACAACTTCCAGCTGACTTAGGAATTTCCTGCATATCTGCTGGAAGGTCTGCTTGTTTAAGTTCATGAATGCTGCCATAATCTTTGCCTTCAGTTCAAGTATTTTTGATGGTCTCTCGCTCAACTGCCCCCTGGAGGTTACTGCTTTTTAATGAGTGTAAAATTTGAATAGAATATATGGAGATAAAATGATAATTAAAATATTAAAATGCAGCTAAGTGTTATTAAAAACCAGTGACCTAACTTTATATGATTTAACTCCCATGAACATCGAGTAAATTTAAATTTAAACGGTTAGTTTGTAATGCACCTGATGAGTGCATAAATAACACATGAGACTCCGAGTATATATATATATATATATATATATAGTCATTCGCAGACAGATCTGTTTCGCTGTATAACAGCTCATCAGTACGGTTAAACTCCGATTGTTTTTTAACCCAGGATTGAAAACCGACCGAATTGGCGTCAGTCGGCGATTCTATCTCTGGGCCACGAGCGTTCGGTAGAAGAAAGCAGACTTTTTAGCGCGTATATCATTATACACGCCAATAGCTAGAGTCATCTAATTCATTATTGAATGAGCGATGCTTCCAGAGTGCTCAATCATGGTGTGAGAGCGTAAATATATATATATATATATATATATATATATATATATATATATATACAGTACTGTGCAAAAGTATTAGAACAAGAACTATTTTATCTTTTATGAGGCATATTGACAGAAAATAATTAAATAATTAAAGTAATTTTATCTGATTTGCTCAACAAATGCTTGAACAAGGAAAAATACTTGTTACAAAATACATTTAATATTTAGTATAATAGCCTTTTGCTTTGATCACAGCCTTCATTCTGTCAGGCATTGACATCACAAGCTTCTTTAATGTATCTGATGGTATCTCCTGCCAAGAAGCATGTATTTATTCCTAAAGTGTGTCTTGCAAAGTAACATTAGATTTATCAATTCAAGAGGGGGGAATAAGAAAAAAGTCAGTCATATCCAAGGATAATTGAATAATGAGTAGTTTCAAAATAACTTGTTTAATAGAAAATAGAAAAATTATATATAAATTCTTTTTAATAGATTTCTTTTACACATAGTTTAAAATAATCAATATTTATTAGCAATTTACATGGCTTTTTACCCTCTATTTGAATTTCGGTGTCCTAATGCTTTTGCACACTACCGGTAGTGTGAAAAAGTGTTAGGACAAGGGTGATTTTAAAATTTATTTTGATGCCTCATAAAAGATAAAATAGTTTTTGTCCTAATACTTTTACACAGTACTGTATATATATATATATATATATATATATATATATATATATATATATATATATATATATGAGGTACTGAGTATCTGAGTATCTCGTCATTCTTGGGGTAATCTGGGACAATAAGGATGTGCGTTGTGATGCAGTGGAAATCAGCTCGGAACGACAAACCAGGGAGCCGAGTTCGAATTCCAGTTGAATTTCTTACATTCACTTACGTGCAAATACCCTTGGTAAAGGTATTAATCCGTCTCTTCCCAACACTTATGGGTTAAATAACAAGACAGATTGAGTTCTATAGCTATGGCTGGTATCCAATCTACCTCAGAAAGCAGTGGCAACCCATTGCGGGATAATCTTCTGCCCAGTCAGTCATGTCTCTTTCGAGACATGATCGCCCAAGCATGTATCACGTATGGCACTTAACTGACTGAATATAATAGTTGGAAACATGAATAAGGCTTCTACTGGTCATAAAGTGGGGGATCATTTTTTATTGTTTTGAAGTAATAAACTGATCTCCCACTAATTACTACTTAATAATATAATACATTTCTTAACTTTCTAGATATGAGTCAAATAACAGAACAGATTGGGTTCAAGACAACAGTCTGAATGCAAATGTATATGAACCAACGTTTCTCAGCTGGGTCGCCCGGATGTACTAAATAGCCCTGACATGTGCCCAGATGTATCTCATGTTAACAAAAAGGTAATTTAGAAATTGTTATACTGGTGTATCCATGCCGTGAAAACTGACGTTTCATTTTTTAATCCTAATCTTGTAATCTCGGAACAACAACACAAATACCCTTGGGAAAGGTATTAATCCGTCTCTTCCCTCTAGATATGGGTTAAATAATAGGACAGATTGGGTTCTATAGCCTTGGCTGGCAACCAGTCTACTGCAGAAAGCAATGGCAACCTACTGCGAGATAATCTTCTGCCCAGTCAGTCATGTCTCTTTCGAGACATGATCGCCCAAACGAGTATCACGTATGGCACTTAACTAACTGAAGGATTCGCTTAAAGATATCATTCGGATTTGCTTGTTCGTGGCTCCTTTTGTAACTGAGTCGGATCTAACAATGGTTTCTCCTTCAAATGGGAGGCATGTTCGAATTCTACAGGTGAGCGCATCTCTTTAATAAGATTTCTCGAGTATTCAAGCCGTTAGACGAATGTAAGTTCACCGTTGAATATAAAATGATATAAAATAAATTCAGATATGGTTATTCACTAAATATTTTTGAAGTGATAAAACTATATAACGTTTCTGATAGATACTAACACAGTTATATATATTAGGTTGTTCCAAAAGTTCGTAAACACTCGCAAAAACAACAAAAATTATTGCTCAAAATAAAGATCATCATTTTCCAAGACTTTCTGCCATCGATCTGCAAGCTTTCGGATCTGGTCAAAGTACCATTCAGCCGGCTTCGAATCAAAAAATTCTTCTTCGACTTCATCAAACAAGTCGAATCAGCGGCCCTTCAGAAAAATGTTGCATTGAGCGGAAAAGGCCATAATCTGATGGAGCACAGTCAGAACTGTAGGCTGGATGTGGCAGAACCTCAACGCCGTCCAGCTCTTCAAACTTGTCTTTGGTCTTCCTGGCGGTGTGTGGCTTGGCATTGTCCTGCTGCATCAAAGCGCGCTTTCGGTTGATCAGAACCGGGTACTTTTGATTCAACTTTTCGTAGACCCGCTCAAGTTGCTGACAGTAAAGTTCGGCACTGATGGCACGACCATTCGGGACCAACTCAAAATGCACGATTCCTTCAAAGTTCCACCAAACGCACAACATGATTTTCTTGCCGAATCGATCTTGTTTTGGAACCGACGGTGTCTCTTGCCCTTTCTGAACCGATCGCTTGTCTCGATTGTGCTGGACCAGATAGACCCATTTCGCAAGTGTTTACGGACTTTTGGGACAACCTAATAAATAGATATCGAGGATTAGAAAATTTAAAATTACATATACATTTCAGCCAGCTGTAAGAAAACTATTATATTTAAATCTTTTGTAAGTATTGTTGATTCCGCACAAATATTTCGTTCCTTCTGTCGGATTAATTAAAACTGGGCATAATCCATGAATGATGAAGGTTAATTTTGCTCGCATGACAGAAACCCAGGAATGTCATATGCGTAAACATCTCACATGACAATCCAGGAAAGACAACAATTAAATGTAATTAAACACATTTGTATTTGAGACTGTTACTCAAGCATAATTGTGAAAACAATACATCGCCCGGTTCACACTCCACCCACGTCTATTGAACAGGTGAAGAGGCTCATCCCTTGTTCCCTGTTTAGGATGTGGTTTCCGGCTTTCGCTTTTACAATCTTTTTACTCTTACGTAGTCCCCTGCGCAACAGTGGCGTTACCGCCTTGTTCGGGGTGATATGATTAAAAAAAAATATCGTTGCTTCTGGCAAAAAAATAAAAATTAAAATTAAAAAAATATTATCGGCTATTTGCACCTTGGGGGGTGATGCGTCAAAAAACAGTTCCTTAGACAGGCTATGATAGATGGACAGATATGAACAGAAAGAGATGAGGAAGAAGGGCTTGGAGAATCCGATATTCACAGGTCGGATAGAAGGGAAGAGAGACAGAAAAACAACACGTGACATACTTTATGGATTTAAGCAAATGGATGGCAGATTAGTGTTCGGGAGAAATAACAAGACAAAATTTATTAAGAACTACAAGGGACAGGAAGATGTGGAGAGCCATGATCACTTACATCCTGAAGTGACACGACACATATAAGAAGATGTTCTGGTCACCTTTCAAGTTAAATTATGTATTTCATTATAAAAGAACGTCTGCAGTTTTGATTTGAAGGATGTCTTTAGATGACTGGAATCGCTGATAGAATCAAGGCTCTCGCATGAATTGAAACAAGTGTTAGTTTTCAAATGACAAGTTCAGTGAATGCGTTGCGTGTAGATGAATCTCCCATCTCGGCTCAGTGTTTGGCGATTGATCCTCATTTAAACATCAGCGAAAAGTAAGCGGTCAAATTATTTGCTCAGATATACATCCTGTTACAACTCTCATTCAAACAAATGGGACTGTAACAGAGACGGTCTCAGGATAAATAAAGTTAAGGATATAATAATGTAAATATATGATAGTGGTGAAATACCGGAAGATCTCATTAGATTTATCTTAGTAAAAAAAAATGACTGTCAATAAATGCAAACTCCATCGGGCAATCAGTTTAATGAGCTGCTTAATAAAATAATCTGGATTAAAATAAATAGAGCACGCAGTAGAGGTGTACCAAACATAAAACAAGTCTTTCTTGACTTTCTTCTAGATATTAAAAAAATTAATTCATATGTGCGTTGGGATGCAGTGGATATCGGCTCGGAACGACAAATCGGAGAGCCAAGTTCGAATTCCAGTTAAATTCATTGCATTCACTTACTCGGAAATACCCTTGGGCAAGATATTAAACCCAATCTATCCTGTTATTTAACCCATAATTGGAAGGAATAGACGGATTAATATCTTTCCCAAGGGTATTTCCGAGTAAGTGAATGCAAGGAATTCAACTGGAATTCGAACTCGGCTTCCCAATTTGTCGTTCCGAGTCGATATCCACTGCACCAAGAATAGTGTAAATTGATCATAATATTATCAGAGCAAGCAGGACAAACGGATAAATATTAGTATCTTATAGATTATACAAAAGCGATATGTTAAGAGATCTTAAGAAAAATATTAGTTTACTAGTAAAAAAATTAAAAAAAAAGACAACAGTCTGAATGCAAATGTATATGAACCAACGTTTCTCAGCTGGGTCGCCCGGATGTACTAAATAGCCCTGACATGTGCCCAGGTGTATCTCATGTTAACAGAAAGGTAATTTAGAAATTGTTATACTGGTGTATCCATGCCGTGAAAACTGACGTTTCATTTTTTAATCCTAATCTTGTAATCTCGGAACAACAACTCGCACAAATACCTTTGGGAAAGGTATTAATCCGTCTCTTCCCTCCAGTTATGGGTTAAATAATAAGACAGATTAGGTTCTATAGCCTTGGCTGGCAACCAGTTTACTGCCAAAAGCAATGGCAACCTACTGAGGGATAATCTTCTGCCCAGTCAGTCATGTCTCAAAAGAGACATGATCGCCCAAAGTGTGTATCACGTATGGCACTTAACTGACTAACTGAATATAATAGTTGAAAACAATTAAAACTTCTACTAGGCACAAAGTGGGGGATCGGTTTTCTATTGTTATGAAGTAATCAACTGATCCCCTACTAATTACTATTTAATAATATAATACATCTCTTCCCCCTCCAGGTATGAGATAAATAATAATCAGATTGGGTTCTATATCCTTGGCTGGCAACCAGTTTACCGCAGAAAGCAATGGCAACCTACTGAGGGATAATCTTCTACCCAGTCAGACATGTCTCAAAAGAGACATGCCCTCCCAAAGCGTGTATTCCGTGTGGCACTTAACTGACTGACTTTTAATCTATGGTTGTTAAAGGGACAAATGACAAGTGAGTTAACTCGCTCCTTAACTGGGAATTAAGTTATGCCCCTTGATCTGAACTCTCAAGGACAACAAAGAGATAGCAAGGGAAATTTTCAAGATCGCGGTCACGCATCTTCACATGTCACGTATCGAACTATCAGTCTACCGGTAATCAAAAATATAACCGGTAATCACCGGTTATATTTTACCTCTATTGTTATGCAGTAGTAAATAAAATGCTTGAAGCTCCGAATTGTGTTTTTTTTTTATAATCGTTCCACCCCGAGCAAGGCATTCCACTGCCACTATTGGGTTGGGTAAATGATTGAGAGCGTTGGGAGAATAGATGCAAGTTAGTGTCATAGGAAGTGTCTATTGACCTTACATTTAAACTCCTATAGATTGTAGCTGTCGGGAAAGCAGGCATGTGGAAAGGAATTCCACAGGCGGGAAGCGCGAGAAAAGAAGCTGTTGGAGTAGAAATTACAGTTACATCTTATCTGTTTCACTGTAAAAGGGTGGGACCTAGTTGCTAATCTAGTATCTCGTGTAAATTCGTACCTAGGCGGCACCAATGATCTAAGTTCATCGGAGCAGAAGCCATGAAACTTTTTATAGAAGAGGCACAGGGAAGCCACTTTACGCCGTTGAGAGAGTGGTTGCAGCCGGTCTGCAAAGTCAGTATCAATCACGTTACAGATTCTCCGCTGTATTTTGTCAAGAAGCCCGAGGAGAGTAGCAGGGGCACCCAACCAGATGTGGCAGCAGTATTCAATACACAGGCGGATGGTAGATTTATATATGTGCAGAATAGATTCAGACGGGAAAAACTTCCCGTCTGGATTTATTTGGTTCTTATTTAACACAAATAAGCATACACCTAGCAACACAACACTATTAAAGTAAAAAAGACTAAATAAAATATATAAGGGTTCGAATTGTGTGCCCATTCTTATTTGACACAAGTAGACAACTGGCAACCTCAAAAAAGAAAAAAAAACATTGCATATATTTTAATACTTTGTTGGATACAATACTTTAACATATGCGTTTTAACAACTCGGTCAGTCAGTTAAGAACCATACATGATACAAACTTAGGTGATCATGTCTGGAAAGGGACATAACTGACTGGGCAGCAGATTTTATCGAAGTAGGTTGGCATTACTTTCTGCTGTAGACTGGTTGCCAACAAAGGCTTTAGAACCCAATCTGTCCTGCTATTAAACCCGTCGCTGGAGAGAGAAGAGAAGGGTTAATACATTTCCAAAAGGTATTTGAGCGTAAGTGAATGCAACGAATTCAACTCGGAATTCGAACTAGGCTCTCTGATTTCTCATTCCGAGCCGATATCCACTGCACCACATATTTAATTCCAGCTGAATAAAGCACCTGAAGGACGTGGCCAAACAAGACTTCTCACTAGGAAACGTTCTAGAAGCTTTCTATTTTCATTTACAATTATTCACTTGGCAATAAACACTAAAAAATAGTATGAAATACATCATTTTTTTAAATAGTGGGGTGGCCTAATAATTATGACCGATAGTGTATCAGTCAGTCAGTTGAGTGCCATACGTGATACACGCTTTGGTTGATCATGTTCAGACAGAGACATGACTGACTGGGCAGAAGATTATCCCGCAGTAGGTTGCCATTGCTTTCTGCGGTAGACTGGTTGCCGACCAAGGCTATAGAACCCAACCTGTCCTGTTATTTGATTCATTGGTAAAGGGAAAAGAAATCTATTATATTATTGTGTAGTAATTAGTGGGGGATCGGTTTCCTATTGTTATGAAGTAATAAACTGATCCCCGTCTTTATGACCAATAAATGCCTTAATCATTAGCCCAACTATTATATTCAGTCAGTCAGTTAAGTGCCATACGTGATACACGCTTGGGCGATCATGTCTCGAAAGAGACATGACTGACTGGGCAGAAGATTATCCCGCAGTAGGTTGCCATTGCTTTCTGCGGTAGACTGGTTGCCGACCAAGGCTATAGAACCCAATCTGTCCTGTTATTTAACCCATAACTGGAAGGAATAGGTGGATTAATACCTTTCCCAAGGGTATTTGCGCTTAAGTGAATGCAATGAATTCGGCTGGAATTCGAACTCGGCTCCCCGATTTCTCGTTCCGAGCCAATATCCAATGCACCTCAACGCACATCCGATAGTGTATACTAAACTAAAATTTCATATTTTGAAATTTCATGACCAATTTTTCCTAAAATTTAAAGTGCATCACAGATTTAATTATTCTAGAAGTGCACCTTGAAATAAAAAGAAAAGCATAGTTGCGGAAACTAGAAAATGACCGCAGTGCATACAGAAAAAAATATAAACATTAGTTAATTAAAGTAGTAAAGAAATAGCTTAAAAGAATGTAGAGTTATTTATAAAAAAAAGACTGCTGATAATGTGAGAAATTTGCTGTTACAGAAATTTAACTGTCTATATTTTATGTCTAGGAACAGGTAATATTAGGTTGCCCCAAAAGTTCGTATACACTTTTTGAAAAACTGAATTTTTAGCCAATTTTGCGTTAATATTGTTATACTGATCTTCATCTTTGTATTCCAGATGGCAATTGATAAAAATGAGCTTCAAGTTTTGATTCGTTACTGCTAGAAGCGAGGTCTTTCAACCAGAAAAGCTGCACAAGAGATTTGTGCTGCCGAAGGTGAAGGAACAATTGCATATGCAATCCACGGGACGAGCGTTTTTGGAAGCGCATTGTGACATCCGACGAGAAATGGATCTATCCGGTCCAGCACAATCGAGACAAGCGATGGGTTCAGAAAGGGCAAGAGACACCGTCGGTTCCAAAACAAGATTGATTCGGCAAGAAAGTCATGCTGTGCATGTGGTGGAACTTTGAAGGAATCGTGCATTTTGAGTTGGTCCCGAATGGTCGTGCCATCAGTGCCGAACTTTACTGTCAGCAACTTGAGCGGGTCTACGAAAAGTTGAATCAAAAGTAGCCGGCTCTGATCAACTGAAAGCGCGTTTTGATGCAGCAGGACAATGCCAAGCCACACACCGCCAGGAAGACCAAAGACAAGTTTGAAGAGCTGGACGGCGTTGAGGTTCTGCCACATCCAGCCTACAGTCCTGAATGAGCTCCATCAGATTATGGCCTTTTCCGCTCAATGCAACTCTTTTTGAAGGGCCGCCGATTCGACTCGTTTGATGAAGTCGAAGAAGAATTTTTTGATTCGAAGCGGGCTGAATGGTACTTTGACCAGATCCGAAAGCTTGCAGATCGATGGCAGAAAGCCTTGGAAAATGATGGTCTTTATTTTGAGCAATAATTTTTGTTGTTTTGCGAGAAAAATTTCAATTTTTTGCAAGTGTTTACGAACTTTTGGGACAACCTAATAAAAAGGTGTCACGGAAATCCAAAGATACGTAAGAATAGCTAAAGATGTCTTTTAGAAATTAAGTTGTGCATTAAGAATGTGCGTTGTGGTGTTGTATGGCACTTAACATACTTATATCTTAATAAGAATCTATCGTTAGAAACAAGAAAAAGATTGATGAACTCCGATGTAATATCTGTAGGAGTGTTTTTAGAAGTCAGTCAGTTAAGTACCATAAGTGAAACACGCTTGGGCGATTATGTCTCGAAAGAGACAAGACTGACTGGGCAGATTATCCCGCAGTAGTTTGCCATTGCTTTCTGCGGTAAACTTGTTTGAGTATGTACGTGTTATCAACAAGCGTTTTTCTCAGAAGTAATAAAATAATAAGCAGAAACTAAAAATCCTCGAAGCACTCTACATTAAACAGTTTAAACCTGGTTTGAATACAATCAATTTCGATATTTCCAACAACGTACTCAAATGTCTGTAATCAGACCAGGGACCACAACACCACTATTTTGTCACTGTCTTCGGCCATCCGCCACGGTAGGGATGGACTTATATTTTCAATTCAATTATCTTTATTGTTAATAGCTTAAATGTTCTATGTTTACTGTGTGTTATTATTTACTCTTTGATAATGGCTTATGTGAGCCGAAAGCTTAGACCTGATAAAAAATTCAACAAATACTGTGATTTTTTGTTGTCTTTTAACGACATCACCATCAAGTATATCAGACGGTATGAACGGATCCTACACAAAATTAATAGACAAAACTTGTCTATATTATTCAATGAAACCTGCATTAATGAAAAAATGCTGCCAAAATACACACAATTTAAATATATATATATATATATATATATATATATATATATTATCGATTTTCTGTACTATTGTAAGAACTGCAACCTTGAAACTTCTGAATATCGTTTCTTATGTCTTTGTCTATGAGGGTATCAAATTTGATTAAAATCGGACCACTCTTTCTATAATCCGATTTTTTCGATTATCGATTTTTGATATTTATCAGGGGTACCTCGACACAAAACCTAGCTAAGAACAGTCGCAGACGCTTATAGTACAACTGTAAATTTTCAAGAAAATCGGTTCAGCCGTTTCGGAGTCTATAGGTAACGGACACACATACACAAACACACACACACAGACAAAGTTCCATTTATAAATAAGTTTAGATAGATAGATTTAGATGTAGCATAGGAGTGAGGGAAATTGAAAATAGAACAGACTTCGGTATAGGTAGTTTTTCGCAATGCTGTAAGTTTGTTTTTTTTTAATCATATCGCCCCGGGCAAGGCGGTAAGGCCACTGGTGTGCAGAGGGCTACGTAAGAGTGAAAAGATTGGAAAAGAGAAAGTCGGAAACCACATCCTTATCAAGGAACAAGGGAGTTACTACGAAACCCAAACATTCCTCCTTGGCCTAACACTCTCAGCAGACCTCAAGTGGAATAACTATATCGAATCCATTGCTAAATCCGCTGCTAAGAGGGTCGATCACTCTGCAAGGCCAGGAAACGTTTTCTTCATCTGAATCCATTCTGCACATATATAAATCGACCATTCGCCCGTGTATTGAATACTGCTGCTACATCTGGTTGGGTGCCCTGGCTATTCACCACGAGGTTCATGACAAAATCCAACGGAGAATCTGTAATGTGATCGATCCCGACTTGGCAGCTCCAGGCTCATGGGTTAGTTTTAAAGCTTTCATTACACCCCAGCAACGCCAGGCTATACTGCTAGCAACATAATAAAGGTGTTAACTAACCACACTACTTCAAACAAAAGTTTAGGAAGGAAATCTCCCCCTTCAACATTGGAAAAGACGATAACAATTACCGGACTTGAGAAAATATTTTCCTGAAAAAAAAAATTGTTTTAATAAAAAGATTTTATAAATCTCAGTCGACAGGAGCACAGGCTTCTTGATAAATGAATGCCGAACTTTTCCCTATATAGAAATGGCTAATATATGAGCGTTGTGGTGTAGTGGATATCGGCTCGGAACGACAAATCGGGGAACCGAGTTCGAATTCCAGTTGAATTCCTCGCATTCACTTACGCACAAATACCCTTGGGAAAGGTATTAATCCGTCTCTTCCCTCTAGATATGGGTTAAATAATAGGACAGATTGGGTTCTATAGCCTTGGCTGGCAACCAGTCTCCCGCAGAAAGCAAAGGCAACCTACTGCGGGATAATCTTTTGCCCAGTCACTCATGTCACTTTCGAGACATGATCACCCAAAGCGTGTATCACATATGGCACTTAACTGACTGAATATTACTATTACAATCTCGTACACAGCAGTGAATGTTAGACAATCTCTTCACAGGTAAAGACTCAAAATGACATAACTGGAATTCTACCAAGAACTACTGAGAATGCGATAAACTTTACATGAGAAATAGTACATTCATAGTTAAAACCAGAAAGAGACAGTTGTAATTTCTAAGTGCCTAATGAGGAAAGAAGGCCTTGAGAATTTGGAGCTCATAGGACGTAGTGAAAACATTGAGTAACACAGTTTTATTGAATGGATGACAGAACAAGAACAAAAATTGAAGGTAAAGTGACAAAAATTATTTAAAGCAACACAATACGAGAAGCTGTGTATCATTTTCAACCTTCCTTAACCCATTTTAACCCAGTGTCCTCAGGTTTTAAATTCATTTAAAAATCACAAGAATTTTTCTTCCAACTGGGCAATACTTGGAAGGTAATTTTATTGATGAATCAATATGTCCTCACTACCTATATATAATAATGGTTTTATATAATGATTTATACCCATTATTTTTTACACTTTTTATGCTGTCCTCAAATATGGACACTGGGTTCAAATGGGTTAAACATGTTGTGGCAACAAGTTTAAAAATTCCACCGGTGAAGATGCTTTTCAACTAGTAATAATCTAATTACTCCTATATACAAAATCAACTGAAAAAAATTACCAGTTATTGTCGTCCTGGGTATGACGATAAACTACATCCGGCAGTAGGGCCTCTGATCAGGGGATTGGCGCTTTTGAGGATCGTGAAAGCACAGAATTACTGTTGCTCCCAGGTCTACCCTGACCCTGTTAGGATCCCAGCTATAAGCTATAACTTTTCCTAGCCAGAAGCCAAAGTTATAATGTTTTTCTTTTTTTTATCAAGTCCCCAGAAAAAATTCAAAACTTACAAAGATTATGTCTTGTTTACATCTTTTTAGTATGAGCGTTGGCCACCAGGGGAGAAAGTATACAACCCATTTCAACCGAGTGTCGTCAGGGGAGAAAGTATATAACCCATTTCAACCGAGTGTCGTCAGGTTTTAGAATATTAAATTCATTTACAAATCACAAGAATTTTTCTTCTATCTGGGCAATATTTGGAAGGTAATTTTATTGATGAATCAATATGTCCTCACTTACCTATATATAATAATGGTCTTATATAATGATTGATACCCATTATTTTTTACAGTTTTTTTTATGCTGTCCTCAAATGAGGACACTGGGTTAAAATGGGTTAAAGACCGTACACAAAACAAGAACTAAAATAAAAAAAATACTCGAATTAAAGAAAATAAAAAAGCAACCTGCTTTCACTCTTTACTAATGAAGTATTTCATTGTTATAAATATTTAACAGCACCTCCCACTAGAGTAAGATGTGACACAACGACAAAGTTTAATGTGGGTAGCCTGAACACGTACGCACGGGTAAGGGCCAAAAATTACTCAATCCTTGCAACCGCCGGTCACGCTGGCTTCGGTTGCGACCACCGATCTACCCATTTGGTGCAATGGGGGTGGCGCCGCCACGGGACACTGCTCTCCGGGACCGGACACCTTTCATTATAATTTTTCTCAGATGAATGTCTATCCTCGGACAGAGATAAAACCGAGCCACACCTTGCCCGAGAACAGAGACCCAACTGAGTGATGATGATCCCTACCGGCAAAAAGTCCATGTAAGATATTTCATTGTTACTGTAACAAGGGATATTCACTTATTGGCATCGAGTAACGCTTTCTGTTACTATGACTATCTTGTTTGTAAGCAGATAAGATCAGTTTGCATGACTGAGAATTATATAAAGTCACAATATACCATTATATAATGAAAGAAAGATTTCACCGTAAGTTCCTCATAAAACAGTGCTAAATACAATTTCAAACATGTACTATTCATAATTGGAAAGTCACTTATTCAATCATTCACATAATAAAAACCTGACCCACTGACATTATTTAAATGCACCGGTGTTTTCAATCCCCCGCCTTTAGAGGACAAAAAGAGAATAGACGTTTATTTCTGGAGAGCTAATTTCGAGAAAAACATATTTCTGTGAATTAAAAAGCTATCTAAGCGTAAAATGTTTCTTCAGAAAAAATTCTCTTCTCTTCTATCACAGTCTGTTAAACGTAACATTTATATTCTTTTCTTTTTAAATCAAAATACCAAACAAAACTTATTATTCATTCATCAGAACAAATCACAGTCTTTGATCATAATCTGACAACACAAGCGTATATTTTAAGTAGCCTCCATTAGAAAGATGCAAAATGGCGCAATAGTTAAAAGGATAACAAACCAGAAGCCCGTTTTATAGATTCAGTAAACAGGTTGCGGTTTTGCGTTGTGGTGCAGTGGATATATATTTTTTTATTTTATAATTATATCGCCCCAAGCAAGGCATTTTACTGCCACTGTTGTGCAGGGGGTTACATAGGAGGAAAGTTATGAGAAAGAGTGACAAGTTATAGGGGGTGTCAAGAAGTGGGAAAGAGAAAGATGATTGTGGCCATAAAGTGAGGGATCAGTTTAAATATTGATTGTAATATTGAATTGATCCCCCACTTTATATCCACATTAAAGTAGTTTTTTTTTTTGTTTTACAATCATATCGCCCCAAGCAAGGCATTTTACTGCCACTGTTGTGCAGGGGGTTACATAGGAGGAAAGTTATGAGAAAGAGTGACAGATTATAGGGGGTTTCAAGAAGTGGGAAAGAGAAAGATGATTGTGGCCATAAAGTGAGGGATCAGTTTAAATATTGATTGTAATATTGAATTGATCCCCCACTTTATATCCACATTAAAGTAGTAATTTTTTTTGTTTTACAATCATATCGCCCCAAGCAAGGCATTTTACTGGCACTGTTGTGCAGGAGGTTACATAAGAGGAACGTTATGAGAAAGAGTGACAGGTTATAGGGGGGTGTCAGGAAGTAGGTAAGAGAAGGATGAGAATACTGATGAGAGTGAGGTGGACAGAAAAAGGAGCATAAGAGAGAGGATGCAGGTTAGTGAGATAGGAAATGACTATTGACTTTACATTTAAATTATTGGAGATTGTAGCTGTCGGGGAAGCAAGTAAACGGAAGGGAATTCCACAGGCGGGAAGTGCGAGAAAAGAAGCTGAGGGACTAGAATTTGCGTTAACAATTCATTGGCTTCACAGTAAAAGGATGGGACCTAGTTGCTAATCTTGTGGCTCGAGTAAATTCATATAGAGAGGGAACCAGTGAGCCAAGTTCATCGAAGCGAGAAATCGGAGAGCCGAGTTCGAATTTCGGTTGAATTCGTTGCATTCACTTACGCAAAAATTACCTTAGGCAAGGTATTAATCAGTCGCTTCACCCTCTAGCTATGTGCCGTGTTCCTTCAGGACTTCCACATCATAATGATTTAGTGATACAAGTCTTACTAATTAACCCATAAAATGAGAAAAGCTGTGTATCTTTGGGTATTTACACGTAAGTTAATATAACGAAACTAAATTAACTTTTATGTGTAATCTAGTAATCTTCTGCTTTATATTTCCCAGCTGTCCACAGTTATTCCACGTTCCAAGAGCTGTTTGTTGTTTGGCGCGAACAGTTGCAGGATAACTGCCCGGTGACACCTGTCGCTCATATCCTTTCTGAGGAAATGTATTTTCTGTATGCCGTTTATTTTTTCAGTCGCTGGATGACTGTCCGGTGACACCTGCTGCGCGTGCCTCTCCATACCGAGCGAGGAGTCAGTGTCTTTAGGCTTTAACCCCTTCAAACACCTAGGGTTACAGTTTTAACCGAATTAGAATCGGCAATGGCCAAATTGAACAGAAACAAAGCAGCAGGATCGACAGTATTGGAATAGAGATACTGGCAGCCTTAGGCGGCTTTGGCGTAGAGAGGATCACAGAAATAACAAATTAAATCTACAACAGTGGTGAAATACCGGAGGACTTAAGCAGATCAATTTTCATAGCATTACTTAAGAAGCCAGGTGCAAAGTAATGTTAACTTCATCGAACAATCAGTTTAATGAATCACATAACAAAACTCATCATCCGGATTCTGATGAACAGAGCGAGTCGCAGAAACGGCCCAGAGATAAGGACAAGAACTGTGAGGCTTCATTAAAGATACTACAATGAGGAATGCTATATTTATGCTCAGAATGCTATCTGAAAGAGCAATACAAATGCAGTAGAACCTTTACTGTGCTTTGTAGACTACGCAAAGGCGTTTGACAAAGTACGCTACAAAGACTTGATAGAAATGCTAGAAAACCTCGACATTTTTGGAGGCGACATTAGGATAATCAAGAATCTATATTGATAGCGAACCGCTTGCGTACGGATAGAAAATGAATTCAGCATGTATACAAAAATAGAATGGAACGTTAGACAAGGATGTGTTTTCTCACCGAATCTATTCAACTTATATAGCGAAACAATTTTAAGGGAAATAAAAGCCAAAATAGAAAGGGGCGTAAGACAAGGATGTGTTTTCTCACCGAATCTATTCAACTTATATAGCGAAACAATTCTAAGGGAAATAAAAGCCAAAATAGAAAGGGGCGTAAGACAAGGATGTGTTTTCTCACCGAATCTATTCAACTTATATAGCGAAACAATTCTAAGGGAAATAAAAGCCAAAATAGAAAGGGGCGTAAGACAAGGATGTGTTTTCTCACCGAATCTATTCAACTTATACATCAAAACAATTTTGAGAGAAATAAAATCCTTGCCAGGATTCGTCATTGGCAACCACAATCTCAACAATGTAAGATACACGGATGACATAGTGCTGATAGCAGACACGGAAAAGAAAATGCAGGATCACCTACAGAAGATATCAAGAAAAAACGAGAAGAAAGGATTAAGCATAAACTTCAAGAAAATGGAATGTATGGTCATCAGCAAAAAGAAGACCCTAAAATGCCAACTACAGGACGGAGAAACTAAAATAAAAATAAGAAATTAATATAATTAGGAAGCGTTCTGACAGAGGAAAGAACGTGCGATATTAGGATTTTAAGACGCATTGGCATGACCAAGGACGCATTTCAAAAGCTAACCAGAGTACCGAGAGAGAGAAAAATCTCGTTAGAAACAAAGAGTGCTGGACAGTTATGTTATATCTGTCCATCTGTATAGCATTGAACGCTGGACAATCTCCTGAGGGAGAGTCTTGAGGTAGCAGAAATGTTTCACAGAAGGATGCTAAGGATTCATGGACTGAGCACGTAAGCAATGTTTAGGTGTTGGAGAGGATGCAAACGAAAAGAAAACTTGGGTGGCCTAATAATTATAGCCGGTAGTGTACGGCAGTGAATATCGGCTCGGGACGAGTCGAACTCGTTGCTTTCCCTTACACGCAAATACCTTTGGGAAAATTATGAATCCGTCGCTTCTGCCTCCATCTATAGGTTAACATCAAGAAGAGACATATGAGGTTCCTCAAACACGTAATAAGGAAGGAAGGAAGGCCTGGAGAATTTAATACTAACAGAAAGAATGTGAGACAGGGGAAAGCGGCGCGAGACATATTTGAGAGGCTTAAGCAAGTGGATGGCGGAGCGTGGTTTGGGAGAGACACCAAGAAGAAATATATTGAGAGCGACAAGAGATGGGGCTAACTGGAAGCCCGTGATCACCTACGTCCTCAAGGGACTAGGCACATAAAGAAGAAAAAGAAATTAACTATGCTTCCAGATTAACAATTACCAGCAATTGTCCCTTCAAGATGTAAGTGATCATAGCCCTCCACATCTCCCTATCCACTGTAGCTCTTAGCACCCTTTCTCTTGTTATTCCTCCCAAACCCGTTTTCTGTCATCCATTTGCTCAAGCCCATCAAATATGTCACACGTTGCTTTCCTCTGTCTCTCTTTCTCTGTCTTATGCGTATCAAATTCTTCAAACCTTCTTTCCTCATTTCATGTTCCTGAAACTTCAACTGTTTTTTTTTTCTGATGTTAAATATCAATGGGCTTACGGCCTATCATGTTGAATACACCGGTTCTCGCTCGATCACCGAAGTTAAGCAACGTTGAGCCTGGTCAGTACTTAGATGGGTGACCGCTTGTGAATACCAGCTGCTGTAAGCGTATAGTGACGAATGTGCGTTGTGGTGCAGTGGATATCGGCTCGGAAAGAGAAATCTGTGAGCCGAGTTCGAATTCCAGTTGAATGCCCTGCATTCACTTAAGCACTGGTACCCTTGGGAAAGGTATTAATCCGTCCATTCCCTCCAGTTATGGGTTAAATAACAAGGGTAGGACTTGGGGACCCTGCTCTTAAAAAAACAAATCCCAATGAATCGTGAAAAGAAAAATGTTGTAAAAATAAAATAACCTTACCCAAAATCATTGGTTATAACCTTAAAATGATCCCATAAGGATTGATAGGTCGTTGATCCCATAAGGTGATAATTCGTTGTTCTCATGTTCGGTCCATGGTATCCTCAGCATCCTTCTGTAGAATCACATTTCGGTTACTTCAATCTTTCTTTCATCTTTGATGAGATTGTCCAGCATTTATTACAATCCAGTAAGTCAACAAAACAAGAAACGTAAATGCCTGTCAAGGCTTCAGAGACATTGTAAAAATTTAATAGGACACGTGTACATATTTCGCTGATATTATTTCAAAGTATTTCCACTCAGTAACATAATTACAAAGAATTGTTTAATCTGCCAATTTAGCTTGATCTATTTATAAAGAATATTAGAAAGATATATGTGCGTTCTGGTGCCATGGATATCAGCTCGGAACGAGAAATCGGAGAGGCGAGTTCGAATTCCAGTTAAATTCGTTGCATTCACTTACGCATAAATACACGTTGGAAAGGATATTAATTCTTCGCTTCTTCTCCAGATATGGATTAAATAACAGAAATATTTGTCTATTGCCTTGGTTTGCAACCAATCTACTGCAGAAAGTAATGGCAATCTTCTACCTAGTCAGTCAAGTTTCTTTCGAGACATGATCGCCCAAACATGTATCACGCATGGCATTTAACTGACTGACTGGCATATTGACCGATCCAGAATGCATGAATTTAAGCATGCTACTAAATTTCTGTTGAAATAGCTAAATGCCACCAGCATTTCTATTCTAATTGGAGTAGATAGATCTATCTATCGCCCGGTTCACACTCCACCCACGTCTATTGAACAGGTTAAGAGGCTCATCCCTTGTTCCCTGTTTAGAATGTAGTTTCCAGCTTTCTCTTTTCCAATCTTCTCACTTTGTTTTTTTTTTTCAATTGGAGTAGATAGACTGAACTATCGCCCGGTTCACACTCCACCCACGTCTATTGAACAGGTGAAGAGGCTCATCCCTTGTTCCCTGTTTAGGATGTGGTTTCCGGCTTTCTCTTTTCCAATATTTTCACTATTACGTAGCCCCCTGCACATCAATGGCGTTACTGCCTTGCTCGGGGTGATACGATTAAAAAAAAAAAAGAAACAGTTTCTTATATCACATTCCCCACCACTTGTGGAACTCCATTCCTTTATAGCTACAATCATTTAAAAAAAATAATGCAACATCAATCGTCATCTTTTTCGATCCCGTTCTTCTTTTCTTTTCTTTTTTTTTCCTTTCCTTAATCCTCCTTCTTCTCAGTTTTCTCTTTCACTTTTATTCTCTGTGACTCTCTGCGAGCTCGTGTTATTCCAACATCGCTTGGGGTGAAATGGTTAAAAAAAAATTAAATAAGACTAATTTAAAATGGAGAAAACATCTTTACGACGGAACAAATCTCTTTGAAGAAAACTGGTATAGACATGCAAAGATGAAAAGAGACACAAGAAAGGAATACCTAATAAATGACATTACAATTTTTGTGCTGCGTAATGTTTATAGTCGAGTCTGTCTCAAAAGAAGTAACCATACACTGAAACCTTCAATTAACTACACCCAACGAATTTCACTAGATTAATCCTAACCAATCTAAACTTATTTATAAATGGAACTTTGTCTGTGTGTGTGTGTGTGTGTGTGTGTGTCCGTTACCTATAGACTCCGAAACGGCTGAACCGATTTTCTTGAAAATTTACACAGTTGTACTATAAGCGTCTGCGAGTGTTCTTAGGTAGGTTTTGTGTCAAGGTACCCCTGATAAATATCGAAAATCGAAAAAATCGAGTTATAGAAGGAGTGGTCCGATTTTAACCAAAATTTGATACACTCATAGAAAAAGACATAAGAAACGATATTCAGAAGTTTCAAGGTTGCAGTTCATACAATAGTGCAGAAAATTGATAGTATATATATATATATAAAAAAGGTAAGATGTTTGTGTGTGTGTGTTTGTTTATCTGCCTGTATGTCCTTTATACAAATCCACAATTTTTATGCGATTCTCACCAAACTTCACACAAATATTCTTTAGGCGGAGTCTGAGCTCCAGGACCATGGATTAGTTTTAAAGCTTTCATTACACTCGAGCAACGCCGGGTTATACTGCTAGTATATATATATATATATATATATATATATATATATATATATATATATGGTGTGCGATTGGTAAATTGTCGCAATAATTTTTATTATTTCAAATATTCTTTAGGCAGAGTCTGAGCTCCAGAACCATGGTTTAGTTTTAAAGCTTTCATTACACCCGAGCAACACCGGGCTATACTGCTAGTCAGTGAATAAAGTGCGTAGAAATAGGTTTTGATTTTGATCGATTAGTTTTCGGCAACTTATCAACTCTTTGCGGGTTGTTTACCGCCAGAAAATATTATTTCGATTGTAAAAAAAAAATATTTAAGTAATAATGGTTTAGTGATACAAGTCTTACAAATTAACCCACGAATTGAGAGGTACTGAATTCATAGCTTTCTCCAGGGGATTTGAGTGAATATAACGAACCTAACCAGAATTGGAACTCTGCTCTTCGATTAACTAATACGAGTCATTATCTATTATACCACCCTGATCCTAGGCATGACGGTAAACTGTATCCGGCAGCAAGTCCTCTGATTAGAAGGTTGTGAAGAGCGTGGAACCACTTCTTAATTGCTGTCGTTCCCAGGTCTACCCTGACCTGGAGTGGTAGCACCTGTTAGGGTCCCAGTTATGGACATATAGTTCATCCCCAAATTAGGGTCAAACACTAACAAGCATAAAAATAGATTTTTATAGAAATATGTACATAAAAATAAACTTTTATAAAAAAAAAAATATATATACATTTTTGAAGGAAAAATATTACCAACAATACATCCTCAACCTTAAACAGGCGATTCTGAAAGAATTAACAGTCTATCCTGGATCCATTGTTGGCTGTTACAATCTTAACAATATTATATATGCAGATGACACAGTGTTGATAGCAGCCCTTGAAAGGAAACTACACGTAGTCCTACAGAAGGTAACAAAAGAAAGCAAGAAAAAAGATTAATGATCAATTGTAAAAAGACAGAATGTATGGTAGCAAAAAAAACAAAAAAAAAACACTCAAGATACGACCCCAAAATTAAGAAAGTACAAAAATTTAAATATCAAAGAAGTATTTTAACAGAGAGCAAAAAATACAATACCGAAATCCTAAGAAGCATTGGGAGAGGGAAAGATGCCTTTCAAAAGGTAAGCAAAGTATTAAAAAAACAAAAACTTCGTTAGAAGAAAATAGGACTAAATCTAATCTAAACTTATTTATAAATGGAACTTTGTGTGTGTGTGTGTGTGTGTGTCCGTCCGTTACCTATAGACTCCAAAACGGCTGAACCGATTTTCTTAAAACTTTAAACAGTTGGACTATAACAATTTGCGTGTGTTCTTAGCTAGGTTTTGTGTCGAGGTACCCCCGATAAATATCGGAAATCGATAATCGAAAAAATCGGGTTATAGAGGGAGTGGTACGATTTTAATCAAATTTGATACACACATAGACAAAGGCATAAGAAATGATGTTCAGAAGTTTCAAGGTTGCAGTTCTTACAATAGTGCAGAAAATCGATAATATATATATATATATATATATATATATATATATATATATATATATGTATATATATATATATATATATAAGGCAAGATGTTTGTGTGTGTGTGTCTGTTTATCTGCCTGTATATCTGTATTTTTTTCAGTCCTTTTATTTTAGTTTTTGCTTCGAGTTTGTCTCTAAGTAGGTATAATTTTAGTTTTTAGTCTCAGCCATGATACCATTTACTCAGAGGTCTTATTTAGCCTTCAAAATTCAGTTTATGATGAAAAAGATTATTTGATATCGATAGCATGAAATCAAAATTTGATTTACATCCATTCATTTTTCTTTCAGTCTACGGTTTCGCTTTAACTGGAAACAACTATTTTTGTCTTTCGTGCCAACGTCCAAAGAGTCTTAACTCCGGGACCATGGATTAGTTTTAAAGCTTTAATTCCACCCGAGTAACGTCGGAATATGCTGCTAGTTATTAAATAATGTTATTCCTCTTACATGGCAATGAATGCTGGACAACATCGTTACAAATAAAGAAGAGTTTAAGTCAACAAAAATGGGATTTTACAGAAGAACGTTGAGGATACTACGGGCTGAATATGAAAGCAATGACGAAGTTTTAGAAAAATTAAAAAAAAGGACGCTTATACTTATAATCCTAAAAAGACAGTTCACATTTCTAGGGCACATAATGAGGAAGTCAGTCAGTCAGTCAAGTGCTATATGTGATACACGCTTGGGCGATCATGTCACGAAAAAGACATGACTGACTGAGAAGATCATCCCGCAGTTGGTTGCCATTGCTTTCTGCGGTAGACTGGTTGCCGACCAAGGCTATAGAACCCAATCTGTCCTGTTATTTGATTCATAGGTAAAGGGAAAAGAAATCTATTATATTATTGTGTAGTAATTAGTGGGGGATCAGTTTCCTATTGTTATGAAGTAATAAACTGATCCCCGACTTTATGACCAATATAAGCCTTAATCATTAGCCCAACTATTATATTCAGTCAGTCAGTTAAGTGCCATACGTGATACACGCTTGGGCGATCATGTCACGAAAAAAACATGACTGACTGAGAAGATCATCCCGCAGTTGGTTGCCTTTACTTTCTGCGGTAGACTGGTTGCCGATCAGGGCTATAGAACCCAATGTGTCCTGTTATTTAACCCATAACTGGAGGGAAGGGACGGATTAATACCTTTCCCAAAGGCATCTGCGCGTAAGTGAAGGCAAGACATTCAACTGGGATTCGAACTCGGCTCCCGGATTTCTCGTTCCGGGCTGATATTTCACTGCCCAACAACGCACAGGAAAAAGGTTTTGAAAAATTTAGGGTAATTATGACAAAAGGAAATCACTAACGAACCTACTCAACAAGCTTTTATATACGGTTTGCAGAACATGGATTAGAATAGCTATCAGAAAGATGAACATTACCAAAACTAAAGAAGATAGGAAGCTGTGAAGAACCGTGATTGTCCTCTTCATAGAAAAACAATCATATTCATTTTTGATTTTGTAGTATATTACAATAGGTACATTATTTTGTATCTGATTTTAACAAATATTATTGACATTATTCACACCATTTATTTTGTTCGGACTCTCATAACCTATTCAAGTGATTATGTCCTCAATGACACATAGGTCAGTGGATAAAAGTATTGGTTGGAATCAATGACTTGACCCAAAGAGTTGTGAGTTTTATATCTGGCTACAGTAGAGGTGAACAAAAACTTAGTGGGTTGAGTTATGGTGGGGGGTAACTTATAGTGAGACATCTGGAAAAGGCGTGACTCGTGGAATTAGAACAATCTGCCCCGTTGAACGAAATAAAAGGTTCAGTTTTAACTTCTAATCATCTGAAGAAAGTCAGAGCGTAAAAGGGCCGAAACGTCGTGTATATGGCAACAAATATAAGTATAGCCAAAAAAAAAAAAAAAAAAAAGGCGGGGGCATAGTCGAAGGAAAAGTTTTCTCGGCAAAATGTTTATGCTATCATTAAGAGGATAGATCAAAGTATTTTTTAATTATTTTTTTTTTAATTTTAATTGTTTTTAACAGGTTCATTTAATGATAGAAAATTTTTTTCTCTCGTCAGTGCGAAGCATAAATTGACGCCAATGTTCATTACGTCAAAACGTAATTACGCAAAGGCATTTTTCGATTGTGCAAGACACATTAATTTGGAAATTCTTGCAAAAATCAAATAAGGGTCGGATTTGATCAAAACTTTAGGACCTTTTTCATAATTGACTGAAATCAGTTCTGAAATAATTATTTTTAGAAAATATTGGTAAAAACATTTTTTTTTACATATGTTACCCCCATCCAATTAATTTCCAGAAATGTCGAAAAATGCGACTAGTTCTCAACATATAGATAATTTTAATTAGATTCACGAGTCATTGGAGAGTTCTAATCAGCTGCCTTTTTTTCTTCAAAACCTGCTCATTTTTAGAAAATCTGCTGCAATTTAGGAAAACAAAAATGCAATAAAACTATGCCATTTTATATTTGGATAAACTTTTAATTGCTTTTATAAACATAAATTAAAATGATATCATAGTCTGAATAGAAAAACTTTTTTCCATTAATAATGAATTTTTACAAGAATTGTTTTCATTTTATTATTTTTTATAAAGTAATTTCTAAAATGTCTCAATTTTTTTTTAAATTTCCTCCTCATAGGTCTCTCAGATTTTTGTAAATTAATGTGTGGCGAATATATTTACTAATCGAAAAATCTCAAAGCTTACTCTAAATAATGGTGCTCATTTTTTGTTAAATAATTAAAATATTTTAATTTTCTGCATGTTGATAACCCGTATTTTGTTTGTACAGGTGGCCGTACGCGATATTTATCATTAAAAGGTCACGTGATTCAAGAGTTGTCCTCCCTTACATTAAAAAAATCCATGTATAACCCTTTTTATACCAAATTCGTCTTCCATACTTTTGGCCGGCTACTGTAAATCATCCAGTATCGCCTCTGATAAGGTGATGACAGTTGTGATAACATACCCACCATAATTGAGAAACGCTTTTTTTAAAACGTTTTTTAGACAGTAAGCAATTAATTCTTGTTTCAAGTGAACTTCAGGTAAGTTTAAATTCGGTAATTTGAATAAAAGAATGTGTCAGCGAGATCTATTTTATTTTATAAGCTTTTTTAAAGCCGAGAATTGGCTTCTGTTTACAATCGATGAAAAATGGCGGAAAATTTGCAATTAAAATAAAATTTTTTAAACCTAATTTTTTTTAATTCAGATCAATATAATTTCGGTTTGAAATACACTAGGGTATTTTGCTTACTGTAATTAGTAAATTTAATTTCTTGGCTTTCAATTAAAGCTAAAATTATAGCTTCGAGAAAACTTTATTTTTAAAAATTCAATTTAAATTGAGACCTCGAAAATTTGAGTGGAGGTACCTAAACAAATATGAAAACAACAGTCCGAACAATGTAAATAGTATAAATAATTGCAGCACCTAATCTCAGAAATATAGATAAATATTGAAGGTGATTATGGCAATAAAGATGAGGAAAACAGTCTGAACAATGTAAATAATTACAATACATCATCTCAGAAGTAAAGACAGATATTGAAGATGAAGATGGCAACAAAGATGGGGGACAACAGTCTGAACAATGTAAATAGTATAAATAATTACAACACCTCATCTCAGAAATATAGACAGATACTGAAGGTGAATATAGTAACAAGGTGATGACAACTGTCCAAACAATGTAAATAGTATAAATAATTACAACACCTCATCTCAGAAATATAGACAGATACTGAAGGTGAATATAGTAACAAGGTGATGACAACTGTCCAAACCATGTAAATAGTGTAAATAATTACAACACCTCATCTCAGAAATATAGACAGATACTGAAGGTGAATATAGTAACAAGGTGATGACAACTGTCCAAACAATGTAAATAGTATAAATAATTACAACACCTCATCTCAGAAATATAGACAGATACTGAAGGTGAATATAGTAACAAGGTGATGACAACTGTCCAAACCATGTAAATAGTGTAAATAATTACAACACCTCATCTCAGAAATATAGACAGATACTGAAGGTGAATATAGTAACAAGGTGATGACAACTGTCCAAACAATGTAAATAGTATAAATAATTACAACACCTCATCTCAGAAATATAGACAGATACTGAAGGTGAATATAGTAACAAGGTGATGACAACTGTCCAAACCATGTAAATAGTGTAAATAACAACAATACCTCAAAGCAGAAATATAAACAAATATTACAGAAAACAACTAACATTCTATCTTCATGAATTTTAATGGCCGTTTTTCCCAAATTACGAATAATTTTTCTCAAATTCCGTTAAAAATGTCCAAACTTCATTTTTTAATGCCAGAAAGAGACAGCAAATTAGAAAATATCTCAGCTACCAAAGATTGTCAAGAGAAAAATGTAAGAAAAGACTTTTAAAAAAGCCTGAAAAGATTAGATGGCAAGATAAATCAGATTGAAATGAAATGATCGATAGATATTCCCCATTGTTATGTATATAAAAAGGTAGGTCTATAAATAGACAAATCGATTAATTAAATGTATAAAACAGAGGATATAATGATCGATAGATATTCCCCATTATAATGTATATAAAAAGGTAGGTCTATAAATAGACAAATCGATTAATTAAATGTATAAAACAGAGGATATAATGATCGATAGATATTCCCCATTATAATGTATATAAAAAGGTAGGTCTATAAATAGACAAATCGATTAATTAAATGTATAAAACAGAGGATATAATGATCGATAGATATTCCCCATTATAATGTATATAAAAAGGTAGGTCTATAAATAGACAAATCGATTAATTAAATGTATAAAACAGAGGATATAATGATCGATAGATATTCCCCATTATAATGTATATAAAAAGGTAGGTCTATAAATAGACAAATCGATTAATTAAATGTATAAAACAGAGGATATAATGATCGATAGATATTCCCCATTATAATGTATATAAAAAGGTAGGTCTATAAATAGACAAATCGATTAATTAAATGTATAAAACAGAGGATATAACACAATGAAAAAGATTAAAACAGGCTAATGTATCAAATATAAACAAAGTACTAATTATATTTTTTATGCATATGTTTTGGGCGATAGACAGGGATTCTTATGCCTGTTTTGTTTTTAACTTAGTATTTAAAAAAAAAAGAACAAAATGAAAAGTATAAATAGAAAACATCATAAATACGTCAGGCCAGGATTTCCACAGTGGGTTACGACGGAATCTTTTATCAGAAATTCTAGAAACCGGAATTGCTTAGTTTTTGAATTTTTTTAAATGGGTTTTTAAATACAGTCTATTTAATTTATATATCGCATCTATAAAATGGGATTACTTCGAAAATGTAACACAAGGTTTTCGTTTACATTTCATAACACAGCTTATATATATATATATATATAGATAGATAGATAGATAGATAGATAGATAGATAGATAGATAGATATTATACGCTGAAAGAATCATTCTATAAAATTTAATAAACCTTCTGTGCATACATGAATTTTTAAATGCTGACATTATGCTTTTGGATAAAACTAATGTATTGTACTTTCTGTACGTCTACAAAAATCTGACCACTATTAAAAAATATATATAAATTCCAAATCAAACACTACAGGGTGTCCATAAAGTTCGTGAGCACTTTAAAAAGTTTATAACTTTTTTTTTGCGGGGAGGGGACATGTGAAAACAATTGTGTATACAACTAAACCTAGTTTATTAGAAGATTTGAAAGCTAAAATAACTAATGTGATTTTATGCATTGCTGTAAATCAGTTGGCAAATGTTTTCAGTGGATCTTATTACCCTTTGTATTGCTAATGATGGTGGACATGTGGAAACTTAAATAAAATTCCAATAAAACCTTAAAAGATATAGATTTACTTCTTTGTAATCCTTTTTACAAATTATTTCTATCGCAAATACAAATTAAGTTAAAAGATTTTTAAAGTGCACACGAACTTTATGGACACCATGTACTTCTACATCAGGTGTGAGACGCTGGAAGGAGAGGTTAGTTTTTCAAATAGCTTGATTTTCTGTTGTATTGATAAACATAAATGCTTTTTGTTTTTTTGTCTTTTCACTGCCCACCTAGTTATCTGCAGGACTTTTTGACATTTGGGTTTACGACAAGGTCAAATTATCAGCTGATAGCATCAAGAGTTACGAACTGATGATAAGAATATCATGGAGCGAACATGTGAGTAAGGACAAAGTCCGAGAGGCAACTGAAACCAAAAAGACATTTATACTTAACGTTAATAAGAAACGGCCTGCTATACTGATTGGCATTCGCACCGGAAGTTCCAATACGAATATTTCAGTGTGTTTGGTTGAAACTCTGAGAAAACTGCAGAGAATTCAGAAGGAGGCGGATGAGACTAATTGTGATTACGAAGGTGTTTGGAGTGATCCCTCGTGATGAAGACGTTATGTCTCCATTCATCTTCCCACAGGGCCTCAGAATCAACACGGAAAGCTAAATCAATTTCGGTCACTGAGGTATATCATTCTTGTTCAATGTGCCATGCCACTTCCGGATGTTTTAGTTATCTCCATTTAACTCAGCTCTGTCAGTTAGTTGTTCATCACTGCTGTAAGCAGGTATTGAACTCACAATTCTTTGAGTCGAGTCACTAGACTTAACTAACTCTTTTATCCTAATTAAGAACAAGGATCACTTCCAGCCTAACTCATGAAACTCTGTGTTTTATCAGCAACCATTTTAATGTTTTTGGATGACTTGTTCTTGCCCTCTCATTAATGGGTACAGTGCAGAAGTATCTGCCATTGACTTGGCACTAAATATTATAGCGTCCAATGAACACCAAAAATATCTCATACTCACAGGCTCTTTATCAGTGCTTATATCACAGAAAGACAAAAAACAAAGACAGATCCCCTGATTATAAAAATACTAAATAAGATAAACAATCTAACAAAGAATAAAGACATGATCTTCCGTTGGATCCCAGGCCATATTGGTATCCACATTAAAGAAAAAGCCGATAAAGCAGCAAAAGTGTCTTACAACTAAAACCCACAACAGAAAAAAATCCCTTATACGGATTTAAAACAAAATATACATATACCCTCAAAAATTGGCAGGAGTCATGGAACTCCTGTACTGACAATAAACTACACCAAGTGACACAAACTATCGGAAAAAAGAAACCAATAAAACGATGTAAAGAAGAGGAGAAATGGTAATGGATAGACTCCGAATAGGACACACCTATATCACCCACTCATACTTACTGAAAGGAGAAGAACCAATCTGCATACCGTGCCAAGAACCCTACACAGTACACCACATACTAACAAACTGCATAGACCTTGAACAAATCCAACTATAACATTATTAAGAAAATAATTTAAGGGATATTTTCAACAAGGTTGACCCTAAAAATATTCTCAGATCCCTAAGGGAGATGAAACTATACAACAAGATACAGTCAAAACGTTCATCTGAATCATAAGTAACATTTAACTTCCACCCATCATACTACAACAACTAATGTTTTGACATTCAGTCAAGTGCCATACGCGATACACGCTTGGGCGATCATGTCTCGAAAGAGACATGACTGACTGGGCAGAAGATTATCCCGCAGTAGGTTGCCATTGCTTTCTGCGGTAGACTGGTTGCCGACCAAGGCTATAGAACCCAATCTGTCCTATTATTTAACCCATAACTGGAGGGAAGAGATGGATTAATTCAATAATCTTTTCTTATCTGTTTTCAGCAACATAAATTTTATTAATATATAGATATTTATACTGTTTAGTTTTGTCTGACACAAGGTTGAAATAAAGGAGCCTTGTGTAAATATCAACTGTTTCACAGTAAGCAATAAATCTGCACTTATTTTGGCCTGATTAGAAAAAAATGTTTCTATTTCTGAAAAATCTTAACATCTAGAATGGCCAGTAAATATTACATAGCCACCTGGATTAATTGTATATTGACATATATAATCAAACTAGCAGTATAGCCCGGCGTTACTCGGGTGTAATGAAAGCTTTAAAACTAAGCCATGGTTCTGGAGCTCAGACTCAGCCTAAAGAATATTTTCGGCACTAATTTATCAAGAAACCGGTGCTCCTGTCGATTGAGAGATATAAAATCTTTCTATTAAAACAATTTTTTTTTCAGGAAAATATTTTTTCAGGTCCGGTAATTGTTATCGTTTTTTCCAGTGTTGAAGGGGGGATTTCCTTCCTAACCCTTTGTTTGATGTAGTGTGGTTAGTTAACACCTTTATTATGTTACTAGCAGTATAGCCCGGCGTTGCTCGGTTGTAATGAAAGCTTTAAAACTAATCCATGGATGGTTCTGGAGCTCAGGCTCAGCCTAAAGAATATTTGTGTGAAGTTTGGTGAGAATCGGATAAAAATTGTGGATTTGTATAAAAGACATACAGACAGATAAACAGACACACACACAAACATCTTGCCTTTTATATATATATATATATATATATATATATATATATATATATATATTATCGATTTTCTGCACTATTGTAAGAACTGTAACCTTGAAGCTTCTGGATATCGTTTCTTATGTCTTTGTCTATGAGTGTATCAAATTTGATTAAAATCGGACCACTCTTTCTATAACCCGATTTTTTCGATTATCGATTTTCGATATTTATCGGGGGTACCTCGACACAAATCCTAGCTAAGAACACTCGCAGATGCTTATAGTACCACTGTGTAAATTTTCAAGAAAATCGGTTCAGCTGTTTCGGAGTCTATAGGTAACGGACACACACACACAGACAAAGTTCCATTTATAAATAAGTTTAGATTATCGTTTTGATACAATTGGAACAATTTTTTTTCTCTCATAATTTAGTTTAATTCCTGATTGATATAATATTTGTAGATAGTCTGAGTGCTTTGAATTTGAGCAGTTGTCTGAACGTTACAGCAAGCTACCTCACATGCATGATCTTCTCAGTATTGATATCAGGAAAGTGTTTTCAAATCGGTGTGACAGGGGTTTAGCCTGGGAGGCCAATAGAGCAGCGACTAGAAAAGGTTTATGAACCGCTATTACAGAACAAGTCAGAAGAGCAATCAATCAAAATGTGATAAAAATCAACAAAAACGATCATATTACTTTGTCTTTCATTCAGCTGAAATATATCTATTTCATTCTCCTCGTGCCGATGTATGGTTCGCTGTTGCCGCTTTTTTAATATTTTTTTTTATATCAGCCTCGTTTGGGTATTCATTTTGTGCATGCATATGCTGTTCAACTCGGGTCGTAGAGAATCAGTTTGTTTCAACTTTGAACTCGCTTTTATGGTGGAGACTTACCTCGCCGAAGCAAGAGAAGGCGGGTTGTCTGCACATGCGTTTGTAGATGTTATGGAACCGCGAGGCGAGCTTATCCAAAGCAGTTTCGAAATGGCACGGTGCATGCGTCATCGGCGAAAGCGAGGCTGTCACACACGAGAAATATCGGTTTCTTGCCCGAGGCCGAAGACGAATAAAAAGAGCCAACTTCTGGTTTCACGGCAGTTCGGTATTTGAGATTCGTGATGTGCGTTGTGCTGCAGTGGATATCGACTCGGAACGAGAGAACGAGGTGCCGAGTTCGAATTCCAGTTGAACTCGTTGCATTCACTTACGCACAAATACCTTTGGGAAAAGTATTAATCCGTCTCTTCCCTCCATTTATAGGTGAAATAACAGGACAGATTGGGTTCTATAGCCTTGGCTGGCAACCAGTCTACCGCAGAAAGCAATGGCAACCTACTGCAGGATAATCTTCTGCCCAGTCAGTCATGTCTCTTTCGAGACATGATCGCCCAAAGTGTGTATCACGTATGCCATTTAACTGACTGAAGGCTACACCGGTGTTTGAGAGAAATTGCTACTATTACGGTGCACAGAGAACGGAGTCCCGAATGAAGCAGTATTCCGGTTTCCGCGTAGAACAATCGGCGAGAACAGCTCCAAGCGGTCATTCATTCTTCTACCAACCACACTTCGTAAAACAATACTGCAACTTTTCTAAAAGAGTTTACCTAGCTCTCCGATACAAATTAGGAATTTCCAATAAACACTACATATTTTGAGATATCCTCAGTGTTTTTCTTTATTTTCAGTAATTTTAAAAACTTAATATTTTTAATCAAAGTGCTGAAGATCTTTCTAAAAAAGTACAGAAGGCAAATAAAGTAAGAAATGAATTAATTTCAAGGGTGATTTTCTTTTAAATTTCAAAATATTTATAAAGTTTCATTTATACTTTCAAGATTAATTAACAGACCCTAAACAACTGGTCTATTTTGGCAATAACTTGTTTTTCCTTCAAAAATGTATATCTTTTTATAAAAGTCTATTTTTGTGTATATACTTGCAGTAAAGCCCGGTGTTGCTCGGGTGTAATGAAAGCTTTAAAACTAATCCATGGTCCTGGAGCTCAGACTCTTTGGACGTTGACACGAAAGACTAAAAATCAATAGTTGTTTCCATTTAAAGCCAAACCGTAGACTGAAAGAAAAATGAATGGATGTAAGTCAAATTTTGAAGGTTGGTGAAAATCGGATAAAAATTGTGGATTTGTATAAAGGACATACAGACAGATAAACAAACACACACACACAAACATCTTGCCTTATATATATATATATATATATATATATATATATATATTATCGATTTTCTGCACTACTGTAAGAACTGCACCCTTGAAACTTCTGAATATCGTTTCTTATGTCTTTGTCTATGAGTGTATCAAATGTGATTAAAATCGGACCAATTCTTGTAAAACCCGATTTTTTTATTATCGATTTTCGATATTTATCGGTGGTACCTCGACACAAAACCTAGCTAAGAACACTCGCAGACGCTTATAGTATATCTGTGTAAAATTTTCAAGAAAATCGGTTCAGCCGTTTCGGAGTCTATATGTAACGGACACACGCACACACACACAAAGTTTCATTTATAAATAACTTTAGATTTCTGAACAGGTTCGACGTTGCTTTACTTCGCTGATCATGCGAGAAACGGTGTTTCAACATGGCATAGCCGTAAGCTGGAGAAATAAACGCTACATTGTTGGTATTATTTTACTATAGGTTTTTGCTATCTTAAAAATTGTAGTTTTATCTCTAGGTACTCTCGAAGTGTCAAAGAAAATTTTCATAAAATCTGATATTTTTTATCTTTCCATCATAACTCAAAATGAAAAGAATGTCGTGCTTCAACAATAAAATAACAAACCTCAAAGCAATCAAATGTTTTACTAAGGTGCTTTTTCCCCGTAGGTCTGTTTAAAAGTCCTTATAATTCTAAATCTGGAATCGGAAACATGATTGGCTCATGTAAATGGCGACTAAAACGATACTTTGCAATTAACCTATTTCTCGACACAAAGGAAATCTGACAGGATCAAACCTCAGCCCAAGGCAATTTATGACCTTCAAAATCTGATATGTGAAAATCTACACGAAATAAATTAGAAAGGACGTCAATAAAACAAACACGATCTAAATGAATCTTTTTGTGCCCTTAAACATTTTGAATATAGAGCCCAAGACTAGAGCACAGTGTGTACTTATTCTTTTAACAGGTCAATTCAGAAATGTAGCGAGTTCGATCCTGACTAGGAATCCACTGGTTTACTCTGATGCCAAATGTACCTAGTGGTAGACAATATGAATTTGAAGTGGTTAAAATGTTAATTTGTATTATTGATTAAAAAAAAAAAAGAATTTTTGGGTAGGGTAACGATCCGAGTTCATTTTTTCAATACTACATTTCACTCAATACAAGGCTAGAGAGCCACTCAAAATTGATGCTACTGAATGAGATGTTTGATATAAATGAAAAAAGAATTTGTAAGTAGTGAGGATTATGAGGAAAAGAATGTAGTTAAATATTAATAGGCAGCGTCAATCGTCATCTTTTTATAAAACCTTTTTAACTTTAAGCAAGGTTATAAAGCTACTAAGACGCAAGAGTGTTACTGAATGTTAAAGAATATGAAAAAATATACTTTTAAGAAGCTAGGACAATCAAAGATCACGAATTAAGACGATTGACATTGCATTTATATTTTTGAAAATCAAATTAAACAGGGAATCAAGGAGCTGGAAGAGAATTCCATAAGCGAGAAATGCAATAGAAGAAACTGTTAGCATAGAACTTACGGTTACTTATAGCCATTTCAACTGTAAAATGACATTGCCACCAATATAATCAGTCAGTCAGTTAAGTGCCACACGTGATACACGCTTGGGCGACCATGTCTCGAAAGAGACATGACTGACTGGGAAGAAGATTATCCCGCAGTAGGTTGCCATTGCTTTCTGCGGTAGACTGGTTACCGACCAAGGCTATAGAACCCAATCTGTCCTGTTATTTAACCCATAACTGGAGGGAAGAGGCGGATTAATACCTTTCCCAAAGGTATTTGCGCGTAAGTCAAAGCTATGAATTCAGCTGGAATTCGAACTCGGTTACCCGATTTCTCGTTCCGAGCCGATATCCACTGCGCCACAACGCACATCGGGACTTAAATTCATAAAATTTAGGTACCACAGAGTCAGTCAGTTAAGTGCCATACGTGATACACGCTTGGGCGATCTTGTCTCGAAAGAGACATGACTGACTGGGTTGCCATTACTTTTTGCGGTAAACTGGTTGCCGACCAAGTATATAGAACCCAATCTGTCATGTTATTTTGACTCATCCCTAGAGGGGAAAGACATGTATTATATTATTAAGTAGTAATTAGTGGGGGATCAGTTTATTACTTCATAACAATATAAAACTGATCCCCCACTTTATAAACAGTAGAAGCCTTAATCATGTTTTCACCTATTATATATTCAGTCATTTGTGCCATACGTGATACACACTTGGGCGATCATGTCTCGAAAGAGACATGACTGACTGGGCAGAAGATTATCCCGCAAAATGATTGCCATTACTTTTTGCGGTCAACTGGTTGCCGACCAAGGATATAGAACTCATTTAATCCATAACTGGAGGGAAGAGATGAATTAATACCTTTCCCATGGGTATTTGTGCGGGAATGCAAGGAATTCAACTGGAATTCGAACTCGACAGAGTAGAGTTAAAAAAGAAATTACAACGAGAATATTTATGAAAAAGGCAGAGGGAGGCTACGTTACGGCGGTTGTAAAAGGAACTGAAGTCGATCTATATTTTTGAAAGCTGTTCTTTTATTGTCCTTTCTATTCAATAAGTTTTCTAATCTTCTTTCATTTTTAGTAGCATTTTGCGTTTTAGCGGCTTTATTACCTTGCTTAGGGTGAAACGATTAAAATAAAAACATGTCATCTATATCCCATTCCTCTAAAATATTTGTGTGTTTGACAAAATACAACTGCGCTTGAGGCTGTTTGCAATTGGTAAAACAAAAAATATTTGACAAGTCACAGTTACGTTGAAACCAGTACAATGTAAACGCAAATTCTACTCCAACAGCTTCTTTTCTCGCACTTCCCGCCTGTGGAATTCCCTTCTGTTTATTTGCTTCCCCGACAGCTACAATCTCCAAGAATTTAAATGTAAAGTCAATAGTCATCTCCTATCTCACTAACCTGCATCCTCTCACTGATGCTCCTTTCTCCGTCTACTCCACTCAGAATTCTCATCCTTCTCTTACCCACTTCTTGACACCCACTGTAACCTGTCACTTTTCCTCATAACGTCCCTCCTATGTAAACCCCTGTACAAGAGTGGCAGTAAAATGCCTTGTTTGGGGCGATATGATAATAAAAAAAATATCTGTACTTCCCTCTGTCTTCTGTTTCACGAAGACTTAGGGAGAAACAATTTTTAATAATAAAAATGCAAATGAATTCGATCCGCACTAGAGATCCTTTGTTTTAGCCAATTAAACCAGCGGAAAGCATTTTTGTTTTTTGGGGGGTTTTTTGAGGTTGTTATTTTGGTTTAATAAATTTTTATAAAATGTATTTCCGGATAGTGCAACAGTTGTCGGTTCGACGAATTGAATCAGAGAGTCGAGTATACCAGTTGAAACTGTCCAAGTGCCAATTTTTAAGAAATGAAAACTAGGCTTTACAGTAAGTGATGAAGGATTCAAGCTTGACATCGATAAAGTAAAGATGACACGAGAAATGTCTGAGCCAAAGACAATGAGACAGCTACAAGGCTTTATAGGGGCCATAGGATACTACAGACGCTTTATACCAGTATTTTTTCGAATAGCAACTCCCTTGATAGCCTTAACAAAAAAAAAACGCAAGATTTAAATGGACAGAAGATTGTAAAAGAGTTTTCAGTACATTGAAAGAACAATTAAGTTTGTTCCCTTGCTGACGCACCCAGATCTCAGCAAACCAATGATACTATACACGGACGCTAGTGAGCGATGTGTGGGAGCAGTCCTTACTCAACCATGTCCTGATAGGGATGGTTCAGTTCCTGGCATATTTTTTAATACTAGGATTCACCCAATACAAGGCGGGAGAGCCACTCAAAGTAAGGGGTTTGAGATGCTTGATATAAATGAAAGAAGAGTTGCTAGAAAGTGGATATTATGAGGATAAGGAAGGTAAAGATTAACACTTGAGTAGAAAAGGACTGTTTTTCACTCTTCGAAAAGGTATGAAAATTTTCTGCCATAAAGGCCATCAAAGCATGCCTTCTGCTCGTTTTTACCATGAGGCCCATCGAGCATGCCTTCTGCTCCCAGAATCCGTTTTTACCATAAGGCCCATCGAGCATGCCTTCTTCTCCCAGAATCCGTTTTTACCATAAGGCCCATCGAGCATGCCTTCTGCTCCCAGAATCCGTTTTCACCAAAAGGCCCATCGAACATGCCTTCTGCTCCCAGAATCCGTTTTTACCATAAGGCCCATCGAGCATGCCTTCTGCTCCCAGAATCCATTTTTACCATAAAGTCCATCGAGCATGCCTTCTGCTCCCAGAATCCGTTTTTACCATGAGGCCCATCGAGCATGCCTTCTGCTCCCAGAATCCGTTTTTACCATAAGGCCCATCGAGCATGCCTTCTGCTCCCAGAATCCATTTTTACCATAAAGTCCATCGAGCATGCCTTCTGCTCCCAGAATCCGTTTTTACCATAAGGCCCATCGAGCATGCCTTCTGCTCCCAGAATCCGTTTTTACTATAAAGTCCATCGAGCATGCCTTCTGCTCCCAGAATCCGTTTTTACCATAAAGTCCATCGAGCATGCCTTCTGCTCCCAGAATCCGTTTTTACCATAAGGCCCATCGAGCATGCCTTCTGCTCCCAGAATCCGTTTTTACTATAAAGTCCATCGAGCATGCCTTCTGCTCCCAGAATCCGTTTTTACCATAAAGTCCATCGAGCATGCCTTCTGCTCCCAGAATCCGTTTTTACCATAAGGCCCATCGAGCATGCCTTCTGCTCCCAGAATCCGTTTTTACTATAAAGTCCATCGAGCATGCCTTCTCCTCTTAGAACACCGTTATGCTATAAAGCCCATCGAGCATGCCTTCTGCTCCCAGAACACCGCTCTGTCATGAATCCGTTCTCCCCTCAGCTATGGGTTGAATAACAGACAGAACACATTTGCCTTGGGTAGCAGCTAGTCTAGCAGAAGGTCGACTCTAAATTCAAAACGCTGGAATTACATCGAAAAATCATTACATTATTGGCTCCAAGAAATCATAGAATTTCGTAGATACTAGAGAAATGTATTCTCCAAGGTCCGGAAGAAAGCTTTTTAAAATAAAGCATTTTTACATTAAATTAATTTAGTGATCTCTGCCATTATCCGCCATCTTCTGAACAACTTAATTACTCCATCCTCCCAGAATTCATTAACAGTAAAAAAAACTACTTAAAATGCCCTATTACTGTCTCCGAGGAAATATTTCCCAATAACGGCAAGAAAAATGGTAATCTAAACTTATTTATAAATGGAACTTTGTCTGTGTGTGTGTGTATCTGTGTGTGTCCGTTACCTATAGACTCCGAAACGGCTGAACCGATTTTCTTGAAAATTTACACAGTTGTACTATAAGCGTCTGCGAGTGTTCTTAGCTAGGTTTTGTGTCGAGGTACCCCCGATAAATATCGAAAATCGAAAAACTCGGGTTAAAGAAGGAGTGGTCCGATTTTAATCAAATTTGATACACCCATAGACAAAGACATAAACGATATTCAGAAGTTTCAAGGTTGCAGTTCTTACAATAGTGCAGAAAATCGGTAATATATATATATATATATATATATATATATATATATATATAAGCCAAGATGTTTGTGTGTGTCTGTTTATCTGTCTATATGTCCTTTATACAAATCCACAATTTTTATCCGATTCTCGCCAAACTTCACACAAATATTCTTTAGGATAAGTCTGAGCTCCAGGATCATGGATTAGTTTTAAAGCTTTCATTACATATACTGCTAGTACCCGTATAATAAAAAAGAAATAATTATATTTTCGTACATCAAAAGTAGACAAAGTTAATGAAATTTATTCAATACAATAGTACCAATCTATAATAATCAGGGGTATAGTCGCCGTAACCTAACCGTGATTATTAATGTGAGTGTTGAGCTTGTGTTGCCTGTGCCAGTTTATTTATTCTTGACTTTGTGAGTGAAAGGGCTATTCGGGCGTCGCTTGTCACAGTGAGTCTGCTACGTTTCTTGGTCTTCATTCGAAGGACAATAGAAAAAGCTTGTTCACATAGATAAGTGGTTGAAAATCCTATGAGAATTTGTACTTCTCTAGAGACTAGTCTTATCTAGACACATTTTGGATCTCTCCTTTGCAGAATATCTGCAAACGAGAGATCCAAAATGTGTCTAGAACAGACTTGGTCTCAAACAAAAGCTTCTATGCATTGTTTATCCTGGGTGTGAGAAATTCTTCTTTTGCTGGATAGTCCTCATCAGGAATGATATTTCCACTCACATATATGGATTTCTTAGCCGTTCATTGTTGGAATTATTCAAGTTTGGAAAGTACTTACTTCCTTGAAATGCTGCCTCGTTAATAATTTGACACAGTGCGAAATCATAAGCTGATTGCCTCTTCCCAAACCAAACATCTATTACCCCGCAAAATATGGGCTCATTACCCCACTGGGGAAATTTACCCCGGGGTTTGGGAACCATGGAAATGGTTGTACGTTGGTGGTTTGAGTAGTAGCGATAAAAAGCAACTGAATTTAAAATGAAAAAAATACGAGTAAAAATAAATTAACAACACTATGTAAAAAAATATACCCCTTCGGACTTCTGGAAAAATAATTATTTCAATGTATGTTTTAAGTATATTTCTGGCATGATGAAGTACATGGTACCCTTATGTTTACCAGAATATCAGCATTATAGATACCTTCCTTCTTTATTTTTCTATCTAAATATCTACTGTTTACTGTAGACCAACTAAATATCTACTGTTTACTGTAGACCAACTAAATATCTACTGTTTACTGTAGACCAACTCTTTAGCCCTCCCTTTTCCTGCACCTTTATAATATTTTGTTTTGTTTTTGTGACAATGTTTACATATGATATTTATTTAATTACGTTTATTGAATAGATTTTTATTCTTAAGAAATTTAATAATATATAGTTTCTCATTAGTACACAAAGGGTATGGGTTGTTTAAAGACTTACATATTCTAACTTTTTTAAAACTTTCCATTTTAATGTGAGTGTTTCATTTTTTTCTTTTACATACCAATAATATTTCGATAAGTATGTTCTATTTCTGTACTTATTATCATTAAAATAAGACGGGTGTTGATAAAATTGTTTTTACAGAGAGTTCACATAAATCTTAACATTACTAGGGTTTTCCACAGAAGAAATTTTACATTGATAGACAATTGATTCTGTAAGGCACCTGTTTTCCAAAGGACAATCTATAGGGTTTCTACAGTTACATTTATTTATTATTATCCATAGAATCTGGATAAAAAAATTTATGTTTATTTAATTTCATATATCTAATAATTTGTTTTTAGGAAAATAATAATTAAATAAATATTAAAATAATTAAACTGATATTTAAAGTTTTTTGTAATAATTAAATAGATATTTAAAAAATTGTATTATGATATTAAAAATTATATTAGAATGTAATAATAAAAATAAATGATTTTACATAAATAAAATTAATTTTAAAAACTATTTAAAAAAATAAAATGGATAGTAAAAATGTTATTTATAAATTAAAAGTTTTGAAAAATGCATTTTGAATCGAAATAAAATTTGTATATTATACTCAAAGATTCCTTAAGTAGATCAAAAATATAAAATGTTTTATTTCTTTCTTCATCTCTTTTTTTATTGTTTTAGAAAATGTTGGGATATAGAGAAAGCTGAAAAAAATTGTTTAACAATAATGGATACATCAACGGAAATAAAGTCTAGACAGGGGTTTTAACAATTAATTGACACTGACCGTTAAGATTGAAAGAAGAAATGAATTCTCCAAAAATATAAACATTTTTCGAATTTAAAGTGAATCTCTATTCTGATTAGTTAAATTGAACACACATACATTTTATGTCTTCCTATATCTATAAATAACAAACGTATCGTTTCTTATGTTTAAATGAAAATCATTTTCACAACTATGATCTAACATTATCTGATTATGAGATAGAAGTCTCGAAACAAAAATTTCTGTGTCCCAATGTATTTTTAATTAAAATCAAATTTAATTTATATATATATATATATATTTGTATATATATATATATATATATATATATATATATATATATATATATATTTGTCCTTAGTCGACGTTGGCAACGACAGATAGATAGATAGATAGATAGATAGATAGATAAGAAAAAAATGACAAACCCTTAAAAACGAAGAGGATAATCCAAGACATTATCTAATTAACATAAAATTAGAAATAAAAACAAAATATATTTTTTGTGATTGCTAATTATTTGTAACTTTAATTATATTATATAAACCCTTTTTCTTTCTTTTTACAATTTAATTTGTATTTTAGTTTTGCATTATTGTGTGTACATTATTGTATGCATATATGGTCTCTTTTCATTATATGGTCTCTTTTCATTATATGGTCTCTTTTCATTATATTTCTATGTGCTTATTTTCCTGTTTTGTGTTTGTATAATTTTTTTGTCCTTTAAGATTTTTTGTGTCCGTGTTATTAAATTTATATGTTATTTATTTGCGTGACATTTCCGATCCTGTTATTCCAATGTTTATCTGTACACACTTCTACCTTCAACTAACCTTATTTCTACCTTCAACTAACCTTATTTCTACCTTCAACTAACCTTATTTCTACCTTCAACTAACCTTATTTCTACCTTCAACTAACCTTATTTCTACCTTCAACTAACTTTATTTCCTATTTGTGCATTTTTTAATATACTGAGTTAAATGTAACATTTGATTTTTAGTGTTTAAAAGAAAAAGTTTGGAATTTTTACAACTACAGCAGACACAGAAAGAAAACTGCAAGACCTACAGAAGGTAGCTGAAGAAAGTGAAAAGAAAGGACTACAAACAAACTGCAAGAAAACCGAATGAATGGTCATCAGTGAAAAAGGCTGCCCAATATGCCAAATACTAATCGGGGATACTAGAATCAAGCAGGTACAAAAATTTAAATACCTGGGAAGTGTTATAACAGAAGACACTGAGATCCGAAGGCGATTTGGCATGGCGAAGGAAGCATTCCAGAATTTAAGGAAGGTATTAAGAAACAGGACAATTTCGCTAGAAACAAGGAAGAGCGTACTGGATTGCTACGTGCTGTCCGTTCTTCAATATGGCAGTGAATGCTGGACAATATCATCAAAGATGAAGGAAAAGTTTGAAGCAAATGAAATGTAGTTCTACAGAAAGATGCTGCAAATATCATGGATCGAGTATGTAAGCAATGATGAGGTCTTAGAAATGATGGAAACGAAAAGGAAATTCATACTGAGCATCAGGAAGACACAGCTGAAGTTCCTGGAACATGCAATGAGGAAGGAGGGCTTGGAGATTCTGATACTAACAGGCCAGATAGAAGTAAAAAAGACAGGGGAAAGCAATGGATAACATATTTGAAGGACCTAATCAGATGGATGATGGAACGAGGATTGCCTTCTGTAACAGGAGAAGGCGTGCTCAGAGCCACCAGGGATAGGGAGACATGGAAAGCCATGATTGCCTACGTCCTGAAGGGACAGGGCACATACAAGAAGAATTACGTGTTGACTTTTCTTGTTTCTCTCTCTTTATATATATATATATATATATATATATACAGTCATCTTCAGACAGTTCTGTTTCACTGTATTACAGCTCATAAGTACGGTTAGATATCCGATTGCTTCCAACCAGGATTGAAACCCGACCGATTTGACATTAGTCGAAGTTTCTAACTCTAAACTAATGGCGAATGGAGGAAGTCAGATTAAAGCGTGTTATACACAATGTAAACACATGCCAGTAGTCAAGGGTGTTCAATTTATTACTGAAAAACGATGTGTAGTGCGTTGTGGTACAGTGGATATCGGCTCGGATCAAGAAGCCGGGGAGCCGAGTTCGAATTCCAGTTGAATCTATTGTATTCACTTACGCGCAAATACCCTTGGGAAAGGTATTAATCCGTCTCTTCCTTCCAGTTATGGGTTAAATAGCAGGACAGATTGCCCAGTCAGTCATGTCTCTTTCGAGGCATGATCGCCAAAGCGTGTATCACGTATGGCACTTAACTGACTGATATAACGGTGAGTAGCTACTGTTTTTAAAGTGTACCATTTCGCAGGAGTCCTCAATCGACGGACTAGAGCGTATGCTAAATTGTCTATGGGACAATAAAATTTAGTAATTTTGTGTATGGGATTGTATTTGGTCCCTTCGAGGGTTTTTTTTTTTCTAATGGAAGATTCTCGATTCTTGAGATTCTTATTTAACTTTTTTCCTCTTATTGGTCCTTATTTTTCTTGATTTATTTTTCTTTCTCTCTGACGGCTTCGGCTAGAGTTCCCCTGTTTAAATTTTGCGCTTAGAAAATTATGCACCTAGATTCCACGTTGTAAAAATTTATCTGCTTTGAAAATCAGCTTGACGTAACACGTAAGTATTTTACGCCCAAACAGGAGTTTTGTTAGTCTTCCGTTCAACAATTCCCAACACATAATAATCAAGTGGGTTGCAGTCTGTGGAGTTAGGTGAACAGATTATGGTGTGATAAGGTCGCAGAAACTGACTGGGTTCCCCTGCTTGTGTGGCATGCTGCAGACTCATGTTGCAATACACAGGTTCTTCCGACAGTCAACTTCTTGACCCAGGGCAGCACTACCTCCTCAAGGCACTTGATGTAGGCCTACAAGTTGAGTCTGAGACTCTGTGGGAAGATGAATAGAGGGATAACATCGCTCTCACTAGTAGTCACTCTATAGCAGGCCCTATTTGTATGTGTAAGCCAATGTAATTTACTTCATATATTTTACTTGAAAGAATTTATTTATATATATATATATATATATACGGAGTGCAATGGACAAATTTTCATCTCAATGATGCAAAATTGACAATAACACTGGTATCTCATTTTAATGCATATATTTACCAAAATGATAAAAAAATATATTTTTTTAAAATCATTTCACCCCAAACAAGGCAGTGTCGCCACTGATGTGCAGGGGGCTACTTAAGAGAGTTAAAGTTTTAGGCAGGAAGAGAATGAAGACAAAGACGAACCAGCTATAGTGGGTGAAAGAGAAAGACCAAGAGAAGGATGTGAACACAGGAGTGAAAACAGTTGCGAAGGTAGAGAGAAAGGAAAAGAACAAGATACACGCGGTGATGTAGAAAGGGCTGGAGTTAAGTGGATAAGAGATGGGAATTGACATTGCATTTAAATTCCTGGAGGAAATACTAAAAAATACTACATCTCTTTTAAAGAGTCTCCGTGTTTATGATTGTGAATGCTGCCGTAATAATCAAGGTGGTTGCACTCTGGAGAGTTAGGTGGCTAGGAGTGATGTGGTGGCAGAAACTGTCTGATAGCTATGACTGGCTTTTGTTAGTGTGGCATGGTGCAGAGTCCTGTTGCCAGACATAGAGTCTTCTAGCAGCCACCCTCTTGACCAAGGGCAGCACTACCTTCTCAAAGCATTTGATGTAGGACTCCGTGTTGAATCTAAGACCCTGTGAGAAGATGAATGGAGGCATAACATCGCCATCACTCGTGGTCACTCTAAACACTTTTGTAATCACCATTAGACTTCTTATCTAACTCTTTCCGAACTCTCTGCACTGTCCTCAGATTTACACCAAAATACCTGAAATGTTCGTAATAGAGCTGGTGCGAATGCCAAGCAGTACAACATGCCGTCTTCAAATTTCTGACGGAATCAATTGCGTCATGTTGTTCTTTTTCTCATAGACGGTACCTAATTGACCCTACTATGCTGTGCAGACGACAAAATCAAAAATGGACAAATACGCAAAATGAAAAATATAAAAATGGCGATAATTTATCCATCGTGCCCTGTTGATGGATGTACGTTGTGAAGCAGTGGATACGGACTCGGAACGAGAAATCGGGGTTCCAAGTTCGAATTTCAGTTGAATTCTTTGCATTCACATACGCACAAATACTCCTGGGAAAAGTATTAGTCCGTCTTTTCCCTCCAGTTATGGGTTAAATAACAGGACAGATTGGGTTCTATAGCCTTGGCTGGCAACCAGTCTATCGCAGAAAGTAATGACAACCTACTGCGGGATAATGTTCTGCCCAGTCAGTCTGTCTCTTTCGAGACATGATCGCCCAAGCGTGAATCACGTATGGCACTTAACTGACTAACTGACTGACCCTGTAGATAGATGAATAGATGGAAAGGTGTAAACAGACTGGGGTAGATAGAGAAGTGTATAAATGTATAGATGTAGATGGATAAATATGAACAGACTGAGATAGATACATAATTAGAAAGACAGGTAGATAGACAGGCAGGCAATCAAGTTTGTGTGTGTGTGTGTGTGTGTGTGTGGAAAGATAGAGAGAGATGTTAGTAAGCTAGATCAATCAAATAAGCAATATCGAAAACATTACTGACCTTGGCTCCCCAAGACGAAGTGTGATTGGTAAGTAAATCCCAAGTATTTCTCCGAAACTTTTGCCACTCTGACAACTTATCCAGATCCGTTGTTTCGTATTCGGCAAAAATCTTTTTCCGATCTCTTTCCAGCTGTTGTAAAGATTCGTAGCTATTGTTCCAAGAATCGTAAGTATTCCAGCAACAATTTTGAATCAGATGCTCGCTCACACCCCAAAAGTCTAACTCTCTTTTCAGGGCTGGGCCGCACACATTGGGTGGTAAGTGAAGTTCCCCAGTTCGTAGGTATTCGAGTACAGCTGAGAAGCAAACAGGATCGTGGTCGAAAAAGTAGTCGTTTTGTGTGTGCCGATAAAATTTTTCCAGGAAGGTTTCGTCTGACATGTTAGTATCTGTGTGTCTGCAAAGTGTCGAACGATAAGTCTCGAATATAACCCCACCGACGTTGAAGATGACCGTCGGAGCGTCAGCGTTTGTTTCTACGTCGATCTCAAACGTGGTGTTGTCGACTCGGGCACCCGGCACAAGGGCAGCCAAGACATGCTTGTTCAACACTTTGCTTTTCGGCATTTCGACAACGTAGGCTCTCGGTTAAAAGTCGTCTTTTTAAGTTCAACCCTGGAAAATAAATATTATCTTTATTATTATTATTATTTGAGTAATACAGGATAGAATGTCTTAGACTGTATTGGAGTGATGGTATTGGTTGGTGGTCGAGTTAGACTTGGCAAATTATCATATTATAATAATGTTTCTTCCATAATTAGTTTATTAGCATGGCCTTTACGTCCTGTCAGTGCCTAATAAATAATGAACTATTTTGTTTTGATCACGAGGAAAGAAGGAAGAAACATATCGGAGACGCTGTTTGGTTTTATAACGATGAAAAAGAGAAAGAAAAAAAGAGAAAGAAAAAGGAAAGAGAAAAAAGGAGAAGGAAATTGGAGTAGATAGACTAAACTATCGCCCGGTTCACACTCTACCCACGTCTATTGAACAGGTGAAGAGGCTCATCCCTTGTTCCCTGTTTAGGATGTGGTTTCCGGCTTTCTCTTTTCCATTCTTTTTACCCTTACGTAGCCCCCTGCGCATCAGTGGCGTTATCGCCTTGCTTGGGGTGATATGATTAAAAAAAAAAAAAAGAAAGGAGAAGGAAATAGAAGAAAGGAGAAGGAAATAGAAGAAAGGAGAAGGAAATAGAAGAAAGGAAAAAGGAGAAGATAAAAGAGAAGGGAAAAACGAGAAGGAAAAAGAGAAGGGAAGAAAGGAAAAGAAAAAAGAGAAGGGAAGAAAGGAAAAGAAAAAAGAGAAGGGAAGAAAGGAAAAGAAAAAAGAGAAGGGAAGAAAGGAAAAGAAAAAAGAGAAGAGAAAAAAGAAGAAGAAAAAGAGAAGAAAGGAGAAGAGAAAAGAAGGAAAAAGAAGAAGAAAAAAGAGAAGGGAAAAACGAGAAGAGAAAAGAAGGAAAAAAGGAGAAGAGAAAAGAGAAGGAAAAAGGAGAAGAGAAAAGACAAGAGAAAAAGAAGGAAAGAAAGGAGAAGAGAAAAAGAAGGGAAGAAAGTAGAAGAGTAAAAGAAGGGAAGAAAGAAGAAGAAAAAGAAGAGGGAAGAAAGGAGAAGAAGACAAAGAGAAGGGAAGAAAGGAGAAAAGAAAAGAGAAGCGAGGAAAGGAGAAGAGTAGGAAAGCGACCATCCAAAAATAACATCCGTTTTCCAGCCTTAAGTTTTAGTTTATCGCCCCTAGAACAACATATCATACATAAGAAAATGATCATGAACGTGATAGGTAGTGTGGTGCGGACTTTGGAGGAGTCATGTTTTGGGCCCATTCTTTTTCAACGAAACAGTGGCCGGCGAGGTGTAATTGAAAATTGAAAATGTTACAAAATAATCTCATGCCACAGCTCGAACGCATCGGTGAAGGAAAACCCCTTTGTTTCATGCAAGATGGCGCCCCGCCTCATTATGCGACGATTTTGCGAAATTGGCTGAATGGCAATTCTGAAAATTGGATTTGCTTGTGGAACACTCTTCCATCTTCATGCGTTCCAACCAGCTTTAATCTACAAAATTTTAAATGCGACGTCCATCTCTATCTCCTGTCCTTTTTTTATTAATCTTTTCTCTTCCCGCTCATTATTAATGTTTCTCTTCCTAATTCTTCCACGTACTGTAACCACTTGTGTCTTAGGGGCTTTACTGCCTTGCATAGAGAAAAACAATCGATTTAAAAGATGTTGTTAAATAGATATCGACCAATAAAATATTTTTTGAGTACAACGAGGTTTGTATACACAGTAAAAAAAAAAATTAAATTGTGAAGGTTTCAAAATTATGTTTAATTCGGGGAAGACTTTCATATCGCTAACCACTCCCTTTTCATTGTGTTGTTTTTTAAGTTAACTTACCACACACAAACATTTGTAGAAGACTTCTCTTAAAAGATATCAGCTCAAACCAAAGTTTAAACACACACACACACACACACACACACACACACGTCATTCTATAAAACTTTAATTAGTTGCAACCAAAAATTTATACGGGAAGTTTATATTAGATTTCACTCCCCACCAGACATTTTATTTTTTGGCACCAGAAGTTCTATATTGCTTTATTTTTATTTTTATTTTTATTTTTTACCCTTTTGACAGCAGCAGTCGCTTTGTCGTGAAAAAAAAAAAAAAAAAAAAAAAAAAAAAAAAAAACGACACCTTAATTATTTTGGAATCCATCTTAAGACAAAATTGGACGTTCAGGAGAAAAGCTGCTTTTTATTTTTTTATGTTTTGAGATCAAATTTGATCCAGACTAACGCCAGAACTAAGCTTCTAGTCGGTGAGAAAAAGAGAATTTAACAACCTTTTTTGTTTCTTTTTGGGCTTCCTTACTTGAAAATTATGGACGTTGATTTTTATTGGTATAACCAAAAATAATAAAGCAACTTATTTTAAACATGTATAGCATTCAGCTGGTCTTCTGCCAGTTAAGGATCATACTTGATACAAGTTTGGGCGATCATGTCTCTTTCGGTTTATGAGTGACATGACAGAAGATGTTTCCGCATTAGGTGGCCATTTCTTTCTGCGGTAGACTCGTTGCCAACCAAGAATATAGAACCCTATCTGTCTTACTATTCAACCCATAGCTAGAGGGAGAAGAAATAAATTAATACTTTTCCCAAACGTATTTGTACTAAAGTGAATGCAACTAATTCAACTGGAATTCGAACTCAACTAACCGATTCTTCGTTCCAAGCCGATATCCACTCCACCACAACATAAATGCGGAGGCAATTGTAGTAGATAGACTGAACTATCACCCGGTTCACACTTCACCCACGTCTATTGAACAGGTGAAGAGGCTCATCCCTTGTTTCCTGTTTAGGATGCGGTTTCCGGTTTTCTCTTTTCCAATCTTTTCACTCTTTTCTTTTTTTTTTTTCAATTGGAGTAGATAGACTGAACTATCGCCCGGTTCACACTCCACCCACATCTTTTGAACAGGTGAAGAGGCTCATCCCTTGTTTCCTGTTTAGGATGTGGTTTCCGGTTTTACTCTTTTCCAATCTTTTCACTCTTTTTTATTCTTTTTATTTTTTTTTTTTTCAATTGGAGTAGATAGACTAAACTATCGCCCGGTTCACACTCCACCCACGTCTATTGAACAGGTGAAGAGGCTCATCCCTTGTTTCCTGTTTAGGATGCGGTTTCCGGTTTTCTCTTTTCCAATCTTTTCACTCTTACGTAGCCCCCTGCGCATCAGTGGCGTTATCGCCTTGCTTGGGGTGGTATGATTAAAAAAAAATATCAGTCAGTCAGTCAGTTAATTACTATATGTGATACACGCTTAGGCGATTAAGTCTCTCCACATCTTCCTCAACTAAATAACTCTCGACTATTTCAATCAACTGGCATATTTATTACACACTTTACCGACCATTTCTCTTTGAAGACATGACTGACAGACAGAAGATTGTCCCGCAGTATATTGCCATTTCTCTCTGCGATCAACTGGTTGTTAGCTATAAGGCTATAGAACTCAGTCTGCTACAATGGATTAATACCTTTGCCAAAGGTATTTGCGTGTAAGTGAATGTAACGAATTCAACTGGAATTCGAACTCGGCTCCCGATTTCTCATTCCGAGATTATATTCAATATCCAACAATGATTGAAATATGTTTCACCATAAAGCTAAAATTAATAAAAAACAGTAAATCTGTCCTGCTATTTAACCCACATCTGGAGGGAGAAAAGTCGGATTAATAACTTTCCCAAGGGTAATTGCACATAAGTGAATGCAATGAATTCGGCTCACCGATTTCTAGTTCCAAGCCGATATCCACTGCACCACAGCATAAATACAGAGGCTAATATCAGTCAGTCAGTTAATTGCCATATGTGTTACACGCTTAGGCGGTTATGTCTCTCCACAACTTCCTATATATATATATATATATTTCAATCGTATTACACGCTTTGTCGACCATGTCTCTTTTGACTAGACTTTTGACTGACAAGACAGAAGATTGTCCCGTAGTATATTGCCATTTCTTTCTGCGATCAACTGGTTGCTAACTATAAAACTATAGAACTCAATCTGCTTACTATTTAACCCATAGCTAGAGGAAAACAGAGATGGGTTAATACCTTTCCCCAAAGGTATTTGCGTGTAAGTGAATGTAACGAATTCAACTGGAATTCGAACTCGGCTACCCGATTTCTCAATCTTACCTATCCAAAATTGTCATGCTATAAATAAAATTTACCTGTTAAGCGGTATTGTGGTCAGGATTTCGGATTTAAAGATTATATATATCCTTCAAAAGCGCCTCCGTCACGTGTCCACAATACATTCCACTCGACTCCCACGTATCACCATGTCTGAAGAGCTCTCCAGCGGCAAGAGACTCCGCGAAGGGCTAAAACGACGTTTCAAGGATCAATTAAAGACATACTTCATACAG
>JBBBDQ010001026.1:5470000-5480000 GCA_037127315.1 Ascarosepion bandense | reverse complement strand
TTATACTCGAAATCAGTAAAAAAAATGACAAAGACAGCTAAAACTTATGGACACGTAATGAGAAAGATTTTACCATTTATCAACCTTTTGCATGTTGTTTAAAAGCAGAAAAATATTTTTAGAGTGCAAGAATTTTTTTTTTTTTTTGTTGCGGGGGGATAATAATGATTTTAATGATACGAGTCTTATTAATTAACTAGGGAAATAAGAAAAGGATTCACGCCTTTCGCAAGAGTATTTTCACTAAGTGAATACAACGAACCCGACCGGAATTGGAACATGGTTATTCGAGTCGTTATTACATAACACACACATTCAAGTTCACATCACCAAATATTTCCAATCGGTCACCCATGTAAGTACTGATCAGCCTTAGAGTTACCTTATTTCAGTGATCGTACGGGAACCGGTGTTTCAACGTGATATGGCCGTAAGGAATACACCCTAGACATAAAAACTTACAGCACCTGTTATTCCTTAGCGGTCACCCATCGAGGTACTGCGTAGACTCAATTTCGGTGATCGTGTTTCAACGAGGTATAGTTGGAAGCCACAATGAGGAAGGAGGGTTTGTAAAATTTAATCCTGACACGGTATATTCAAGACAAGAGATATGGAGGAAGGACAGCGAGCCACTTAACTGACAAGCTTGTGTGAAAAGATGGCAAACCGGGGGAGGCAGGAAATTGTGGAGAGGTATAATCGCCGATGCCCTGAAAGGACGTATCACATAGAAGATACTTATGTAAGCATGCAAAAAGACAAGCATTCGCAACAGGTTATCTGTAACTGAGAACGATCACGGGGCTGGATAGATCTGACCGTCACGGGGCTGGATAGATCTGACCGTCACGGGGCTGGATTAGGTATTGAAATTACAAATGACCTCTGCTTCAGTTGATACTTTTTTAAAAAAATATTTTCAGATTGTTGGGAGATAAAAAAAAATAAATCGAATTTGAATTATCGAAGAATGGTAGCAGAACCGGTACATACTACCCCCACCTGGACCAAGGATGGGGGCAAATATGAGTGGGGGCTCCAAGCAGGAGTTCTATCCTAGTTATCTTAGCAACATTTGTTTTTTGTTTTTCTACTTACATTTAAAAACGTTACAAATTCAGTTTATTAAGAGATGAAAATTTTCGGAAATTGACGTAATTCTAGGGTCTTATTTTTCTCCGACCAAATCTGTGAATTGCTTTGCTCATGCTTAGTCTCAAAACACACACACACACACACACACACACACAATATAAAATAAATAATCTTTTATCCATAATGTTGAAGGTGCTAAAATTACTCAACTTTTAATAAGAAAAATCATGTTAAAATTTGCCACAAAACATTGATTTAGTTAAGATAGAATGAACTATTATGATGCGTCCAATTTGTATTTTTTTTTAATCGTATCACCCCGAGCAAGGCGGTAACGCCACTGATGTGCAGGGGGCTACGTAATAGTGAAAAGATCGGAAAAGAGAAAGCCGGAAACCATATCCTAAACAGGGAACAAGGGATGAGCCTCTTAACCTGTTCAATAGACATGGATGGAGTGTGAACCGGGCGATAGATAGATCTATCTACTCCAATTTAAAAAAAAAAAAAAAAAAACATAGTGAAAGTTTAGTCAAGAGATATCTGCTAAAATCAAGAATTAAATTAAAGAAAACCAATTAAACATGAAAAGCTTAAAATTTAAAATTAGGCAGAAAAAAAAAGAGAGAAAAAAAAGGCTTACTTTAAGAATATTTCAAACATAACAGAACTCCAACACTACACGAGTGTCTGAATTTTAGTCACACCAAGATGATTTTAGATCAGCGATGCCCAAACTGGGAGAAAATTTCCCCCTGGGGGAAAAGGAAATAAATGCGGGAAATGTGAGGAAATAATTGCACTACCTACTGAATAAAAAGATCTCAGATGGATTTTCTCATGTCTGAGAGAGAGAGAAACTAACCCTGATATTGATACACTGGTGCACAAGAAGCAGCATCACCCTTCTCACTAATTTAATTCTGAAATAGAAGAGCAAACAAAAGTTCTTTTATTTGTTACTAACCACTCTCTTTGGCTATGCTTAGTTGTTACTAACTGCTCTCTATACACTTTACTCTGTAGCTATAAGTTTATCAGTATATTTGTACATTTGAAAAATAAATTAGTAAATAGTCTCAGTGTGTTTTAACTGCTCTTTCTCTCATACATATGAAGGGAGAAATCTGGGTGGTTGAACTTGGTGTAGGGGGAAATGACAGAAAAAGTTTGGGAATCACTGATTTAGATACATTGTAATTTTGTTTTTCTACTGAAATTGTTCCCTTTATTGCATACGATCCATTATTGTACATAATTTGATTACAATCAAATTTGTATTTTATATGAATACTACCTTATGAAAACAGAGATGTAGTTGTGTGAGAGACCCCTTATCATAGATGTGGGCCCACAATATCCTTGCACTGACCCGCAAAATTTTATTTTCAAAACATTTATTTGATTTTTATTGACATGGGGGCGGGGAGAGTTGAAGACACTGATTTTAATAGCTAACTAAAAAGTGTTGTGACAATAGGCAATATGCACAGAGATTTTTGTTTGCCCTCGCTAAAAGTTAACATTCAAAATTTTCAAGTACGAAAGCCTAAAAAGAAAAAAAAATTCAAGTACGGAAGCCTAAAAAGAAACTAAAAAGAAAACAAACATTAATTTGAATTTTCCATTTCTCGTCGACTAGAAACTAAATTTAAACAGCACTTTGGCCTTGGATAATTAAGACCTTTCAACCCTTCCCCCGAACGGTCAGTCTTGCATATCGTTTTAGCTGTCAAATATTTGAACAAGTAGGAATATAGAGAGTAGCATTTTGGTGCGCTTACTAATATACTAATACTGTATTACTAATGTACTAATATATATATATATATATATATATATATATATATATATATGTATGTTTTTAATTAAAATTACATTGCGACACGGAAATGTCTATGTTTCGAGATTTCTATCTCGTCATTTTGAAATGTTAGATCATTCGCAAAGTAATTTTAATTAAAAAACAAATTTAATTAAATATATTATGCTCTAAAGTATTTATTGTATTGAGCACTTTTATTTTAAAAAAATGCCAGAGAACTCGAAATTGTAACTGTAAAACTGCTTCACATGGATTTCTATTTCTATATATATATATATATATATATTGATTGTTTAATACTTAGTTTTTGGTCCTAATAGGGTTAGACCAGTACGCATTTGTATTAAAAAATGTTCTATACAATTATATTATAAAACTTTTGAATATTTTTTCATTAGTTATTAAAAATCGCCTGAAGAAACCACTCATGGTAGAAACCAAGGTAGCGAAATAACTCGTTTTTAAATTATATATATATATATATATATATATATATATATATATATATATCATAAAGGGAAACTGATGTGTTAAGTATATTTTGTTGGGTTCCCCATCCCAAGGCTAAGGATTTTTATTATTTTTGTTGTGACCAATGCCGGATTTACCTATAGATTTAGCAGGCTGAGCCATGAGAATCAGTATTTGGAGGGTCTCCACAAGTAGAATAGCTTAGGGTCCCTCTTCATCGAAATCCACCCCTGGTTGTGTAGATTATTGACAAAAATTCACTATTTTATATTTTTATAAAAGAGAAAAAGTTTTATTTTTTTATTCATACATCCGTACTTGAAATTTATGGACGTTTTTTTTTTTTTTTATTTTTCCTAGTAGAAATAAGCAGAAAATATATATAAAATTTAAATTGGCTTTAAAACGTTGTAAGGGATTGGTTGAAAGAAATATCCTAATATGAATTCCGCTTACGAATTTCCCAACTGATAAAACACGTTTTTTAGTGAATTTTTTCCTTCCGTAACCTGGATATAAAAACACATAATTTCCTTAACAATTCGTATAATTCTTTCTGGGTTTTTTCTCTGGACAATTTTTTTTTATTTTTTTTTTATTCTTTTTACTCTACAACGCAAACATAACGGATAATGACGAACCTGAAACAAAACAGACACTCCTGCTAAGTTTCTCTATGTCAGGTTCGATAACTATTTTTTTTTTTCAAGAGACGATGTCACACCGATGAATTTTTATTAACTAGAAATTATCATTTATTGTCGCTAATTATTTTTTTAATAACGAATTAAGCACTCGTGTTTACGAATATAAACAAAGTTTATAAAAGTTAGGTGAGGATAAATTACCCTACGGAAGCCAAAACAAATATGTGTACGACATCATTTTTAAAAATATTAAAAACTGGTTTTAAAATTCTTTTTGAAATTTTTATTCTGCAGTTCATTTTTTCCTTCTATTTAACAATCAATTTAAGCACTGAAAATTATGAATTTTACAAAAAAAAATGTTTTAACATTTTAAAACACGTCGAAGGAGTTGAGTATATTTGGGTTTGTGTAACTGCGAGGATCAATTTACATAGCCAACTGGAACCGCCTATTCGCTTTTACAACCGTAATTTAAAAAAATAATTAATGTGAAAAAAAATAGTAAAAAGATTTCTGGTCGCATTACTTTCATCAAGCATAAGTCAATTACGAAAATAAATTCAATTTTTCGGGTCAACTTATTCACTGTAAACATTAAAATTGGACAAAACATTGAAACGTAAAGAATAAAAAAGAAAAAAGAAAAGATGTAACCATACTCATATTGTGTTTTGCAGAGACGAAAACTTTCCATACGACATCCTTTCTGTCTCGTCTTCCTTTTCTGTCTTTGTTGACGGGGGAATATTTTCAAATTAACTAATAAACTTATTTCCAGAAATAAATGAGTTAATTAACATCGATAATTTGTGCCTGTCAACACACGTATTTCTCTCACAAAAGTGTTTTTTTTTTTTTAGCATTAACAGCAGTACGGGTGACGGCACTGTAGGTTTAAGAGACACATGCGTAAATAAATAAAAACTTATGTGTGTCTAAAAAGGGCGGTAAATAGAATGTAATATAATAAATATTAAATAACAACGCATTTTCTATATCGAATTACTCTTGGAATTTTTTGTTGGAATTGTACAACATGTTCTGCGACCAGAAATAATCTCTCTCTCTCTCTCTCTCTCTCTCTCTCTCTCTCTCTTCACTCCAAATAACAAATAATATTTTGTTTTAATTAAATTTTCTAAAAGTTAATGTGGCGTAGGTCCAGTTTGTTATAAAATCATTGGAAATTGATCACCCTGCGGAAGTCAAAACAAATATAATCATACCATTTGACTTCTTAAAAAATAAGATAAAATTCGCACTCAGCAATCCTTATATATATATATATATATATATATATATATATATATATATATAAAGGAAAACTCAACACGTCATTTCAAGTGGTTATATAAACTATAGTTCATTTCTATGAGCTAATTAGCTCTAGCTAATTAGCTCATAGAAATGAACTATAGTTTATATAACCACTTGAAATGACGTGTTGAGTTTTCCTTCATAAATATAATTTGCTCTGGATAACATCCATTGAGCTCTCTATATAGATATAACACTTAATATTTTATATTAAGTTAATCTTCTTGTTAGATTATCCTCACCGTTTACGAACTGGAAAAAAAAAATATATATATATCATGTGCGTTGTGGTGCAGTGGATATCGGCCAAGAACGAGAAATCGGAGCAGCCGAGTTCGAATTCAAGTTGAATTCGTTGCATTCACTTATGCGCAAATATCTTTGGGAGGGGTACTAATCCATCTCTTCTCTCCAGGTGTGGGTTAAATAGCAAGACAGATTAGGTTCTGGAGCCTTGGTTGACTACCAGTCTACCACAGAAAGTAATGGCAACCTAGAGTGAGAAAATCTTCTGCCAAGTCAACCATGTCACTTTCGGGACATGATCGCCCAAGCGTATGTCACTTAACTGACTGGCTTTCGATTAAACACTTCCAATTACTTATTTCAAAAATATTTTTTTAAATCTTTTACATATTTTAAGAAACCACAAGGTATGGGAATCTTTGCTTCAACTTCCACAGGGTAGGGTAGTTAATTGACAGAGGTAATTGGACCCCTTCTCTTATTTTTTTTTTATAATCCGCCTTTTAATCCGTAGGAATATGAAGAAGAAAAAAAACATTATTACTAGTCGCAGGACAACACCACCAAGTATTGCTATGCATATAAATAAGCATGTCCTCATGTGCATATTTATGTCACTAAGCAAAAAAAGCTTTATATTTAAATCTAAACTTATTTATAAATGAAACTTTGTCTGTGTGTGTGTCCATTACCTATAAACTCCGAAACGGCTGAACCGATTTTCTTGAAAATGTACACAGTTGTACTATAAGCGTCTGCGAGTGTTCATAGGTAGGTTTTGTGTTGAGGTACCTCCGATAAATATCGATAATCGATAATCGAAAAATCGGGTTATAGAAGTAGTGGTCCGATTTTAATCAAATTTGATACACTCATAGACAAAGACATAAGAAACGATATTCAGAAGTTTCAAGGTTGCAGTTCTTACAATAGTGCAGAAAATCAATAATATATATATATATATATATATATATATATATATATATATAAAAGGCAAGATGTTTGTGTGTCTGTCTGTTTATCTACCTGTATGTCTGTATTTTTTCAGCTCTTTTATTTTAATTTTTGCTTCGGGTTTGGCTCTAAGTAGGTATAATTGTAATTCTTAGTCTCAGCCATGATACCATTTACTCAGAGGACTTATTTAGCCTTCAAAATTTAGTTTACGACGAAAAAAAAAACTTATTTGATATCGATACCAGGAAATCAAAATTTGACTTACATCCATTCATTTTTCTTTCAGTCTACGGTTTCGCTTTAACTGGAAACAACTATTGCTTTTTAGTCTTTCGTGCCAACGTCCAAAGAGTCTGAGCTCCAGGACCATGGATTAGTTTTAAAGCTTTCATTACACCCTACTAACGCCGGGTTATACTGCTAGTACATATATATATAGGTTGGGCGAGAGGCATTCACTACTCTTTCGTGACTAATAGTGATGGGAGGTGTTTATTAATTTCGTTTTCTTTCCTTTTAGTGGGGGAACGAAATATTCTGCCCCCTTTCCCGAACTTATTAAAACTATCATTTTTATTAATTATTCACTTTTTGTCCCCTTAAATTAGGTACCCCCACAGAAATACTATACCTAAAATTTAAAATGATTTTTTTTTAAAAACATTTCTTGAAGTTTTTAAGTTTTAATTTCAAGGTTAGTAATTAAATTTAATATTTCTAATAGGCAAAATGCTTTTTTGCAAATCGAAACGAATTTTAATTGACTGGAAAGAGTTTTTTGTTTTAAAATTTAAAAACTCACTTCTTTTGGCGTCCTTTTTATTCACAATGTAAAAAAATAATTATTTTATTAAAAAATCTTTCAAAAATAAAATATACTTTGCTGAAACTTTATTTGAGGAATATCAGCTGATTTAAAGTTGTAAAAAAAGGGTTTACTACTACTTCTCCTACATAATTTCTCTTCTCACCCACTCCTAATCTAAATGAACCTATTTGATTCGCTAAGACGATTTTCCTTGACCAATCAGTGGACACCCAATTTTGGCGGGCTCAATGCAAAAATCCTTCTATCTTCCTCTTTTTTCAAATATTCTTGCAAGAAACAACAGGTAGGAAATGTCCTCTTCTTATTTGAGGCTACTTTGAACATTCTAAGAGCCGTCTAATTTATTTGGACGTTAAAGAACATTTCATAGTTGGACTTCTAAAGCCGCAAACACGACTAGTTTTCCAAGGACTTTTCTTCTCTATTATTGCCATAATAATTAATACTTGTTTCTTTATCAATGTCTTGTGTCTTTTGTATTCTTATTTTTCAGCAATTCCAACTAAATTCACCTTAAAGTTTAATTAATCTGATTTGAAACAAATATTTAAGTTTAAAATACCATCTTAATGCATTTTAACACGGTGGATTGACAAGTTGACTGACAGACGGAATTTTTCTATGTTTACCTATTTTTTTTCTACAGTGAACATATCTGAAAGAATTACTTGAGAAATATAACTTGAGCACCTTTTTTCTATAATTTTTAAACGAAGCATGGATATTAAAAATTTAGGAAAATAATCTCCGTAATCTAATGTTTTACTGAGTTTTAGTTACTTTGGATTTAAATTTACTAAACTTATCGCTTTTATTTTCTGATGATGTCGTGTATGGACGCCCGCATTTATAAAATTTGGCATGTACATACACAAAAAATATTTAAAATTGTTTTGCTTATTGAACTGTTGTAAGCTTTTCCAATTATGATAAGTAAATATAGAAAGTGTGATACAGAGATCCGAAGGCGAATTGGCATGGCGAAGGACGCGTTCCAGAAGCTGAGCAAAGTATAAGAGACAGAAAACTTTCACTAGAAACAAAGAAGAGGGTACTAGATTTCTATGTAATGTCAGTTCTTCAATATGGCAGTGAATGCTGGACAATATCATCAAAGATGAAGGAAAAACTTGGAGCAACTGAAATGTGGTTCTACAGAAGCATACTGGATATAAAGTGGGGGATCATTTAAATATTACAATCAATATATATACTGACCTCTCACTTTGTGATCATAGCAGTTTCTATACATTTATATTACTGAGATCCAAAAGCACAAGGATGCATTCCAGAAGCTGAGTAGAGTATTAAGAGACAGGAAAATTACACTAGAAACAAAGAAGAGAGTACTGGATTGCTATGTGATGTCTGTTCTTCAATATGACAGTGAATGCTGGACAATATCATCAAAGATGAAGGAAAAACTTGGAGCAAATGAAATGTGGTTCTACAGAAGGATGTTGCGGATATCATGGACTGAGCCTGTGAGCAATGATGAGGCTTTGGAAACAAAAAAGAAATTAATATTGCGCATCAGGAAGAGAAAACTAAAGTTCCTGGGACATGCAATGAGGAAGGATGGCTTGGAGAACCTGATACTCACAGGTCAGATAGAGGGAAAAAGAGACAGAGGAAAGCAGCGGAAAACATTTTTGGAAGGCCTGAGCAGGTGGATGACAGAACGGGGATTACGTGGTGTTACAGGAGAAAGCGTGCTAAGAGCCACCAGGGATAGGGAGACGTGGAAGGCCATGATCGCCTACGTCCTGAAAAGACAAGGCACATAGAAGAAAAAGAAATATAGTTTTTACTTAATAACAATATCACTTAACCGGTACAAATTAATACAGAATTTAACAAATTTAATTTTTATTATCCTAATTAATTTTTTTAATCAAACAATTCTCGTAAAATTTATTATTCATCGAAAAATTAACTTCTTGAAATTTCTCGAAATTGATTCAGATGCAGAGGAAAATAGCAAGATTTTCTAAAAGAAAATATTTCTAAAAATAATTTCATTTATTTGTGAATAATTCCTGAAATCTTCATTTAAATCTGACAACTGTTTGATTTTAGCAAGAATTTTGAATCGAAAGTGAGGCTAAAATTTCTAATACAAATCTTTAGTGTTCTTTTCACCCACCAACGAAAGAGAAACGAGTTTTTCACAAAAATTTTGAGCGTTCTAAAAAGAATATATTAAAAGACTAGCAGTATAACCCGGCGTTGCTCGGGTGCAATGAAAGCTTTAAAACTAATCCATGATCCTGGAGCTCAGACTCTTTGGACGTTGGCACGAAAGACTAAAAAGCAATAGTTGTTTCTAGTTAAAGCAAAACCATAGACTGAAAGAAAAATGAATGGATGTAAGTCAAATTTTGATTTCCTGCTATCGATATCAAATAAGTTTTTTCGTTGTAAACTGAATTTTGAAAGCTAAATAAGTCCTTTGAGTAAATGGTATCATGGCTGAGACTAAGAACTACAATTAGTCCTACTTAGAGGCAAACCCGAAGCAAAAACTAAAATAAAAGAGCTGAAAAAATACAGACATACAGGTAGATAAACAGACACACACACAAACATCTTACCTTATATATATAT